>NW_010581938.1:195562-234606 GCF_000705375.1 Tinamus guttatus | reverse complement strand
GGCCGTCCCCATCCGGGGGCATTGCTTTTCCTGCTGGCATCCTATCTAGTCTGCTTCCAGAGAAAGCCCAAGTCCGGGCAGATAACAGGGAGCCGCGTGTGGCTGCGACAGGATCTCTTACGCTGAACTTTTGGACTCCTTACAGGATGAAACTATATATTATCCTCTGCCTGGCTCCGTGAGATGTCTGTGAAAGATGCAGCCAGGAATACTCAAGTTCACCCACTGGGGAAACATTGTGTTACGTGAAGATTGCAGCTTTCTCCCCTTATCTGCAGCCCAGTTGATGAAGGGCCTGGCGTCAGTCTGGCAATTCTGATGGCTCCCATTTAGCACCAGCGAGGGCTGCCTATCGGCCGAGCGCCGGGGCAGATAGCAGACGGGACTATCTAATCACATACCTTTTGCATTAGTGCTGCCATATATTCCTTCCATTTGCAATCAGGAGCCTGGACCGCACTGAATTTTCACAGGAATGAACTGTCAACAACCCCATCCTTCCCAAGGCCTAAAAATGGGTGCTTTATCACAGAGGCCAGTAGACTTCTTTTCTTAGACTTCCAGGCAATGGCCGGAGCAGACTTGGAGCCCCCACGAGCGAGACATTAAGGAGACCTTTTTGAGATAACAGCAGTTCACTTGGCTCTCTGGAGAATGCCTCATGGCTGTTCCTTTTCAAAGCCGGAGCAAGGAAACGGGCTCAATTAGAGCATATCAAGAAACTTTGTGTCTCCTGGTTTGTTTACCTTTTATCAGCGCTCTGAATATGCTTTCCTGCTTTTCCAAGAGGAGTAGGAGGGCTGTGCTTTGCAAGATTGCCCTGGAAAAAGAAAATAAATAAGAGGCAGCTTTTTAAAGTAACCAATTAGAGTCTAACAGCAGGACGGCGAGTGCCTGCTACCAGCTTTGTGCTGGCTTGATGTTTCCCTGCCTCTTAGTGCATTTGTTTGGCTGCTTGATTAAATTTCATTTCAATTTTGCAGAATTATATAGTTTTGTTTAGGGCATAATGTCAACCTATAATCTCCCAGGTTTGTGTTTAAATAGCCAGTGTGACCATTAGCTCCCTCCTAAGCTGAGTGCCCATTAGAGCTTTCCCTAAATAAAGGGCTGGCAAAACCTCCTCCCTTCAGCTGGCATCCCACAACCTTTTCCAAAGCCAAGCAGCCTCAAAATCATCGCATCGTGGAGCCTACATTATGCCATTAGTTGCAGGCATAATTGTTGATGGCCAAATTTCAAAAAAAAAGGTCCAAATGAGATTTTATTTCAGGCCAGCAGATACATTTTGGATGGAAGTAGGGCCAAATCCTGCCTGCCCCAGCAGCCTGGAGGTCTGGTCACCGAAGGAGAATCTGATTTGCAGCCTGCACATGACTGAACTTTCCAAGCTGGAATCAGATGATCAAATCCTCCTGACCGGAGATCTGGACATGCAACTGCCTTAAACTCGTCTGCAAATAACTTTATCTGTTTATTTGTCCATCCGAACCTGCCACACCACAGCCCCACAGATGACGAGCTCTTCAACCCCGTAATTGGTGACACTTTGAGAGGAGGAAGGCCAAGGGCCCAGCCTGCAGCTGGCACGAGCTGTATCGCAGTGCCGCGGGTGACAGACTGTCCCCTCGCACCCTGTCCCTCCACAAAACTCATTTCCCTCCTTTCCCAGCAGATAAAATGCAGGTCTGCTCCTGCTCCAGCCCCCCTTGGCTGGGACACAAATAGTTTTGCAAGTGCTCTTATCTATGCTTGAATGTCCTCTCAGAAAATAATACGAGGGGCTGTCCGGGTACCACGAAGTCTCTTCAGAAGAAAAGGCGCGAGCTCAGCCTGCAGTCAGAGCTATCTGAGGGGATTTGAGTCCATCCCAACCCCAACACCCACCAGGACGCTTGCATGGAGCAACAAGTGTCCCGGTCCCAGGAGGAGCCTCTTGGGAGCTGTCTCTTCCCAGATGGGAACAGGCCCACGCTTGGGCCCTGAGTTTTATCCCTGGTTTTATCCCCCAAACAGGGGCCCTCGAGGTCCTACACGTGGTCTCAGCCAAGGCAGGGCCCTCGCAGCGCTCTGCAAGGCCAGGCTAAAACCAGCAGCTAAAAACTTGCAGGAATTGCTCAAAACAGAAACTCTTCAAAAACCACCCACGAGCTGCAGCAGGAGGGCCGAATCCAGGTGCTCTGAGACTTCCCTGAACCAAAAGCACCTGACCTCGTTCTCACGTTGGTGACACTTAATTCGCAGCGTTTTAGGTTTCACAACACAAGTGCTGGCCCTGCTCCTATTACGGTGCCAAAACATAACAAGTGATCACTAACTACTGACACATCTGGTGCCCGAGGACATTCAAACCTGCCTGCAAAACCCATCATCCACCTTTGTGAGCAAAAGAAAGAGCTCGGCCTTGCAAAATCCCCACCTGCAGCTCTTTCCTTCATTCCAACCAGGCCTGCTCCCGGGATCCTGTGGAAAGGATCCTCTGGGATCCAGCATTGAGATCCAACAGCTCATCCTGAGCTTTGGGGCAGCATCCTGCCCAGCGATGCTCCCGCCAGGCTCGCGACATGCGACATTTTGCAGCCCAATTTGGGCTCATCTCACTTACATCCATGAGGGTCGGGATTTCCCCTCGCAGAATCACAGAATCCAGAATGGTTGAGGTTGGAAGGGACCTCTAGGGATCACCCAGTCCAAGCCCTGCTCCAGCAGGGACACCCTGGGGCACCGGGTGGCATCTCCAGAGAAGGAGCCTCCACAGCCTTTCCAAGCAGCCTGTTCCAGGGCTCTGTTTTCACATGAAAGGAGACAACTTCATCAACAGGCCCCAGAACCGGAGCTACCTCTGTCCTTTGACAGGGACTTCTGTGGTCAGTCGCTGCCGGCGGTGGCCTTCTCTGGTAAGACACGGGGTCACTGCTGTCACCTCCCCTTAGCAGGTTCAGGTGCGTTGTGGCCTGCAGGGAGACCCGTGCCCCGTTCTGCGACGTCTCTGCTTGGCCCCTGCTCCAGCCCGGTCAGCTCAGCTCCGTATTGGGAGCCCTAACACCCGGCCACGTTCCTCACCGGAGAATCTCCGCTGCAGATTTCCCACCGGAGACCCGTGCCCCGTTCTGCGACGTCGCCGCTTGGCCCCTGCTCCAGCCTGGTCCCGCTGCCGGGCTCAGCTCCATATTGGGAGCCCTAACACCCGGCCACGGTCCTCGCCGGGGAATCTCCGCTGCAGATTTCCCACTGGTGGGAAATTCAAACGGGATTTCAGCCTTTCAAACCAGTGGGATTTCATTTCACTTAAAGAAAGACCAAAATTTGTTCTTTCATTTAACAAATCTGGACAAACTTCCCCAGACCCCGTAGACTCCGTGCTCTAAAGGTAACTCAAACCATGCCCGGGCACCGCTGCCGATCCGAGATGCAAGGAGAGGTTTGTGTTGCTTCTCGCCAGCGCTCGCTGCACATCCCTGTGCAAGGAAAGACGTCTCCTCGCACGCGTCTCCCTGCTCCCCGCTCCATGGAAGACCCTATTTTCATTTACTTAATGGAACACGTTTTTACAGGGTTTCATCCCGTCCTTGAAACTGCCAGCTGCTTTTCCTCGGCCATGTTTTTCAGGCACTTTGTTGCCTTCTCACACCATATAGTTTTCAGACAAATGAAAACCTGGGCTTGCACTCGCACAAACATTTGGACATAGAAACCTTGCTATTGCCAACTCCTATAATCGTATCCTCATATTTGAAGCTATTTGTAAAGCCACAGTCCTGGGAGACCTGTGAATCTACCAGAATCTCAACTCGCATGTTTTTTCAGAAGTCATTTTCCAGCCTTTACAGTTACAGAGAAAAGCGGGGAAAACAGCAGCCCCCGAAGTGCAAAAGGCACGAGGCAGAGAAAAATTTTTTTGATAGAATTCAAAAGAATGTGCATTTGCCTGAATTTGAAGGCAGGCTTGCAAGTTGGGATTGGCAAAATCCAACCCTGCATCAGCACCTCTTTGGTCCCGACAGCGGCCGCCCCCAGCTGCCAGTTCTTGCCCCATGGAGCAGTTTGCCATGGTCTCCAGACATCATCATTTCCAGGCTGTTTTTCAACTTGTTAAAAAACACTAAAGATGCATTGTATGTACCGGACTGCCTTTGCCAAGATAAATATGCTCATAGATGCCTTCTTTCCAGGCATTCACAGTCAAGCAAATGCAAATATGAACGACCGCTGCATTAGACGCAAAATTCTGTGAAATAATAAAAGAAGGTGGCACTACAATCCTGTGCCTTAAACCACGTGTGCAATGCACGCCTGTCTCCCTGCTGCTTTTCATCTAAAAACACTGGTAATTACCAGAGAAGTGATAAGACAGCAAGGAGGAATTCCGGGAAACCCAGCGATTCGCTTCCACGCAAGCCGGAGGCGCTGGGCTCCGACGTACATTGAGAGCCCAGGGCCTCTGCTGCCCTCGCGCTTCTTCTGCTGCCCATGGGGCTAATGAAGAAGGGGCAAGTGCTGCTGCTCTGCGGGGGTGACATTGCAGGAATGTCCCTTTGCTAGCACGTCATCACAGTACCCCGGGGCACCGCACGCAAAGGCAGAGCGTCGGCTACAAAACCCATATTTGCACCCAAAAATTGTGCGTTTTCCACTGCCACACAGTCCAAGGGGAGCAGAACCCGCTTGCTCAACCCCTGAAGAGTAATTGGAGGCTAATAACGTGTGCTGGCACGCGGGCCGGGCGGTAAGTGCGTGTGTAGGTGCCTCTGGATGTGTGTCACCCACAAAACAGCCCTTGAGCCCGCAGAGAGGCTGTTCCACAGCAGCCCTGCCGTCAGATCTATATTCAGTCAAACTCTAAAGCCTCTTTTTGTTGCTGTGCCAGGCAATAAAATGGCGATAAATGAAGGAATTTACACATCAGGCATCTCCGAGCCCTCTCCCTCCTTCCCCAGGAGCAGCGTGAGGGGACAGTTAATGACGCTAGTTTACGGCACAAATATTTTGACAGAATATATTTTGGCGCCATAAATTTTAACAGCTCTGGCTGGTTTTAAGCTCTGTTTTTCCCCGACCAGGAATTTGTGTAAAGTAATAATATCTGAAGTGTTTCTTAAGGAGCATAACCTGTCGCTAGCGAAACAGTCCCCTTACAATAATAACACGACGAGTGATGAAGACGCTCCCGAAGGACGGCGTGCATGGGTTGAAGCTCTCTGCTGCATCTCTAAGTGAGATCTTGTGGTCACTTGAGTGTAGGACCACGGTGTCCCATGACATTCCTGGAGGGCTCCCCATGCCAACCCCTCAAAAGCCCCATTGCACCAGCTCCAAGCAGCCTTCCGAGCTCCCTGCGTGTCTTTACACCCTGATGGTTACTGGCACGAATTACAAACACGCTGCAAGTGAAGTCTAGCGACACTTGGGGGTATAAAGTTCACTGGGACACGCTTCCCACAGTGCTTAAATTCCCCGCAACATGCAATTAAAATGTTCAGCTTGCCATATAAACTGGTCCTGCTCAACCTCTTGCAGCAGCTTTTAGTGGCTACCAAATCCCCTCTAGCAAAACCTCCAGAGAGCAGGGCCTACGTCAACCTCCCGACGTGCCAGCTCAGGGCTGCGAGCGAGATAGAGAGAAAAAATGTTCCTTGCAGAAGGATCCGGCCGTATCTGCCTCCCAACTTTCCCATGCGAAGAAATGAAATGTGGACCCCGGCACCTCGGTGTCTGGCTCCAGCTCTAAAGTGGTTTCCACTAGTTATAGAACATGCTGACAGGCTCTCCAGATAAGTAGGGCAAGGCAAGGGCACTCCGGCGCTCGGCAGCCCGAGGCTCCGGCGTCTCGCCTGGTTTCAGGAGCAGCTTTTGAATCCAGGGTCCCGCGTCCTGGAGCAATCCCTATATCCACGGCATTTGACCCACGAAGCCACGCGGTAATTTAGAGCTCATTAAAAACGCCAGTCAATAGAGCAGGACACTTGGAAGCCCCTTCGATCCGTTAATGCAGAATGAATGGGGAGGCAGCGGCTGCCGGACCAAGCTCACTTCCACGGCTGCTCCCAGGTTTTCCCAGGATTTCAGGCTGTAAAAGCATTGCCCATCACCACAGGACCCAAAGCCCTTCCCATAAAATCACACACAACAGCCAAACCTTTCACGGGATTCATGAAGTCTCCATTCCTTTTCCCTTGTAAACGTACAATTTCAGCAGGTTTTTGGACCTAGAGGTATCATACTGAAACTAAAAATCAGTTAAAATTGGTTGAAATTGCTTGTATTAAGTCACTTTAAATTTACTGAAGGGAAGGACATTTTACTTTGCGTTTCCCTGCATGTTCTTTCAGGGAGAAGGGGGAGAGTTTTCCAGATAGCTCCAATGTGGATGCAGAGGCAGTTTGGTCTCCCTAGGCAAACCCTCGTGCACAGCCCACGAGCTGAATCGCTGGTGGCCCCAGCATGGTCACATCGGCCTTTTTTGGTCTCAGTTTCTGCACTTGTGAGTTGTTACAACCCTTGCATTTCAGGGAGTGCAGAAATGGCTTTGTAACACTCTCAAGCTCTGGTTGAGATAACAGGTCATTTAGGGGGTAAATTTTCTTGTTGTGTTGATGCATTTGAGGGAAAGGGACAGAATCAGTTTGCCGTGTGGGGAATGTCTTCTCCTGACCTGGAGCCCTCCTAAGCCATGCGAGCCTTTCAGCCTCACCCACAGTGGTACCGAGTGGGGATCTGCACCCACAAATTTGCTTTGTAGTGTGACAGAGAACAAGAGAATTCCTCCCAGACTTTCCTAAATCAACATATTTACTTAAAACAGCAGCACAGATTGTTGGCCTGAGGTGCATGGCATTTTAATGGTATTACAGCGAAGGTTGCATTTTTATGCAGCAGCTTCTTAATCTTAAGAAAGATCATTCCTCAGCAGTCAGCGCTCCCCGTGCCACTTTAAGGGTTCCTTTCCCTGTTTATTTGTTTTTGCAAACTCTGCCCTGTGCTAGCCAGGCTGGATAATGAATGTGTCACTGCCAAGGTGTCCTGGCTTTCTGTGTCCACCCTCCTCATGCAGGTAGGGCAGGATCTCTCTTTACAGGAGCTTGCAAAAGTGGCATTTTGGAGAGTCAAGAGGCAAGATCTTCTACCTGGCCCTGGGGGATCTCTCAGAGACATCACAAGGGACGGATGTGGGACGATACAGAGGGAAACCAAACAGAATTGCTTAGGAATCCCCTTGCAGCCCAATATGCCACAGGGCTCCATGGGGCTGGGGCGGCTCAAACCCTTTCTGAGGCCCAGGGCTCAGCTCTGGTGGTGGCCGAAGGTCCTTTCCAGCCACGGGAGCCTTTCGATGGGACTCACGTGTCCCGGCTGTCACCGGGCCTTGCTCTGCCTGTGGGCCAGGCCACCGTGGGCAGACGTTGCTCCTCACTGAACTGTTCATCCCATCTCCAACGAAAATACCCTTTTCGTGCGCTAAACCCTGCATCTCATTCCAAACGCAACAAATTAAAGTGTACAAAAGTTTGAAAATACCTTAAATGCTAGGATAAGCAAAACTATAAAAAGCTTAACACCACAAATCAGGGACTATACTGGAACGGGAGCCTTCAAGGGAGCCTGGAATAGCTGGGATTGTCTGGGTGAGGGGACCATGAGTCCCCAGGATTAATCCATGATCTGGGATCAAACACCAGCAGCTTTCTGGATTTCTGCTGTTGTCTAGCAAGTTGAGTTTGGGTTTTGCTGATGTTTTTTTCTTTTCTTTCTTTTCCTTTTCTCCCTCTGTGCTCTCAAAATGCATTTTAAAATAGACTCTGCCATGAAAATGTACTTCGGGATTTCCAAAAAAGTTCATTTCAGTGAACTCAGGTTGTTTGCTTCTTAGCCTCTCACCCAAAGTGTTTTTTTTTCTGCTGTGTTTGCTCAGTGCTGTTGCCAAAATGATCTGCACAGTGAGCCACTACAAACGCCAACTTCTGAATTCTAAGCTGCAGTTGGAGCAGTAATTTATGTTTGGGTGGAAAGCACATTTTCCCAACCAGAGACGGACAAAAGAACATCATTACAAAATACTGTGCATGTGTGTGAGAGAGGGGTGCCTTAGAACTCCTGCTGGTATTCGTAGCCCAGGGATCCAAACCACGCTCGCGCCGCTTCTGGATGAACCTAGATTACATTAGTCCTCAATAAAACAACATTGAAGAGATGACACACAGAAAAATAAGGTTTATGTTTGTCCCATTTGAAGACAGCCATTTTTTAGATTCTTTCAAACCATCCTGGATTTATAGCATGCTATTCCCATCAAAACACCTCCAAACACCTCATCACAGGCATCATCACAATGTCACAAAAAGTGCCCCACTACTGCCTCTGAAAGGCAGGCATTTCTACAGACTCTTTAAATGCTACAAATATATATACCCAATTGGTACTGCAGATACCGAGTGCTCTCTATACCTATGCTCTGTATGCTCAAAAAACATTTACCAAACATGTCCTTTTCAGAACCTTTTTGGATACAAAATGAAAACTATATGTGAAGTGAATCATAAGCAGATTATTAAAAAATAATAACACAAAGAGGTTTATCAGCTAAGAAAAACTGAAAAGTGTCTGCCCTTTCTCAGTGCATGATCTGTAAGCATGCACAAACACCAGGTACAGCAAGGTCCTCCCGTGCTGGGTCGGCAGGGAACATCCACACTGCTAAAATCAGAGCAGTTTTCCCGATGCCCTATCCTGTCTCCTGGGCTGAAAGGCATAATTTAAACTCAAGAACCGGCTTGTTTTTTGCCCGGTTCCATCAGACCCAGGACACCAATGGACTCAGTAATCCGGTCCCGGTGCTGCAGGGATGTCTGACACGAGCTGAGAACTCAGTCATGCTCAAGTGCCTTGAATACCTTCTACATGATGTTCTCATGGTCTCACCTGCCAAAGCCTTCTGCATTGGACATTTTTGTATGTTTTGATCCCTTCCACTTTTCTGTGCAACAAATGAAGATTAGCCCTGAAAAGCATCAAAAGTACAAACTAGTAGCACTCCAGAGGCTCAATGCCTCCTATGTTTCACTAGCAAGATTCGAAAACCCATTTGAAGGCACCTTCCAAACCATTCATTGCACCCAGCAGGGTACAACCCATTAGCGATAACAGTCTCTGGCAATGTATTTTTCCATTCCATTCAATCTGCAAATGCTGCTCTGATCTCCTCTTTGCTCTTTTGGGCTATGCAGAGGGTCATGCTATGTTGCTTCTGGAGCCAACTGGTCTCGCAGGTGAGAGCTGGGGAGCAAGAACCGTGCAGGGAAGGGGAAAGCGGCACCAACACGTGTCCTCAGATGCTTTCAGAAGCTGTCCTTTGGCTATCGATGCTGGGAACATGCAACTGGAACAATTGGGGAAGCAAAAAGGAAAAAAAAACCCAAAGGGAAAATCAGAAGTAGGAATTTTAAACAGGAAAAGCATGGCGTCAGGCCGGGCGGAAGATAACAGAGTGCTCTGCTGAACACACAAATAAACAAAAAATAACAGAGGCAAACTGGCAAAACATTCCTTTGGCTGACTTAACCACTGCTCGGCTACAGTCACAGGTCTCCAACCAACACTGTAATTTTGTCACTGCTCCAGCATCCTTCCCTGCAGATAGATTTGAGTGGAAGGGGCCTCACTCTGCTGTGAAAGGAGCTCGGTAACAAAATAGCCACGAGACAGAAATGTCAGGAGCAGCATGAGTAATAGTTCCTCTCCCATTAAATGAGGATAATCCCTCTGACCTCTCTGTAACAGACTCCGAAATTCATCAGCAGATCTAGAGAAGAGGTAGGAAACATCGCTCTTACTGCCGATGGCTGCTGCTTACACGCAATAAGGCTTCCCCTCTAAATCCCATCCAGGACAGGATGCAAACCCACGAGGTGACTGATTCCTACCCAGTTTATTTAAGCTGCTCTGGCGGAGCGCGGTGACAGTCACAACTCCCTCCCTGCTAAAAGGAGGGCCCAAATGTGGAGGTCCCTCTTCCTGAGGTCTCTTTCTTCCCTGGAAGTGTCCCCTCTCCGCTTGGGGCACGTAGCAAATGTCCCCACGCACCCCCCAGACCGTCTCATGGCCCAGCAACGCCACTCGCAATCTTCTGGAGAACTGGTGGAGGCCAAGAAAAGATCTCAAGGCAATGATTTCTCATATAATTAAAGTTCGGGTCACTTTAAAAGACTAAAATCATCTTGAGGCCTCAGCTAAGCACTCTGAAGGGATATGAATAGCAACCTTCAGTTCCACAACCCTACGGACGGCCATCAAGTGGAGATGAGGACAGAGTCCACGTTCTCATGGGGAATGTGGTGTCCATTTCAGTTATTCTAATTGTCTGTAACAGTATTTCCCAAAGAGGGCTGCATTCTCAGGAGATGAAGAGAGGATGGCTGTTTATACCACACGCGATAACTAAACAGTGCTGGAGGATTATCTTATCTTCCCATCAGGATTTAAAGGCAGAGGGTTCCGTTGCAAAGCCACAACTAGCCCACTGGAAGTTTCCCAAACATTGTTTTATACATTATTTTATCCACGGAAGTTAAAGGTCTCTCTTCAAAGAACGGGAAACGTATCGCTTTTCTCTTTCCATGAGAAATCATCATGAGGGGAGAAATCGGGGGCAGGTTGAGGTCCCTCTCTTGGGCACAAGGGCTCTGAGAGGTTCCACCACCGGCCGTGCTGGCGGCAGCGATGCCAAGGCAAAAGCTGAAGCTTTTGCTGCTGCTGTGTGCCTGGAGGGACACGACACCAGCAAGGGGCTGCCACATCCTGCCCCGGGGCAGGGGACAGCAGCTCAGGTGTCGCACGGCAGCTGGAGGGACGTCTCAGAAACCTCCGCTCTGCAGCATCGCACAGTGCCACCACCACCAGTTCTTGGCTTTTTCTTCCTGGCGAGAGGTTCCTCACTTGACTTGGAGAAAAAAAATGAGAACATTCTCGAATCACAAAGGGAAAGGGACTGAGTTACACAAGGCTTGTAAAAAGTGCTGATTGACTGGTGGGAATAAATCCTCCCTCTCTACACGTAGAGCCCATGAAGTCCTTTCACCACCATGCAGTGAATATCCATAACTCCTTATTGCAGGTAAGGAAAGAGAGACCCAGAGTGATGACATGTCCTGGCGATGATCAGAGAAAGAGCTACTGCAAAATGAGGAAACAGCGTTTCTGGTGGAACCCAAACCCATCCTGACCGACCCATCACCTGCCAACGGCCTGGGCAACACAGGCATTTTCAGTGCACATACGATGGGTGCCAGTGGAGCTCCTTCTTTGCAAGAAAATGACCCCAATAACAAGGGTAATTCTTGTTACCACCAACTTCAGATTGTTTATACGTATCCCACTAATTTTCCATGCACTCCTGTTCTTGCCCACATCAAGCACCATAGAAAACTGTGTCTTTCTCTGATGTCTTTCAGAAGGACTGAGAAACGTGGGGAAAAAAAAAAGGAAAAAGAATAGAGAGCTAACTAGAATGACCAAGAAACAGGAAAAGCCATTATATACAGTAATAAAAAGACTGCTTCCCCCATATTCAAAACATGATCATATTATCTTAGCAGCCAGCCCAGCAAAGCAGATTTTACCGCAGGAATTGTATAACCATTCCTAAAGAAACGGGAAGGGGAAAGCATTTTTTCCTTTCCATATTTTATGACGTGAGAGCTGATATAATTTGCCGAGGTTGAGGCTGCACACACACAACCAGAGTGGGTTTCACACTCATTCTTTTTGCAGTTTTCCTTCTACATGCAGCAAAAAGAGGGAGTTTCCTACCATGGGTGTCCGAAGGGCCTGAAATACGGAGCCACAAGAGTCTCTGTGAAACCTCCCAAACGCTGACACGTTTGGTGCCTGTTTTGCCAAGCAAACCTTTGCAATTTGCCCCAGAGTTGTCCAGGGTGCACTGAATTAGTTGCTCTTGCACTTTTACTTACGACTTTCTGCCCAGTTTGATAAAAAGCCCTTCAGGAGAAGCATATATGCATTTAAAAAGCCCACAGAAAAGTCTTTCTTGCTACATAAAGAGGGCACTGAGACCCACTCAGTCTTGCGAGCGCTCGCCAGCGCTCACATCCCACCGCCTGCGCGGCAGAAAGGGCTAAAGGAGCTTGACAGCCATTCGGAGCCGTTAGGGCAGCCTGCAACTTCATGGCAATTCCAGGGAGAGCGTCTCCGGGCAAGACGGGTGCGCTGGGAGAGCAAAACGTTGCACGAGCCGCTAGCGAGAGCCATCGACTCCTCCGTTGGCTCCGCCACCCCGCTCAACCCCAACGGGTCCCCAAGACCAGCATGGACATCCCCAGCTTGGGCTGGGTACTCTATCCAGAGAAACGGCCTCTGGTCGAGTTCCTAGGACGTCCTTCCCTATGTTTCATTGCTGAAGGACACCGGGAAGGTGCCCAAGGCAGGCTGTGCTCTGACCAGGAAAGCCATGGGTTGACTCTGCTCCACCGGCGGTGCCGACACTGCTGGTTTCTGCTCTCCATGCTCCAGCAGCCCGCGGAAATGCTCCCATGACAAGCCAGGCAGGCTACACAAGAGCCCATTTTCATGGCGTTTTAGCCCTTTTCATTTCCCTGCAAGGCTTCTCTTCATATAGATATCCATAAAATGTCACCACACAGCTTAAATTTGGGGCCCGCGCTACCTGCCAGCTCTCCTTTCAAGACAAGTCTACCCCCTAATTGCTGGGCCTGGGCCGCTGACTGCTCAGCATCTGAATAATGAATTACTTATCTTTGCCATTGAGGCAGAAACATATTAGACGTTACTAGCTCCAGCCTCAGATTCTTTGACCGGGTTCCAGCTGTAAACATTCAACAGGAAGAGGTTAATTTTTTGATTCAGTTAATATAAATACTGAAAGGTTCCTTACTTCGCTGTCCCACATCACTGCAACATACATTCTGTAATTAGAAGCATATTTTTGTGATTTCAAGGTATATTTTGCCAAACCAACAAAAAGCATCAAACTCCAACTTTCATGCCAAAAATACCCACTGTATAATTTATGCCAAATCAACAAAAGTCTTCTTTTGTCCTTCCCAAACCACACTAAAGAGCAGTCTGTTGAGGAGTCCAAATGTTAAAGTTCAAAAAAAGTCCTCTATTATACAGCATGCAAGATAGGGAGAAATAACAAAGCGCACGGACCCAAGCCTGCCATCCCTGCAGGGCAGGACCAGCATCGTGTCCCGCACCAGCAATCCTGCATTGCCCTCTCTTTCTCCTTCCCTCCGCTCCCCACTCGGGCATTTCTCCCTCTCTCCTATTTTTTTGCATTTTCCTAGAGCTTACTTAGCATCTGGAATGTGTCGGCAGCAATCCATGTGTTTGCAGTAAACTCGGAAAGCCCGGCCAACGAGGACCACATGGGCAGGTATCCTGCAAAGCCGACCTGGATTTGAGGCGTTGCTTGAGCAGCAGTGTGAGCTGCACAGAAACCATTGGACGTGGCTAAAACGTGAACAACAACAACAAAAATAAAGAAAGGAAGAAAAAAAAAGGAAGGAAGAAAGCAAAGGAGAGCATTTCAGTGGCAATTAAGCCTTTCCTTTCTCTGACTTGAAGAAAAATTTTAATTAGAAGTTCAAGCATTTGGTTTTAATTCAGTCCAATGCACAAATGGTTTATTTCCACACAGCATATTTTCATCGTCTATGAAACAGCCTGCAACTAGGAAGCCATTACAGCTAGTGATTACAGCTTTTACATGCAGTTATTATGCTTTTGGAAGGAGTGGCAGAATGGATTCACTTACATTTCTCCCCGCACATTAGGCGGATCCATGTGCAATTAATTCGACAGGCTTGGTACAGACAATTAACAAACTTTTTTTTTTTTCTTTAAGTAGAGAAATTCGGTAGTCTTTACATGTCCAGCATAGATATTAAAAAGTGGCACTTTGCCAGGGTGCGCAGCTCTGAACAGAATTTACTTTATAACATCTGCTAAGTCTTTAACTAACTGCACCATGACTGAATACTGTTTGGATGAATGTTAGACGATAATGTTCAATCTGGCACCAGCAGAGACCAAATGATTCATTGCCATAGTAACCACTAATGCAAAGGTTCCCTTAGATAATAATTTGTTATTTATAGACACTTTGGGGATGCTCCAATGCTACTTTAAGATGGCCAAAAAAATTGAAGAATAGTCTTGTTTTGGGTTTTTTTTTGACTGCAAACCTTGCGTTTGCACGCTCTGCTTCCTGATGCGTGTCAGTCGCTGCAGGGCCATCAGAGGTGTTGAACCCAAAGGCCGTGGCTTTCAGCAGACCATCACAGCCCCTTGGACGTGAGCAGCAGCCCTGTCTGGAGCCACCACCGTCACGGCGGAGCGTCCGGGCGAGCTCTTCCCGGCAGCGCTCGGGATGCTCCCGAGCGGAGGCTGCAGAGGCCTGGCCGAGCAGAGCTCCTGTTGACCCATGTGGAGAGTCAGACGCTTTGAAGAGCTCCTCAAGCTCAGGTTAAAGGAGACCCATGTGCGGGAGGGCTCTCTGCTGCTGCGTCTGGTAGGATTTTTCCTATAAGGACACATATAAGCACTCCAGCAGGAGCAACAAAGTAGGACCAAGAAAAAATGGCTTTTGGAAACATATTTTTTTCCATCCCTTCCAAAGGGTGTTCAAACATCCCTTGAAGGCCAACTTATCTCTGGTGATGTTCTGCCCTTGAAACCTCTCAGGATGGAGCTCATGGAGCAGCAACCCGTGTAAGAGCCTCCAAGGCCCAAAACGGACGGGCCTGGCACACCTACCAACGTGGGGCTGGTGGGACACCACACGGGTCATCCAAGGAGGTTTAACGTCAAAAGCAGCAGGCCAGGCAGGGGCCCGCTCTGAAGCGGCTGCTCTGGAAGCACCTTCCCAAAGCACCGTTGTCTCCGCTCCGGACTCTGCCTACGGAACACGGCCTTTCCTTGCTCTCCTCGACTCTATGCCAGGGTGAAATGCTTTGAAAATCACCTGGTACCGTGAATTCCAGAAATATGATATATTTTAAAATGTTTTCCCTATCTTGCTGAGATGGAAGGAGCATTCCAACGCTGGGAAGAGAGGCTGCATCATCTTATCATCTTTACAGCCACTTCTGCAAAAATTCCTTCTTCATTTCCTGCTGGCTACTGTCAGGCTGAGGGCACAGGACTAGCTGGGCCTCATCCAGATCCAGTCTCTGCTCCTAAATACTTACCTTATCTCTCTGTGTCATGGAGCAGCGATTACAGAGCTCATGAGACTAAAATATTGCCAAAAGCTCCAAAAAGAGAGGCAGGTTTAAAATTGCTAATAACGGGAGATGCCTGGAGCCGTGGGAACGCCAAAGCAGATGCCCGGAGCCGCGGGCCGGGCAGGGCAGGCGGGAGCTGCGGTCCCTCCGCTGCGTTTTTGTTCTCGCAATCCCGACTCCGTCTCCGCAAGGGCTCCTGTCTCCAACGAGCCCCAGCGGGGAGATAAGGGAGAGGAGCCTTTGAAGGGGCTCCTTCCTGCAGGCTGCTCCCTATCTCCCGCGACGCTCGGCCGCATCCCGAGGAAGGGCAGCAGACGCGGGAAGGAGGAGCGGCTCCCCCTGCTCAGCCCCCTGCTCTCTGCAGCCCAGTGTGCAGCAGGGCTCGCAGATCCCAGATAAAAAGCAAGCGATTAGTGTCTGCAAGAAACCTCTGCTTTCCATCACCAGATGTGGCCGTTTCCCATCAGGACAGATGCTCACTCATGGAAGAACAAATATTCCTGTCCCTAGTTCCCATCTTCCTTGCTTTGCTGCTCTTCACAGCCACCTTTCTCCTGATTTAAATCAAGCTGTGGCTTTGGAGCATGCCCAAATCCACCCCCAAGAGAAAATAAGATCAGAAAAGGGATGTGATTCATTTTGCTGTTCTCCCTTTTGGGCCTCGGCGCAGAGCATCATCAGGCAAAAGCTGCTTATCTACAAGCAGGGACATATCCAGGGCACTGCTGGCGCGATCCGGGTATCCCGTGTCCCGATTCCCAGAGGCTGCAGCCATCACGGCTCCCTTTATCTCCTACCCAAACTATGCCCAGCAGCAGGACTTCTCCTTTTGCAGAATTCGGCTGTTTCCACCCTCGGTAGTTGGCAAGAGGCTCATTTTGGGTAGGAACCAACTGCTCTCAGCCTTGCACGACCCGTGGGCAGCAAGCGAGAAGCCGCATGTTTGGGGTACTTGCAAAACAAGCGGATTTGGGAGCATTTTCAGCCCATTTTTCCAGGTAGCTGATGCCCAACACAAGCCCAGGAACAGGACTGAATGCAGCACTTTGCTAATAAGCAAAATCCTGGAGTCTGTGGGGAGGGAAAAAAAAAACAAAGGTTTAGAAGAAAAGCGGGATATTTTTGCACGGGCCATTGTTGCGCGGAGCCGCCCGTCCCTTTCCCATGCCAGCGAGAGATTTGCCTGGTGCCGGCCAGTTCTTTATCCCACCGCGCAATTAATACCGCTTCCCTCCGATAAACACGGGCTTGTTTAACTGTGTCTCTCGATAGGTCCCAGCAAGGCTTGATAACGCGGCCGGTCGGATGTTGTGGGGCCGAAGGAGGCAGACACGCTGGCAGCGAGCTCTTCCCTTTCCAAGCACACATGTTTAGAAAAGAAAGGGCCGCGGCCGAGCGCCGCTCCGCTCTATCGGGAGCGTCAAACGGGAGGCGCCTGCGAGCCGGATCCTGCGCCCGGCCCTCGCCGCGAGCCGGGTCGGTCCCGCCGCCGCTCCCGGAGCGGGAAGATCCCGGGTCGGAGCAGCCCCGGCCCATGGGTTTGCTAAGAAATCATGTTAGGATTTCTCTGGTTATAATTTCTTCTCTAGCAGCAGCAGCAAGGAGGATAAAAATAATAGGAGGTTATTTTGCAGTTCCCTTCTGGTTTTAAGCCTCCAGCAGGCTTTTATGTCAGCTTTCCAAAGGTCTCCACCGATCAGAAGCCCTAGTTTCTTAATATAGTAACTTTTCTAAAAAACTTTATCTTAAAGCTCCTTTGATTGAGTAAAAAAAAAATCTCAGTGCTCATTAAAAATAAACTAATTATTTTTGGCAAGACTCGGGATAGGGAGGGTGATAGTGCTGGACTTGTGCGCAAATTCACGCAGAAAACGCTGCTTTTGTGCTCCTGGCTGCTCGGGGTGCCGGCCTTGTCCCCCGGCCACCCCAAGTGGTGGCTTTGGGGACAGCAAAGGTGGCCCCCAACACACCCACGCTTGCCCCATTGCAACAGTCTACCATGGCTACAGCAAGAACAACTCCCAACTTCACCCCAGTTACAGGGGTAGGCCTTGTTTCGAGCTAACCTTGGACAAAAATGAGCAGGTTTATTAAAATAACAAATTCCAGGCTCTCAAGTAATAAAGCCCAGGGCAGTGCGAGCAGATAAGAGCTAGGCAAGATCAAGCAAGGTCTCAGCACCATCCTGGGGGCCTCAGCAGCCCGTGGACCAGGAATCAACCCTCTGTGGTCAGCTACAACAGCGATGGGATTTGGCACTTTGTGGAGGAAGCAGCAGGCCACCTTCATGGGCATCCACCTTCAGTGGTGGATGGAGAAAACCAAGATGTGAATGTTCCAGCTTGAAGGCAGCACTAGATGGGAGCAGGGATTCTGGCTCAATACAATCACTTCTGCACTTAGTTCAGAGGATATTGATCTAGAAAAGAAGATCGGGGAGGACTCAGGGCAAGGAAATGGAGGAGCAGCGAGGAGAAGACAACGATGGTTATTACTAGCTCGGCTTCAAGCTCCCCCTCTGGCATTTCTCCATGCTAGACCACTGGGACGCTGTCCAGACAGATGACAGTGGCACAAGGGGTGGCTGTGGCCACGACACACTGAGCCTGAGCAGCAGCGACTTTCCTCCAGGTTGCACTGATACCTCCAGCAATAAGAGCAGGAGCTTTTTCCTATGATCTCTCTCCCTCTGAGTCCCTCAAACTGCAAAGGACCAACTTTGTGATATAATGGAAGCGGAGCGAGGACGGATAATGCGGCAGGACTCACCCGGCCTCCCCTGCCCCGCACAGACCGTCTGCACCAGGCAGTGCACAGAGGTTTCCAACCCTCCTTGGCACCAGGGACGTCTTCTCCTCTCCCCACAACAGCAGCGCTGCAGTCCTACCTCCCCCGAAAGACCTAAAGATCTTTAAAAAGGCCCTGAACTACCCCTTAAATCTCTCTGCTTGCGCGGAACGGAGCCGGGTCCGTGGGGGGACGAGCGGGAGGCATCCTGCTCCAGCTCCACGTGTTTACAAGGAAGTCATTACGAGAGAGGCGGGCAAGAGGGGCAGGGGACGCTCAGAGACTTCTTTCATTGATCAACTTATTTTTAGAAAACAAATTTCCCTTAATGGGTTTATGGTTTCAGCGCGAAGAGCAGCCGGTGCCAATGTTTACAGCTCTGAGTCACAGGCTCTCGGGGCGGTGGAAGGTCCTAGGAGCCTTGGACAACTGTCCCGCGGAGCACGGTGTGCCGGGCTGGCCAGGCCTGCTGTGTGGCCAAGCCCGGCTACGGGACGCGGCAGAGGGCAAGTCGCGGCTGTGTGACAACGGGGACTTCCTTCTCTCGGCACTGGTGGACGCACGATGGCCGGGACCGACACAAGGCTGCGACGCCGCCTCCATCTCCTGTTGCCAACGGGTGCTCGGTCCCAAGGCCGGTGTAGACTTAACGTCCCCCCTCTAGGCACTGTGTTTTTCCCTCTCTCCTCTCCTCTCCTTCATGAACTCTCATCTGAAAGAGCTCCATGATGGCAAAAATCCAACCACAAGGTTTTGCACATGAGAAGAGCGTGGGTAAAGCCCAGGTGAGTCTATGTAGCTGGTGCCACCTGCAAGGTGCCTCCTGCTGCTCCACGTCCCCTCTGGCCCTGGCCCGGACTGGTCGGGCACAACCCACTCCCCAAAATCCCTCCCTAGGGAAGAACCAACAACGAAGCCTTTGGGGCCTCTCAGCCCCGCTCCAAAGGCCCTTTCCACCATGGACTGGGCTCCAGAAGCGCAGGCCGTCCCAGGCCGGAGGAAATGAAGCAACTTTTGGCCCTTCCTTGCATTTGTTTTTCTTCCGCGGAGTTTTTCTTTCCAGCTTTCCATGCACGAAGCAGCCAGTAAGCAAAGTGCAAGCAGTAAAGCGCAAAGCAGCAATCCTCAAAAGAAAGAATGCAGTTGGTTTTGCAAGGTTGTCGCTTGGTTTTTGTCCCTTTTTTCCCGTGTGGAATGGACCAAACCCGCCTGCCCTTGCAGGGCTCGTCCATGGGTCGATGGTGACAGCCCTGCTTGCTAATGTGGGACGGGCACAGCCCAGGGCTTGCAGGATGAGGTCAGCACAGACCCACGCTTCAGTTTTTTAAGCAAGTCAGCCCTCGGGGAGAGATATTCCAAAAGACCAGGCATGATGCGGAGAGGCTGAAGCAAGTGGAATGAACTGACAAAAGGAGGACACCTCCAGCCTGGAGAGGTGTGACATTCCTTATAAAAAAAAGAAAAAAGGCTAAAAAAACCCACAGACAGCCCAAGTGACCCTGCCACTGCTGGCAATGTCCCCGCGGTGGCACAGGGTGAGGTCCTTCCAGTGGGGCTGTGCATTTTTGGACAAGTGGAGGGGGTGACTCACGGCTCTGCAGTCCGATCCGTGCAAAACGCCTGCATGGACCCGACCATCCTCGGCATCAACATCTGGCTCCAATAAGTGGCCCCATGGTCATGCTTTAACAATGTTTGTTCCAAACTAAACCTTTAGCTAAACATTTTCTGAAAAGGGGTTTTGATGGTGGAGCTGCAAGAGCTAAGAGGCTGCCCGTGTTTGTTTTTGCTAGAGATCCCGGGTCTCCGGGGTTTAGCTCATCCTCACACGTCGCTTCTGGGTCGAGACTGGGTGAAGCAGGGGGATTTCAGGCCTCGTTTGGGTGATTTTACCCTGCAAAATTAATACTGGTCCCGATGCAGAGTAGGTGATTGCACTCATCCTACACGGGCACTTTTGGGCCACATGCAGCAAAGACAGGAGGAGGGAAACTACAAAGATTCACACTGGCGATTAGGCCATTTATAAAGGAATTTATGAGGGTCGAGCTCGCCCGAGCAAGCTGCAGCATTTCCATTGCTGGGCGTTTGCAAGAACACAGGGGATGGGACATCTGGCAGCCTGGGGCACAGCTGGTTCTGCCCTGCGCCGGGCCGTAGTCCCAGCTCCCGAGCCCCCACGGAGCCGGCGGGGCTGTCCCCCGTCACCCGGGGCACCGGCGGCTCCATTCCCAGCAGCCGGCAACAGGGAACGTGCACGGACACGCAGCCGCCCGCCGGGAACCTCCGTCCAGCCTCCGTGTGACTCAGCCTCGCCGCTCCTCCGTCCCGTTCCGGGCATCGGCGACGCGGGGCCGGGAGGGCTCCGGGAAGCGCTGCGACGTACGCTGAAAATGCAGGAGAGCGAGTGGTAAAACAGCTCCTGGACGTCCTGGTTGTCACCAGCCAGAGGGCCCCATTTACCTCCTGCATCTAATCAAAGAAGCCATCGCAGAGCCTCGGGCCGTTCAGGCGCCGGCCTCCGCGGCCGCCCGCCCTGCGCATCGCTTCGTGATGTTTTGGTTTCTCCCACTTGCTCCCTCTGCACTCCGGACACATTTACTGCCTCTACCTGCAGACAAAAGACACTTTTAGCAGCCAGATGTGGGGTCTGATTCCTATTTACGGTCTCTTTCCAGCGCTGCAGCACCACGGGGGCTGGCACGCAAATGGGAACCAGCCCCGCCGAGGTCTCCCGCTGCCCAGGTTACATCCTCCCCACTTTCAGCAGGCGTTTAGGAAGGGGGACGGGGGTTTAACCAGCACAATATGGCAGGGCTGGTGTTTCCGTCATCCCCCGGGAGCCCGGCCGTCTGCATCAGCCCTCGCGACCGGGTTTCTGACCCACTGGGCACCGCGGGACAGGAGCAGAAGGGGAAGGGTCAGGTGGCCAAGTGCAGCAAAACAGAAGCCTTTTTTATTGCATAAATATAAAGATACTGTATACGGACAAAAATGAAGCATGTCCCACAGAGGATTTTAAAGCTTCCAAAAATATGCCCTCAGCCCGTGCCAAGGGTAACAGAGGCGGCCCTTCCATGGAAAGCATCATTGTGCGCGGCGGGGTTCAAGGAGGTCGCTCCGCTTGAAGTGCCCAAACAGCCGGCACCCTGTCCCGGCCCTCCTGTCCGCACCCCCGCCGCGCCGCCGCGAACAAGTGGCCTTTTTTTTGGAAAAAAAAAAGAAAACAACCTTTTTCCCTCAAAGGTAGCACAGTGCTGGCGCGCACGGCGCAGCGGGAGCGAGCTCAAACCACGGCCAAGAGCAGCCCCTTGACAGGGGCTGTGGCGGCTGCTGCTGCACAGCCCGGGCACCCATGGGTCGAAGCCCTGTTTTCTGTCCCCCGCAGTGTCCCCAAAGCGACGGCTGTGACCGATGCAGCAGTGAGTAGGTGGGAAAGGCGCTGCTGCTGCTAACGTCGGCGTGACTACAGGCGTCTTGGAGTGCTGGAAAATAACCCGCGCTTCTAAAGCTGCTGCCTTCCACCTAATTATCCCCAAAGCTTTGACTTGTAAACACCTGACCTAATTCTTTCCATGGGCAGTTTTTAATAACAGAAATTCTTCAAAAGTGTCTTTATGATGCATCACGCCGGGCTACCTTGTAAATACGCCGCGCGCCAGCCCGGCGTTTCCCAGTGCAGCCAGAGAAAGACACTTAGTCGGAGCGTATCCCGCACCAGGGCGGTGGGAGAGCTCAGCCTCAGCTCCTGGCCGAAATCCAGGTGTGTTTTGCCCGCAGGGGAGCGAGGAAAGAAGGATCCTTGGGTGCATCCCTGCAGAGCAGCCGGGCACCTCCTGGCTCAGCTCGGGCTGCAGCCCGAGCCCGCCCTTGGCGCTGGTTTTGCAAACCCTCCCCATGCGCATCTTGTGTTTGCATCTCTGTGTCCGGCCATGCCCAAAGCGGAGGCTGTTTCGGGAATGCGGATGCACCCGGATTTGCGATCCCCCCATGGCAGGTAGCCAGGCTGAGAGCCGGCCGGGCACGCGGGGCCGGGGGACGCGGGGTCCCTGCAGAGCCGGTCGCCGAGGGGCTGCAGCGGGAGAGCAGCTCCGCGGCCCTTTGATCTCCGCGCCGCTCTCCAACTGTCACTTTAATGACGCCGCGTTCCGGGGGGCTGGGCGGCCCGCGGGGAGCCCCTTGGGCGCGGGCGCATCCCGGCCTGACGCGCGCGCTCCGCTCCGGCGCCGTCGCGCACAAGGGGCCGGGCGGGCGGCTCCCGGGCTCCTCCGAGGGATGCTCTTCCCCTTGGGAAGCCCCAGAGCAGCCCCTCGTCCCCGTGAGCGCCTGGGCACGCCGAATTACAGCTGACAACTGCATGGGTCTTCCTTAAAACAGCCTGGACTGCGGAAAGACCAGGCGGTTTTATCAGTGCGCGACTGGCAGGAGGACATTTGGGCTCTCTGCAACTGCATATATTTCATTAATATCCCAGCCAGCTTTAATGGCATTACCATCAGGTTAATCTACTTTAGATTAATGAACCTCAGTTTCAGCCAGGCAAGCTAATTAAGATGATTTTCTTTGAACTTGTTCTAATGAATGTATTAATATCATTCAGGGCTTCTTTCGGAGGTACAAGCACGGCCATGTTATTCCTGAGAAGAGGCCAAACATTTTTTATGAGAGACTCATGTGCCGCGGCTGGGACTGCCCTGCCTCGGTTCTCCCTGCCTTGCACCTTTGCACTGTGCGCGGAAGGAGCAAAACATCTACTCTTGACTATTCCTTGCTTTATAAAAAGCACATGAATGTGTTTAGCTGCTCCTCCACCTTCACTGCAGCGGAACCACTGCAGCTCTGAATGAGCAACGCCACGTTGGCATCCCCATTAAAAGAGTTTTAGGGATCACGCTATTCCCTGCGGGCATGCACGCATCTGGAGGGGGTCATCCCTCCACGCACAACCCTTCAGCATAGACCTGCACTGCAAGAGTGGCATATTCCTTGGGAAAAAATTCCAGCGGCAGGAAAACAGAGCATAAGGGTCGGTGTCCCTAATGAGGGCTGCCCACAAAGCTGGTTACTTGAGCCTGAGCCACGGAGCCGTCCTCCTCCCAGCCACGCTGCACCTCGCAGCGCTCTGCAGACACTCACTGTGTGCAAAGTCCACGTCCCAGGGCCTCAGCCCGGCCCTGATCCTCACAGACACGACCTAAACGTGGGCCCTGGCTTGCCAGGGTGCGGAGGAGCCAAAGAAAGCCAGCGTGGATGCTGCACAGCTTCTCCGGGTTGTCCTGCGGCGGTTTCCTGCAAGGCCTGGTTCAAGCTCGAGCTCCAAGAAGCGAGAACCAGCTCGGCTTTGGGACGAGGCGCCGCGCGCCGGGGTCTCTCCTGGATGCCGCTGTGGGAACCTTCCTGCGGCTTGGAATGAGCACAGAAACACGGAGAAACCGGCACTCGGTCTCTCCCGCCCGGCGCCGGTGGGAGGAACCTGGTCAGCCCTGGATGAGGGGGCTCGGCCGGAGCCCCTCTCCCACCCCACGCACCCAACCTGCTCCAGCCCGTGGGGCCTCGCGCCCGGCGCTCCGAGCCCTCTGCGCACGGAGAACGCTCCGCTCAGAGCCCTCCCGCCACATCCCATCGCCACCAGGCATCGCTCCCAACGGGGGAATTCGCCCGACCCGTCTAAATTTCTCTTTACGCAACCAGCCCGCGATGGCTGTGCCAGGCCAAGGCGGAGTTTATTTATAAATGCACATTTATGATGAATCATTGGAGGAAACGCACGCAGGCTGGAGACAAAAGTCTGCAGTTGCTAAACCAAATAGGAAACGCTCTTTACATCTGCCTCTTCAGTTGGCATCCACTTCCCCCCAGCTTTTCTTCCTCGCTCCCTAGGCCTGTTTATTTTTGGGCTACTTTTGTTTGCAAAGCCAAACAGAGCTTCTGATTTTTATATTTATCTATTTTTTCCCTTGTAAACAGCACTTCTCACATATTCAAGCCCCAAATTATTAACAGTGGAAATCGGTCACCTTCCTGTGCAGAGCTGTTTACTGTCTTCGGGCAAAGCAAACCAAACTGAGTAGAAACAGGGCAGAAAAACAGCCTCATTAAAATGATATAAAAATAAGGATAATGCTGCAGCTATGCTGCCCATTATGGAAGAACTCCCATCTATATTTTTATTAGATTTATTTTAAATATTACCAAATTAGTTCTAGAAATTAAGAAATTTGTACAGACCACTGGCCAACCCCTATTTATATTGCAGCCACCAGGCTCCAAGCTGCTCCCAGCGCCGCTCCCGCGTGTTTGGACGTGGTTTTCCCCCAAAACGGCCCTCCCAAAGCACAGCACCCCTCAAGGAAGGGGCATATTATATTCCCCTGGTTTCTGCAAGGGCAGAAAGGGGTTGGGATGGATTCCCAGGGATGTCCATCCAGCCGGGGCTGCAATAGGGGTGGCAGAGCTGGAGGGGGTCCCCGGCTTCGTGCTGCCCGAGGCGCTTTGCACCCCCTGCGTGGGACATGTTGCTCGCTTGACGTTACCCCGTGGACAAGCTCTTTTCTCCAGCCCCACGGGTTTGCACGCGAGCTCTTTGATCCCCGCTCCGAAGGCTGGCACGGCCCTTCCTCCCGGAGCCTTCCCGCCGCTTCCCGCCCCGCTGGAGCGCGAGCTCACACCGCCAGTTCTTTCCAAGGGTTTGACAGAATGTGCCACGCGTGCAGAACGCAGCCTTTAACCGGGAGAAAAACACAGTAATTTGAAATGCAAGCAACCAAAATAGACGCGCACAAAAACAGACACGAGGATGGGTGACTTTGTCCCGCGCGGCCTCCCCGGAGGAAGCCGAGTCCCCAGCGCCACCCGCCCCGCTGAGCTCCCCCGGGCAGAGCAGGGGCTCTCCTCTCTGCTCCCTTTTTCTAGCGGGTTAAGAAATAACGATATTGCAGTGGGAAGCAGATCCAAGGAGTAAATTTGTGCAGGCAAAGCTGAGGAATATGTCGGTGTGCAACAAAACTTGCCCTCTGCTCAGGCCCGGCTGCCGCCTCCTTTTTCAGCGACGGTGACGGTTCTTGGCACATCCAGAGAAACTGTATTTTAAGGAAAAACTGATAATAAAATCATCAAAACGTCCAAAGTTCTCTCTCACACAACAAATACCAAACTCCTGCTATATTTTATATATATATATATGTATATTTATTGGTTAAGAGCACATACCAGCCTGTCTCAGTCTGTGACCGATGCCCAGTTTATAACACCTTTGTGGCTTTTAGTTTCTCACCCAGACACATCAAAGCACGGGGTGGTTAGCCAAGGAAAACTTCATTGTTAGTATTAACTGGCTCCAAGAAAAAGATTTTGGGGAGTTTGGGAATTTTTCACTTCGTGGCAATTGTTGATTAATGAACCTCAATGGGCTCAGCCTACAAGGGGACTTTGTTAATAAAAAATGCTAAACAGTTCAGGCGCAGTAAGGAGATACTTTCTTTGAACCTAATTGATATGAAGGCGGATACAAAAAAAAGAGGAGTTGTGAAGATGGATTTATTCAGTGTGATCTGGTTTTCTTTCCAGTTTTGCCTCGAGCTATTTCTACTTGTGAAAAACAATTACGGAGGACAGGAGGGGAAATCAAAGCATCACAATACAGCTGGGAGGATTAGAGTACTCCGTCGGAAACACTTAGCAGCCGTGGGGCTCGGTGAGGAGCAGCCTCCCCTCTCCGAGCTCCGGCGCATCCAGCGGGGACGGCAGCACCAAGACACCCATGGGCTGCTCCTTCAGAGCCACCTAAGCTGGCCGAGCCCGAGCGTATCCCTCCAAAAACGGGGTGAATACAAACGATTCACCTCCCTGGCATGTCTCATACCTCCATAATTGCTGTTTGAGCAGCGCTTCTGGCTTCCTTAGTTTTGGCTCTGTTTTCCAGGCCGAGAAAAGTTTCTAAGGAGGGTTGCTGTCCCCAGTCAGGAGGCAACATGGCCCAGCAGGCAGGAGATTAAAGCGCCCTCAGTTAAGTCACTTCTGTGGTTTAGAGTACGTATCCAGGCCCCATCCATCCATCCATCCATCCACCCATCCACCCACCCACCCATCCCCTTAGCAAGGAGTTGAGCTGCTGCCCATGCAGGACATCATCTCCTCAAGGCGCTTGGTGCCCCAGCAAGTGGTTGTTTGGAGGCGCGTGTGAAAGCCGGGGAGCAGGAATGCAGCATTATGGTGACGGGCTGTATATTTAAGGAGTCCGCGTGACAGTCAAAGGAAAAGGCTGAATTACTGAAATTATATGGGAAGAGATATGCCCAGGCAGCCCTGGCTGCACTCCTTCGCCTTCAAGCTTTGTCTGGCCGTGGTTAGATGATGGGAAGAGACTGCTGTTTACTGTGGAATGTCCCTTCTGCCTCTAACTTTCTGAGAAAGAAGCAAGAATTGTATGTTTTTATTAAAGTCAGTGTTTGTATCCTGCCCCTGTGATAAGCAGCAGTCTATAAATCACTGAACAGAACAGCTGTAAATCATCATCCACTCTATTAAAGCCTCTTGGGTCTTTAGCAGATTTTCTACCCCCTCTAGTTCTTAAGCCTAATCTAAAATGTCACCCAGATGTACCTCCCCACGGCCCTGTTTCTCATTTTCAGCTGGAAGCCTGAATTCCCATCAGATTCCAAGCAGCATTTATCCCAGGAGGGTTTTCAAGCACCGCAGCGTTGCAGTGCCTGTGAACCCGCTTCACCACGCGGCCTCCTCCCGCACGCCGAGCGACACGACACCGAGACCTTCTTGTCTTTAGCATAGCACCACAGAGTCATTACGGCTGGAAAAGACCTTCAAGACCACCGAGTCCAACCAAGCATGGTCCTCCAGGGTTTCCACAAACACAGCTTTGAGGGTACAACAGGGCAACAAAAACAGGCGAAACCCAAGGTGTTGGCACCTCACTCCTGACACGGAGTCAGCCCCTAAGAGCAGGGAAGCTCGACAGCTGCAGAACAAGACCTCCACGCCAAGAAGTTGACCTTGAGCATTAACAGCAGGGGCTATAGGCATGCTGAGGGGTAGGTTGTGGCATGGATGGATGGATTGCACTAAATTTGCTGGATTTTCCTGTTCTCAGAAGCCTGATGACAACACGCAACTGGATGGAGGAGTCTGGAAGCCAAGCTCATCGGCCAACAGGCCCAGCACAAGCAAAGCCCCCCCGGCTCTGGAGTACACCTCAACTTGGTATTTTTGCAGCTGGTAAAGCTGAGCACCCCTAAAGTGGCACTTACTGGTGTTTGAACCTCAGGAGCTGGAAAAAGCATCACCAAAATCTGTCTACGACCAAATGCAAAGGCGTTAAGATCATAATAACTGAACACGAAGAACTCTTAGCCTCATTGAGAAAACAGAATTTTACTGATTTCCTAGGTCATGTAAAGAGAGGTTTCTATACGCTAGAGGTGTCACTATAGGCAGCTGGGAGGGGATCCCTCCAGGGCCAACATCTCCATGGAAAGTCTCCACCAAACAGGGCAGCACCAGGAACTCAGCCCTCCATCAAACCAGCATTGGTTAAATCTGCAGAATTTTCCTGCAGGGACAAGGCTAAGCTGGTGCCAGCAGCATCACAAATGACTATGGAGAAGTGCCTTGCATGTAAGAGACCTTTATTTTAATCTCTGTCTTTCAGCCCTTCCAACCTCTCTGCTAGGTTTTCACCCCAGGTTGCATTTACCCTGTGGTCAAGACTGGTCCATATTGGCGTGGGCCATGCTGGCACCAAAAAGGGTGTTTCAAAGCCCTCGGCAGGGCGAGTGCCTGCAGACACCAGCTTCCTAGGACTTTCTCCTTCCCGTACTTCCCAATGAGCTCACTGGTATTTTGGAACTCCCATTTCAGCCACTGTTTTTAACCAGATGTTAATTCACTCATAGCAAAACCAATGTAGACAAGGCAATTACGGGTTTATACATTTTAGCAAATACATCCAAAGTACATATTTTGCAAGCTGACGTGTACAAACAACGTTTTCACTGTCAAAAGGGGGACTTTTTTAGCACGTCGACTAAGACAGGAAACAAGACACAGGTGGTGACGCGGCGCGCGGAGCCCGCGCTGCCAGGGCACGCTCGCGACAGAGCCCACCTTGCAGCGCGAAACGCGGAGCCCGACCGCGGCACAGACTTGTTTGCTCTGTTAAATCCAGCCGTGCAGGAACGTCCAGGATGGGCTGGCGCAGAGCACACCTGGGCCCTGATCTGCAGGGCAGCTTCCGTGTTGCATCAGGCAATGCAAACAGCAACGCCGTCCTCCCACTGCTGCTCCTGCGGGATGGGAGCCTTTCCTGCAAAGCCACCTTTGCACAACGGGTTTGCAGCCACCTGGCAGCACCGCGCTCTGTTTCTTCTGCGCTGGCAACGTCCCAGCCGTGTTGCAGAAGCCAACTTCAAAGGCAAGGCAACAGGATAAAGGCTGCCTCTGCCATGCCAAAATGCTCTCCTTACACAGGTCACGAGGAGATAATGAGTTGGAAGGGAAAGGAATATCTCTGGCATACCTGGATACAACAGGTTTAATGTCAAGATGTTAAATAAATAAACTATATGACAAGGGGACTGCAGAGCATCCCAGCTGCCTTGCTTGGAGAACAGAGATACGGGATGCTCACAGAGAATAAAGTGTAATATCTGCTACAACACTCACCCACATTCTCCCAGGGAAGGCTTTGACACTGAAATCAAACTCTCTTGTTTTGCAAGGGAGCAGGATGATCTGATAGACAGAACGAGAGCAGAGGCTGGCGAAGGGGCAGGCCCATCTCACCATGTGCAGGCCCTCCTGCTGCCTCGCACGGACCTCAGCGGAACAAAACCCAAGCGCGGGGCTACGGCCCAAGCGGGTGCCAAGGGGCAGCCGTGCGGCCCCAACCCTCCTCCTCGCAGCCTGCTGCCACGTCCAGGTGTTCAACAACAGCACCGCAGTCACTGCCGAGCAACACCTATAATTTGAGTCTCTGGGACATTTCCTCTGGCATTTCAAAGCACACGGAATGGAATGTGAAAACCTCTCATTAGCCACAGGCAGGCGATCGCTGGGAGAATCGCTCCAATGTGCCCTACAAAACACGCTGATGCCTCCTCCTCACCGGGCACCAGCGGTACCGGAGACCATTAGCATGAGCAAAGCTGATTAATCCATGCTAAATACGCAATAAACAACTGAGCAAACAACTAAAATAAACAAGTGCAACCGTTCCTGCCCTCTGGAAGGGTTTCAAGACAAACATCACGTCCAGATTGCTCATCCTCACCCAGGTCCTCTCATGCTGCCCTATAAAGGCAGGGGGGACTCCCGAGTCTCTGCTCCTCTGCCCACCCAGCGCACACGGGATGGGAGCCACAGGACTTTCCCCTTCTGCTGCTTTGCCCCTGTCATGTATAGACACGTCCCTATCATGTATAGACAGACCTGCATCTTCTGCTCACAATCCTGTTATTCCTCAGAGAAATGTGAATATCTGTCTATGTTCCATGGGCTAATGGATATATAATGGAGATAATTTGCCAGATTTCATGTTTACTATGGAATTTCTACACAGCTTCAGGAATCTCTCTATTTTATAAGAAAACAGAGTGGTATATGAAAACATTCTTAGTGGTGTTTTATTTATGCAATTAACGGTCAACAGAATATAATGTACTTTTATGCATCCCATCCCTGCCCTGAAACGAGTTTTGTTTGACAGACAGTTTTGTTGCGCAGTCTCCAGAGGTGCATTAACCTCTGCAGGGTCCATGCTTGAGTTCAGAATTGGCATCGTCCCTCCTTCTCCTGCAAAGGAAACCAAGTAGGCTCAACACTGAGCCCTTCTGTCCCACTAAAGGGATTCTTTCAGCTGCATCCCTTGGATGCCCTGTAACACAGTGGCCATTTGAAGGCTGCCACTTGAGGATGTCCAAGGTTGCCTCTCAGAAGGCAGTTGAAGCCTCCTGAGGCTCAAACATTCACTCGGGATGAAGACGCAACCTCCCGAGTTGGACCAATATCAATATCCTTTGTAGAGCAGCATGGAAGGGAATCGTTTCTGCGTTGGGATCTTGACAGTCCCGGGGTGCTCATGGATCTGCAGTTCTTCACCAACCCACCAGAACAAAAGCCACGTGCAGGAGTTCACCAAATGCTCGGCCTTGAGGGCAATTTCACATCCATGTTTACAAAAGGACCAAATTCCTTATGGGTTGCACATGTCACGTGCATGGTGGCACTCCAGGCTTGCTAGCCACCCTGCGGGATGGCAGGAGGATGGGAGCCAAGCTCCTTCTCCCCTACGGGGCCAAGCAACAGTGCCCAAAGTCAACGGGAGTCTAGACTTACAAATGTCGTATTTGCTCTTCTGTAAGAAGCTGAAGGAACAAGAGAACAAGTCTGAAGAGGCAGCTCAGTTCAGACCTGCAAATGGCACTCTTCACCAAAGATTTCCTGGCTCTTTTTCCCTAATGCATCTTAGCTAGACTGGTTTAAGAAAGGGTAAAACCAATATGAAGATGTCTCCGCTGAGGCTTTCTAGGAGTTTAATTAGATCAATTTGAAACTGATTTAGTTAAACCAGTGAATGTTTCATAATGTGGACCAGACTTTGAATTTCAAGCACATCAAACCTCATTACATGTATGCTTTATTATAACAGTGCTTCCCTCCATGCTCTCATGGCAGATTCCTGCCTCCTGAGGTTTGGGCTGGAATGCCAACAATTCATTTTAATGCAGTTCAGACATTTTAAAGCTTTGCTGAGCTATCCCCAAAATAACCGCTGATAGTAGGTGGCAAGCACCCTGAAATGATTAGGGTCATTCCTTTCAAGGGAAAAGAAAATGGTAAAAGAAAAGCAAAACTGATGGGAACAGGATAAGCATTAAGAGAGACAAGACGTATGTTGCAGTGAAAAGTAGTTTACCAACTGCCTCAGTATTAGTTACTTTAAAAAATGTTTTTGCAGAATGATGATCACTGGACATGTTATGCTGGGGTTTGCACTTGTTCTAGAGGCACGTGCCTTTCGCTCAAGTATTGGAGTCATGTTCTTCCCCGTTCCAGTTTCTGTATCCCCCCTCTACACGTTATCCTGCTCCAGTTTCACTTCCCGTTTCACTGGGTTCACGTTGCCAAAACGCGGAGCACCATCCGGCAGCTTCTCTGCCATCTGCCTGGCACTCTGCTTTGGACAAGCTCTGCTCCTGCCCCGGTGACGCAGCCCTTCCCGAAATCCCAGGCATTAGGTGGGTTGATAGGAAAAACCTGCAGTTTGCGCAGGGATGAGGGACCGATCCGTGGGCGCCGCATCGCGCCGTCTCACCAACTCTGCCATCTGCAGACACCAGCGAGCAGCTCCTATCGCTCCGTGACTAATGACTTCTATGTATTAATCTTGAAGGAAAAAATACTGCTCTCTCAGCACAGCAAACAACTCTCCAATCAAACATACGCTGCCCCAAACACAGAAAATAACCCCCAAAGCATCATCTTTCTCCATGGCTGCTGCAAAGTGAGATGGCTTTAACTTTTCAGGAGAGATAGAGCTGTACTTGGTTTAAAGAATGAGCTAGGGATCTAGTTCAGGAGCTCTGGTCCATGCCCACAGCACAATTTCACGCTTTTGCCTTTCACAACTCCACAACCTGGGGGACAGATGGTACAAAAGTCCCCCTGTCCTTGGGAAACGTATCGCAGACCTTAGGGGAAGGTTTCTCAGGCTGCAGGATAATCATGCGGGAGGTTATTTTATTTCTAATACATTAGAAGGTGCTTTTCCCAATTCTCATACAGTATTAAACAAAAAAGAGGAGGAGATGCGGGAGGGAGACCTGGGTTCCTCACCAGCTGAGCACGGGGAAAAAAGAAATGAGAACAGGAGAGCTGTGCAGGGAGCACCTCAGATTTTTTCTTAGATGGGTTTCAGTGAAATTAGATTTAACCTTTCTCCAGATCAAAGAAACCCTGAAACTCTCAGCAATCCTCATAATCTTCTTCTGCTCCAGTTATCTGAGCTGCCTGTATTACAGTGTAATATCTTGACTAAGTAGGAATACACACAAACCTTGTGATCCTCGCGGTTTCACTGACCTCTCGGAGTCTCTACAAAACCCAGGGCATTGACATAAGCCTGTGTGTATTTTTAAATAAATCCCCGTGCAGCTCCAGCAGCACCGTATCTGGTCCTAAAACAGAACCAAGGCCGTGCAGAGCACGCGCGGGTCCCAGGCAGCAACGGGCCCATCCCGGCGAGGATGGGGTCGCATTTATCATCTTGCTCCCAAAAGGACGGGGAGGGAATTGTCCTTGCTGCTGGCTCTCTGTGCACAAACGGCCCCGAGTTTGGCCAGGAGAGGAGAGGGCAGGAGCGAGCGAAGCGGGGAGCTGGGTGCCGCCGGCCCGCGCGCGAGCCTGTTTGCTTTGGATTCGGTGCCTGTGTTTTTGCTGCAACGCCCCGGGAAGACACAGCAGGGAGTGAACTGACCAGTCTGGTGAACTTTTTATACTCCTTTTGGCCTTTTATTACCCTGGGAAGTGGAAGGGTTTTTTTTTTTTTTTTTAATATATACATGTATTTTTAAACATAGTTAAAGGGCTAAATTAGCATTTTGGCAAGGGAAGCAAGCCTGCAAGGCGGCAGCAAGGGAAGCAGCTATTACCTAGAGCCAAAACAGGACGGAAATTCATGCAGAAATCCCACTGGGTTTGGAGCCCAATCCCTAGCAAAGGCCAGCGGCCCAAGAGAAAAACCTCACCTAAGGCCAGCCGCGCCGCTTCCGCCCGCAGGTTCCTCAGCTCCCTAAAAATACCTTTTTTCCTATATTGGTGTGGGACAATACTGATACCCAGTGGCTGATTAAGTTAATTACAGTTGAGTAAATATCCCCCTTGGTCATGTCCAGGGCTGTGCCCCAGGGTCAGCTCCCCACCTACCTTTGCCACCTGCAAACACCCTGGAGGCCACTGAATTCCCACACGTTTTCCATGCTCTCCTAGCTAGGATCATTGCTGGAAACTGTGCTGGAAAATCGAGTGCAAGTTATACCTACTTTGCAGGGTCAAAATGTCAGTTAAGACAAGACTGAATATTTTAATCGTTCCAGCATATTATTTGCATTTATTTTAGTTACAAAAGTTGAGGAGACATTACCAAAATGAAGCTCAGTCCTGCTGAGGTCACGTTATCCCCTTTTTCACGGTCATCTCCTGCACCTGGATATCAGTTTTAGAACAAACCTACACACTCTTAATCAATTTATAGAAGGAAAAGTTGCGCTTCTACAGGACTAGAAAATTTTGCCTTAAGGTGAATCAGGATTCAGGGTAAATGCATTGCAGCCCTCTGTGAGAAAGTTCCCATCTTATTTTTCCATCAATATTTTTCCCACCCAAGTACAGTTGATTTGAAAGTACTAATGAACAGCAGAAACAAATCCCTGTATACCACAGATCTGGAGAGCTTACGGACCAAGCCTTCACCGGCTAAGCCAGCGGGTGAAGGTTGGAATTTATCAAAACATGATAAAATAAACTACTTAATTATGTTAGGGTGGCTGCCAACATGCAACAATCCTAAGAGCAGAGGGTTTCTCAGCGCGGCCTGGAGGTAGCGGCAGTCGAGCGCGTGCACTTTTAACCGCTCACTTCAGATATCTCTTGAACCTCATTAAGGGTCTGGCGCTCCAGCAAGCTGCCGGTTTCAGGAATGCAGGGATGACCCTTGATTAAATGGGCTCAGAGCTGCTCCTTGTGCCTTGGCAGTCGGAAGGACTCTCAGCTGGCAGAGCTCAGCACGTTGTCCCTCTTGAGCCACAACTTGCCTCTCTGTATTAGCACCAACCCTGTAGAGCACAGCAGAGGTTTGGGGTGAGCCCTTTTCTTTGGCCTCAGTGGCAGATTGCCCTGTTTCAATGAGATGAGGAGACCAGGCCGAGCTCCACGGGGCCAGGCCACTTGTGAAGAGAGGGCAGGCTGAGCCAGCCGGCTCCGCAGGGGCACGGGGAGAGGTTGTCCCCACCAACACAGCATCCCCTGCCTTCCTACGGCACCATGTGGGGTTTGGGCTGCCCCACGCACCCCCCTACAGCCTGCGTGGTGACCACAGCAACACGAGCCCTGGCACAGAGCATTGCAGGGAAGGTGATGCTAGTGCTCCTGGAGACGGGGTGCCGCAGGACACTGCCCTCCTACCTGCTCACCGGGGATGGTTCCTGCTGCCGGGCTCTGATCCGAAGCAGAGGGAGGCTGGATGCTGGGGCCTGGTGGGGTGTCTTCCTTCCAGTGCCACCACAGCCTCATGCAGACCAACGAGCTACAGGTGGGCCCTGCGTGTGGGTGCTAATGTGATCAAGAAAAGCCCTGGGAAAGCTCAGGTCCACCTGCTTCAGGGTTGGCCCCAGCTGCTGCAGCCACGCAGGTGGCAGGGCATGGTGGTCTTTCCACAGGGTCCTCAGGGAGATTTCACAGCAGGAGTGTTTGACCCTCGAGACTACCAAGGAAGGGATGTGGAAGCTCAGTGCTCAGATATAGGAATGATGATCATCCCAAAGCCACCTGTGTGGCACCTGGTGTCCAAGGTGCAGCTCAGGGTGCTGGATCCTACCCTGCCCTTCTCACTCCTGAGCGATGCGGGTCCATCCTGGCAGAGCAAGGAAGCTCCAAGGTTGCTCTGGTGAGGAGATGCGCTCATTTAGCGGGGCAGGAAGCTGTGGGAGGCAGGAGCTCTTCCCTGCAGGAGCCTTGAGAGAGGACAGAGGAGCAAACTTGCCTGGCAAGGGCAGCTGGCAGCATGGATAGAGCTATTTGACACTAAAATAGTTGTACCTGGTGGTAGGTCACCAAGATTTGGTCCATGTCATTGTGATCAGGGTGCTCTCACACCCATGGGCTCAGAAGGGATGTGTTCTTCTTCTGCTGTTTGTTCTTGCAAGCCTCTTTCAGGAGGCGTTTAATACCATCCCATGTTCCATCCCTGAACCTCTCTATGAAACTTAACATTAAAGACTAAAGGTCTTAATTACAGGAGGATTTTTTTTCTCCCACCAGCATAAACTGGAGAAAGGTAATTTCCACAGCTGTATTATTTACTTCGGATTTTAATAAGGCTGCTTTTATAGCAGTGCTAGAGGTTAAATCCACTGTTATTTCCTACATGGTCTGACTTTACAGTATGCTACAGTGCACAGTATTCACTTAATCCAAGCAATAAAAAGATATACCAGCTGTGCTGTTTTCTGAAAAAGAGGAGGGAAAAGGGAAAAAAAAATGGAAAAAGGTAAAATGAAAAAAAAAGGAAAGAGAGAGAAGAAGAGAAAAAAGAGAAGAATTAAGTCTGTCTCTGCGTGGAAAATCACAATAATTGCCTAGTTTCATCAAGGTCAATCAGCAAAAAAGCCCAGGTGAAGTGCTCCAAAAATCCCATCCTGATTTGGCCCGTTGTTCTAAGCTGAGTCGCTCTCCTAGGGCTGGGGACAGGCTGGGCTGTGCGCGGAAGGACAGACGCAGCCGTGTGTCCCGCGGGCGGCAGAGCCACCGGAGCCAAACGTGGCCGGGACTTCCAAGCGCTTGGAAAATAACCCTCCCGGCTGCTGCCAGGGACACGCATCCGCGGCCCTTATGCCTTGCGATGTGGGAGAGGGTATCCCGGACCTGGCAGCGTTCCCGCTTCCAGAATTTAGCCGGCGCAAAGGAAAGCGGATCCCTTTGGAAACTCCAAAGCTGCCTCCTGGCCATCTCTAGATTGTGGTCCACGGTGGGCAGGGGCCGTATAAATAGACACAGACCATCCGTATGAAAACGTGCGCGCTGGCCTGGCCTGGCCTGGCACGGTTCCTAATGAGATCTCCCACAAAGTGCGTCACAACGGCGGGAGGATTTCACTCCCTGTAATTGAACGGCGCTCTCGTCTGCGGCTCGCCCTGCAGTGCTCTCCTCTCCCGAAATTCCTTTGTTCAGACTAAAGAGACGTTGCATTAAATAAGAAATAATTCCTGGGAGTGGTAATTATAGTCTTTTTCAGACGGTGATGCGCGGCTGTTCTGTTTTCCTTTCTGCTAGCAGAAACAAAGAAGAGCCCCGTGTCTTTCATTAGGTGTCAGCTCCCGCCACCCTTGCCATCGGAAAACTTGGACACGTCGCTTTTAATCAGGTCAAATTTGTTCTACCGAATGACTGGAGTTATGTTGGGAGCAAAGACCTCTGTGTCGAGGCTCGTTGGCTGCGCGCCGGCCGATCCGGCCTCCGCGAGCTCTGCTAGCCTCACGGAGGGCTGCTTTTACACACTGTTAATCCTGTTTTCTCCAGGATGAGCTCCATGCATGGGAATAAGGCAGGGAGGAAGTGCCAGAGCTCTGATGCCGCTCTGCCTTATCCCAGCTCCATGACAGTGGAGTTATTTCCCCCTAAAACACAAGCAGCACCAACCTGAATCCGCTCCAGGGCGTGCTCTGAGCCTCTGTTTATTGCTTATCTGCCAAGACATCATACCCAGCCTTGTATAGGTGTGTGGGGTGGGTTATTTTGCTGCCTTTTTAGTTAAAGAGACACTTCAAGGCCTGTTTTTCGTGAATGGTTCTTCTCCTGCTAGGTGCTTCACCGAGTCCCCCAGTTCCCAGAACAAGGCAGGGAGCGGGGCTGCTCCCGCGGCCCGCGAGGCGCCAGCGCGACCCGGTACCGCGATGGGGCTCCCGCCGCGGGCGGCCTGGGGCGACTCTGCCCTTCATGCATCTTCTCCTCTGTTTCGAGGGCAAGGAAAGCCCTAGACGGCCCATTTGCCCACACTTGTCACCTCCAGTGCCACCGCAGCACCACTCGGGCAAGGTGAACAGGGAGCAAACAGCCCAAAGGTGGCGGTTCCGTGCCGAAGAACACGAGAAACTGCCTTGTCCTCTTGCTTGGGTGACTCTTTTGGGCACTAAGTGAAACTCAGCGACCCACAGCAGCAGGTCTTGACCCAGGGCTGCTATTCCGAAGAGGTGTCAGGACTTTCAAGGAGATCCTACCGGGATCTCCCAGGATCTGAATGGGTGAAACCCCCATGCGGACCGTGCTGCTGTCAGGTCTGCTGTCCCCACAGCTCTATCTGCTCTTCAGGACTGGTTTCTACTCGCAGCCACAAATACCACAAATGTTTTTGGGAACTTCCAAAAATCATCACTGATCTGACTCCTACTTGCCTTGGTAAGACACTTCTGCTACATTGCCCATCACTCCAGCATTTCCCATTGAACCTGGTTTCATTTCCAGGATCACACTCTCTTATGACCAACCTCAGTGAAGGTGAGAGTAGCCTCAGAGAGATTAAATCCTTTGTGTTTCATGAAACCAGTTTCCTAGCTAAGGTAGGCAGGGTTTCTTTGTGTGCCCTGTGGCAGGCACCAAGGCTGAGCATGGGCTCCTACCGCATCCACCACCAGAAGGAGGAAGCACCTTGGAGGTGCTTTCCCAGAGGAATCCAGGCCTCACAGGTGCAGGGGAAACCCCTGGTTAGGAACCTCAGCACTTCCCCACTCAGCAAATCTCTTAATCAGGCCAGAAATCGAGTTTGGGAAACCTGAGTTGTGAGTCCTTTTCCCCAGCAGACCATGTGTGACCTGAGCAAGACGCTTTTAATCATGTGGGATCTAAGAGGCGCAAAAATATCTTAGATGCCCTTGGTCTATGAGTGAAATCTAAAGGAGAGCAAGACTCCTTCACTTGGAACTTCGCCAAGCCTCTGGGTTTAATACCTTTACAGTTGCAAAAGGCATTTAATGGCCACCAGAGCTCACAAGCTCAGGTTTTTGTTTCAACTGGAAGCTGATCAACGACTGAAAAGAGTGAAATAGCCACTTTCGTGTGGCTCTGAAGAACAGCATTGCCAAAAAGCAGCGTGGACCTTTCCATAGGTCCACCTATAATCTGCTGACAATATGACATAAAATGAACCAAATATGTTAACAGAAGGATGCAGAGGTGAACTTAGGTTCGTTATAGATGCACTTTCCCCAAAGATTTCAGAAAACCCACAGTCACCCACTGCGCCGCTCTGCTTCACCTAGACAAATAAAACACCAGTAAGCAGATATGCCCAGCTCGGTTCAACGCTACGAGCAAAGCCTCCCTGACAGCTTCCAAACCATGTCGGTTATTGGCATTTCAACATGTTTTACAGACCCGTGCTCCACTGGCAGCAGAGAGCCCTGTTACATAAACATGCAGCAAGTCATTGGAGAGTGAAGGAACAGAGTAGAAGTTCTTTATGAAGGTGCCAGTGCATCAGTATCCTTCTAGGTGAGGACGTTTCTGTTCAGTACAGGTCAGACCCTTCCAAACAACTGCGCTTTCTGCCCAAACACACATGAGCAGAAAACAGCCTGAAAAGGAGCCGTGAGCCAAATGAACCTGGTGGGACTCGAGCTCCTTGAAGGCAATTCAGTCGTGAGGCACAAGGCGCAGGGCCCACGAGCGGCATCGGCGGCAGCCAGGCCTGCCTGGCACCCCGAGGCCTCGCAGTGGCCTGTCTGAAGACGGCGAGCTCAGCGTGCTTCCTTTTGAAACACCTTGTCACGTTTCAGGACACGAGCTGTGAGGGCCACCTCCTCCGGTGTCGCTGTGTCCCCACGCGGGAGCTCGGCCATCCCATGGTGAGGGAAAGGCTGGTCCCCCGCACCGCAGGCCACCAAGCTCCTGCCGAGCTGGTGACGTGGTGCCGAGGGAGGCACCGCTGCCCCGCAGGGATTTTCGGGTCCGATGCGGATGTGTCACGGACATATCCTCTTTTCAGTGGTGGCCACCGACAGAACTAGAGGTAATGGCCACAAACTGAAGCACCAAAAGTTCCACAGGAACCTAAGGAAAAATTTCTTAACAGTGAGGGTGCCAGAGCCCTGGAACAGGCTGCCCAGAGAGGTTGTGGAGTCTCCTTCTCTGGAGATCTTCAAACCCGCTTGGACGCAGCCCTGTGCCACGTGCTCTAGGTGACCCTGCGTGTGCAGGGGGTTGGACTAGATGATC
>NW_010581938.1:170229-195460 GCF_000705375.1 Tinamus guttatus | reverse complement strand
CAACGATGGCTTTTACTCAACGGCGCTAACTCAGGGAAAGCCCTGGGAGATCTGCAGCATCTTTCCTATTTCCCAACCGTACGTGAGTTTGTGAAGGGAATATCTGGGAATGGAGCTCACCCGCAGCCCCTTGGGCGAGAGGCAGCAGCCGGGTCCCATGGAGCTGCCCAGCCCCTGGGCTGAGCGCGGGGCCCTGGGACACGTGGACTTGAGGAAAAGAAGAGGTAGCTCCGAATCTCCTTGCTTTGCTCCTCACAGAGCTAAAGCCAAAGTCCGAAGCAGACAAACGAGCTGCAACATCCTCAGTCCAGACAACTGCCGGCTGCATGTCAGGCAACTTAATTCCGTGCTTTGCATGTCTCTGTCCCCCGTTTAAATCCCGCAGTGGTCTTTCAGGTGTCACACTTGTACAAGAAGCAGCACAACCACCCACCCATAGAGGCTAACGTGGCTTTCTGACCAAGGAGGCTGCTGCCAGGTTACCTCCCATCTCTCATCACTGGAGACTTCATCATTTGATTCCATGTCACTTTGCATCCATCTCAGCGCAGCGCAGCTGGAGCTCTGGAGAGGAGAACGTCTTGTCTTGCTGCTGAGATGACACCAAGGCCAGCAGGAACGGCTGGGAGCGGCCCAGCACCATCCATCGGGGCCCCTTCCTCCACCTGCCTTCCAGCATCATCCTCCTCGCGCCACCAGGAAACTCTGCACTGGCAATGTGCGCTGCTGAAAGTGTCTCGGCAAGGGAAGCCCAACTACTCCAGATTTCAGTATATTTATGCAATCCCACCTGGCTCTGGGCCCACACTAGCTTTATTTATCTAATGTCTGTGCTGTAGGCGATGAATTCATAGAGAAGGTATTACTAGAAGACAACACGCAGAAAGGGGAAGAGAAGAAGCGAGTGAGAAGGTCAGTGCAGCAAAACTCTCCTGCGCTTCCAGCCTCCCGCAGCGCCGGTGAGTGGAGCAGCAGGGTCGGGATGGGCACGTGCAGCTCCGTGTCGCCATGGGGGGCTTCAGTTTGGAGACTTCCCAGCATGGTGAGGGGGACGCCCAGAGGATGAGGAGGAATAGCAATTCCACGGTGGAAACCTGCCTCAACCACCCTCAAGAGCACTCTGAGGTAACAGGCTTTTCACCCAGGCTCACCTTCCTTTCTCCCGGGCATCCTGAGGGCCTCGGCATAGCCAACAAGCCCCAACACCTCATGCCGCTGGATGAGAAGGCTGAACCTGTTCACCACGTTGCATCGAAACGCTGCCCTTGCTGCGCCTCCGTGCTGAATGCCGCTCTTCAATCCCTTGATCCTGGCTCATGAGGGGCAATTTTCCCCTTCGGCTCGGTCCGTTTGGAGTGAAAGTCTTTGAGGTCACAGAGTCTGTCCAATGGGGCCATCAGACACCTACAGACACCCTGGTGCCGTGCAGCCCTATACGAAGCCCCATGCCCAATTGCAGTGTCCTGAGCTGCAACTGCTGCTCCTACACCAGTACCTGGAAGACACTAGCTGCCTCAGCCCAATTCATTATGCAAGCAAATATGCAAAATGGATTTCACAAACCGCTCCACGGAAATTATCCTAGAACCTGAAATCAGTATTTCCACAACAATTACAAGTTCCTTTGGGACTCTTTTAGTGCAGGAAGGAGTTTTGAGTCACTGTTTCATGTCACACAGAAAAATCTGTTTCCTGGAAAGAAAAGCACCAACAGAGGCCTGATAGTGAATACAAGTATGCACATTTCCAACCAGGTCGCACCTAGCAGGGAAATAGGCAGCAGCCACCACCACACCACCAGGATTAGAACTGCCTGTACGTGGAGCTGTGCAAACTCTTTGGAATAAGGGAGATAATAGACCAGGAAGGCACTATGATCACAATAACGAAGGCTGGAAAAGTCAGATCGAAATAAACCTTTGTATTCGTTTTTTTTCCATAATTATTCACTGTGACCTGATACCCTTTGGACTAAGGGAGTCCCAGGGCTCACAGTCACTGCAGGCTCCTGCTTTCATTGCTGGATTTTGCAATAGCTACAAATCTGAACAGAAATCCAGATTTAGGAGACGCTGCTTCCCATGGCTAATTTTGATCTCTAAATTCGGGGTGTGAGGGGGACGTTTTGTTTTTGTTTAGGGCTAAATTTGATCGCTGAATCCTTTACCTGATTCCTAAGGAAAACAAGGAAAGTTGCAGCTAGAGCACGGGGTAAAACTCTGCCCATGAGCATTCCTGACTGAGACATTATCTGATCAAAGCTACTTGCCACCAAGCACAGGCTGCCGAAGAAAACCCTCTTTGTTGCTCACTGCTGTTACCTCCCCACTACAAAACATCCAGTTCTCACGTAAACCTAGCAGGCCATTAAGGAGAAAAAATCCCTTTACATTTGTCCTGCTGTGGGAGCAAAATATTAGCTACTATTTACTATTGAAGAAATAGAATTCGAGTCGTGCCTTTATGCCTCCCCTCCCCTCTTCTTTCAGCAAGCTCCAGACGGGGGAAAAGTGCAACGTAAGAAAGTCGCATTGCTGGGGCCTTAGTAATATCCGTCAGTAACCCCGTAATTAGATAGGGAGCAGTATTAATCTTGAGCGTTGCCTGAGGGCCATTGCCAACATCCAGCAAAACCTCTATTGATGAGGAAGGATTCCAAGCATGCCTGTATGAAAATGAAAGAGATGAAATATTTACTTACTTTACCACTCCGTTCCCAACCGAGAAATACTCTAGACCCCAATGGACTAAATCTTTGGCCAACAGGAACCCTGTTAACGGAGACGGCAACTCACGCCGAGCTCCTCAGCTCTCCCTCCAGTGCCTCTTTTAGCAGGTATTTCACAGAGACCTCAGCCTGCAATCATTTCAGACGCACAATTTTTTCATTTAAAATGTGTTAATGTGAGAGGGGTTAATCAGAACGAGGAGATCGGTCAGTTGTGACAGGGGAAGTCAGGGCTTTCTCATCCTGAATCGTGATTCATATCTCATATCTCATCAGTCTGGCAGCAAGGATGTGATTTATAGACGGTCTTTTTCTATATGCTCCACCCTTGCTTTCTGGAATAAAGTCTTTTATACAGACACCGGAATTTCTGTCAAATATGTCTGTATGGTAAAAGATCACTCTGTCTTACTAGAGGTAGCTGAAACACTAGAAAAAAGTTTTCTTATTGAAAATGTACCTAATAAAAACAAATGACACTGTTCGTATTACGCCGTTCTATTCTGCTAACTTCATCACTGTTCTCCATGAATTCTCCCTTTTTTAATTGATCCCTGAAATTGGAAAGAAGCAGCCCATAGATCGGAGCTTCTCACAGCCCTTCCCACAGCTCTACGCTGGTTTCAAATGAAAACATTTGTGAACAATTTTTGCAGATGTGGAGAGCAGAACAGAGACTTCTTTGCAACTTTGCATTTTTCTCCTGCGAGGCTTGATCTTTTATTCCTCAGTCAGCTCCAAGGACCCCGGAGAAAAGCATACTCTGCCAACTACTATTTCCCTGGTTATCTGTCTTTACTGGGATTTAAGCAAAATCCTGGATTTTGACTTAAAGGGAACAAGAACTTCACCCCACCTCCACGAATTAGCACTACTCGGACTCGGTACTTACGGGACAGGATGGAAAACATTCAAGCAGACACTTCCCTTCGAGGCAGCAAGTAGCCCTACTGATAGAAACGTGACTATCCAGGAAAATTAACATGAATTATCTCCTTTCCTTTGCATTCCAAGGACAAGCTGCTTTGCAGCTTGAAGGCTGGAGCTGGCAGCCCCAGAGCCCCCCGCGCTTTTCAACCCGCTCTGTGCGTGTGGCCAGGAACACGGACAGGGGGTTGTTTGGCCACATTAATGTTATTTCTTCCTAATAGCTTTCAAGCTGACAAGTATGAATGACATCGCTGTTAGGACTGGGAGAAGAAATCCAACCTGCCTGCTCCATCTTCCCTGGGGGGATCCCACCCTGTATGTCACAATCATTATGTTCAGCACTTAACTTGGCATTAAAAAAACAAAGCAAACCCCTCGGCTGCCAGGGGAGTGGAGTCCAAAGGGTCCTCATCTCTGTATCCTCCAAAAAACTAGGCAAGGAGCCCTACGGCTGGAGCACGTATGTGGTTTGAGCACAGAGCAGCAGAGGACATGGTGAAAACTGGATCCAAACGGATCGATCTTAAATTCTGCAACAAATATTTTTACATTCAAATACCTCTGTGGAAGGAAGAAATAAATCACGGAAGCTCCTTGCAGTTGTTCTCAGGAGAGCGGATGAGCGCAGCCAGTAAATGCAAACTGCTTTAGCCAGTCACTTCAGCAACACCATCCTGTTAACGCAGGGCTTGAGACTCTGGGGCCAAAGCCCTTTAAAAGTCATTGCACTGGCGAGGCTTCCCACCCCGACCGAGCCCACTGGGAACGGGTACGTTACAATTACACCGTTTTATTTCACGCTGAGCCTGTTGGAAAGTTTTAGCCCTAAGACCATGCAGGGCCAAAATATCAGGGCTTCAGCCTCTACCAGGATCACTGAAAACGCCCATGGGCGCTGTGAAATTCCAGAAGCTCCCCAACCATCAACGGGCTGCACCTCCCTGCAGGCAGTGCAGCAAGAACTCAGAACTGTTCCTGCTCCTTCAAACCTCTGACATCCAGTTTTCCCATCCCAGGAGGCTATCGGGGGAACCTGCTGTGAAGTCCAGGCGTGCACAGCCTAGGGAGGGAGGAAACAGGAAACACAGGGAGGGAGGAAACAAGTTCCACAGGAACTTAAGGAAAAGTTTTTTAACAGTGAGGGTGCCAGAGCACTGGAACAGGCTGCCCAGAGAGGTTGTGGAGTCTCCTTCTCTGGAGATCTTCAAACCCGCTTGGACGCAGCCCTGTGCCACGTGCTCTAGGTGACCCTGCGTGTGCAGGGGTTGGACTGGATGATCTCTAGAGGTCCCTTCCAACCTCCAGCATTCTGTGATTCCATGATTCCATGAAACGGCTTTGAGCAGGGACAGCGGCAGCATGGACTGATCCAGCAGTGCCTTTTGACGGAGACCTTCAGAAAGAAGAGCAGGAGGACCCAGGGCTGGGCTGAGGGACCTGGCAGCTCCCGGCACAGCTGGTTCCCCCCTGCCTCCTGCACGCAGGCAGGAGCCTCTCTGCTCCACGGCCTAACAAAGTCCCGTTTCCCACTGTGTCCCTCTCCAGCTCCCCAGCCTCCCTTCCCACGTGGATGTCATGTTTAATAAAAGCGAGCTGCGTGGCCTCCTCCCGCGGCTATGGGGGGCTCTCCCATCCCTTCCCTCGGCACCTGCTCTCCCCAGGCTTGCATGGACACATCCCTCGCCGAGATCTTCACCTCTTTGCTAAAGCTGGCTGAAATCGGCCAGGGAACTCACAGCTAGTAGACTCACACACACAGCCCCAGAGGCGGTGCGATCAGACGAGGCTCATTTCCTTAGGATATTAGGTAAAAATGCCTCGCTGAAAGCTTTTTGATGTTTGGTGCACCTTTCTCCATTTCCTGGTTCTGCGTGAAGCGCCAGGGAGAACCAAAGACATCAAGTAAAAGCCCATCCCCAGGAGACTGTTATTAGGCCTGTTCCTGGAGCAGCCCTTGGACGGATATCAAACCAGAACCTCCTCCCCTCTGGGGCTCGCTCGCCCCATGCGTGTCCGTGGGTGGCATCTCTTGATCCTTCTCCACAGGTCCTGCTGGGAATACTGCCGACGCTGGGCTGCATATTTTTAGCTCCCATGCAGAATATTAACGCCCTTGTTCCCACCGCTCTCGTGGACTCTTACGTGAGCCCGTCATTAAGCGGCGCATTCCTCTGCTTTAGCAATATCGTTGCATTAAGATTTTGCTCCAGATAGACACATCAATTTAGCAACAGCCACTCAGCCTTTGATATATCAGGGGCTTTAACGTATTCAGACAGGCTTAAGTTATTAAGAGGAAATGACGGGAACTAAAACCGTCTTTCTGAAGATTTAGCAACTCGCCCATGGGTTGTATGAGTATTAACAGGACGGGACAGAGTACACGGAGGAATATGGCAAGAAAAAGGGAAAGCAAGTGGAGCGATTGGCCACATGGGGCCTTCTTCTGGAAACAAGGATGTGGAGGGAGGTGCGATTGCTCATCCAGCGCTCCGAAAAAGCAGCTCGTTGGGGAGTTCCTAGAAGGGAGGGCGCTGGACCCGTCGCAGCGCGGCCGTTCCCGGCAGCTTCCACTTACGCTCCAGCACTGGGACGGCCGCATCCCGAACGGGCCTGGATCCTGCTCCGAAGGCACACGGTCAGATCCCTCGCTCCGGGATAGCCAGGCTCGAAGCTTATTCCTAGCGGGATTATTTTAAATCTTTAACCCCAGAGCCACGAACCAAATGCTGATCCGAAAACCATCTCCTCAGCTCGTTTCCCATTCACATGCCTGTTCCTGGGAGATGCTGAGCTATCCCCGTTCCCATTCTGTTCAACGGGAGCTGTGGCTGCTTAGGAGATTGCAGGATCAGACCTGTGCAGCCTAAAACTGCCACCGTACCTGAAGAACCAGCTTTAAAATGAGGATCACAGAGCCCAGCCTGAGCTGGGAGCTGCATCCATTGAAGGAGGCTGCAGATCCACGCTCCAGTTAATTATATTAAATAATAACTTCTGGTAGATACACAGATTGCTTTCTCTACCGCGCTGCCACCCCCGTGCCAATTATGCTAACAAATGGTTTATTTTCAAAGGCGGAAGCAAAGAATAACATTCGGGTGAAACTGCATGAAGAAACTTAAGCGGGCAGGAGGCAACGAGGTGAGCAGGCAGCTCCGGGCACGGAGCATCGTGGTCCCCACCGGCACCAGGTCTCCCGCTCGGAGCGTTGCCCGAGACGGCAGCATCGCGTCCAGCCCGGGATTTTCCAAACAGCCTTTTCCTTCCCAATTCCATCTTCCTGGAGAGCCAGAATTGTGTACTTCAGATAACCATACCGCAAGTGGAGAACTATTAAACCACAATGATCTATTTTAAATTGACACTACAGATGGAGCCGAAACCCACAAACCCGAGGAAACGCTCCAGAGCGGCTCTCCCCGCCGTAAAGCAGCGCACACGGCGTGTGAGATAAGCACGGGGCATCTACCCCTTGGTACCTTCCAAAACCACCTCCTGGGCGACCTCGCGGTATCTTCTGCAGCTGCAGCACAAAGAGCTGAGGTGGGCGGGTGCAACCACAAACCTGAAATTTCCCAGCTTTCATTTTTAATTCAGTTCCTTAAAGTTCTTGGGGGAAAGGGAAGGGAAGGGATGGGCTTTTTTTTTTTTTTTTTGGGCTTATCTGCCAACTTAAACTTCTTTTTATTATCTTCAGTGCTATGTTTAGGCCTTTCTCCAAAGACTGTCTCCCAAAAAGGGAGACAATTTTATTACTACATAGAGGAACTTCAAAAGGGGATCTGATAGTGGGGGACTTTTCAACCTTGCTTAATAAGATCTAATGACTGGAACTTGCAACTAGACATATTCAATCTTAAAATAAGATGTAATCTAGCTGGGAGGATAATGACATCCTGGAACAATTTCTCATGAAAGGTAGCCTGACTGTTGCCTAAAACTGCTCTGCTGGAGTCTGATATCATTCCTAAAAGTACCTAATTCAGGATCTGGGCTGGGACGGAAGGGAGAGGGGACGGGATCAAGCTGGATGTGGGTCTGGCCTTCAGGGCTGGGAATCCCGCATGGTCCCGTGCATCGCTGTCCGTGCTGGCCAGGAGGAGGCCACGACCCTCCTTGCTCTCCAGGCTGGGATGAAATCCCACCTCATGCTCAGGCAGCTCCTGAAAGATGCAGAAAGCAGTATTGTGTCTGATGGGAGGTACACAGAGAGGAAAGTCCTACACCTCAGCACCTAAATCACTTCAGTGTCCTGTTTCTCTCGCTCGGCTGTGCTGCCAATGCATCTGCAGTGCATCTGCACAGAGGCCTCATCAGGCATTCGCTGGGAAACTGCCTTCCCTTTGAAGCACCTGAGATTGCAACAGCACTTGGAGTCGGAAGCAAAGCAGCTCCGTGCCGATGCCCTCCTACTCCTGCCCTCCTCGGGGAGGTTCCTCTTGCCCGAGCAGCCGGGCTCTCCAGGACAGCAGGTTAGGACAGAAACCCTCCCGTGCAGCCAGACCTGCGGCCGTTCCACAGGGGTTTTTTTTGAGACAGACAAAACCCCTTTACGTCCTCATCCTCCATCAGACTGGAGCAGTGTGCAGGATTTGAGCAACAGCAGAGATCAGAGCTTCCTGCAGCGCTTTCAGGGCCTCATGTGCACCCAGGACATGTGTCTGCCAGGGAAGCTGGGGGCAGAGGGGACACGGGGAGCCACCACGGCCTCTCTCGCTTTCATTTGCCACCTGAGTCATTCAGTGCATGCAAAACAAAACATTATTTCTGCTGAAAGTATTTCTAAAACTCACCTACTCTTCATCCCTCAGCCCAAAAGCCAAGTTTGCTTTGGACAAAACACTTAAGAGCAGAGTAAAGCTCCCTGGGGGCAGCGGTGCAGTAAGCAGAACCACTGCTGCAGAAATTTCACATTTATGGTTTATTTTTTAAACATTTTTGCCTTGGCAGATCGCAAGCAGTGAAGTTTTCTCTAGGCAAGCCTGTCTGTCCTCCCTTTGCTCTGCTCCTCGGCTCTTTGGCTTTGCAGGTAGCAGCTTGGTTAAGGGCACAACTGCTGCCTGCGCTCTGGAGGGGCCAGGTCTGCAGGCCCCACTGCCAGGCTCCCATTTCTTCATTGATCCGAGCACAATTTCCTGTGGAAGGAAAGGACTAAAAAGCTTCTCAAGGTCAAGGGAAGCAATTTTCTGGCCAAGAGGCCACAAAGCGACTGACACAGCCTCCCAGGCCCATGCCCAGGTTTGGCCGCACCGATCGGGACATGCCCGGCAGGCCCCATTCCTTCTGGAAGCACCATATTCCTCACACACAGCTAAAGAAAAATGCACATTTCTTGCTGACAGCAGGAGAACCATCCTGGAACCATCGAGCCAGCCTGCAGCTTGCTCCAATGGGCCCAGCGAGATGGGGCACGCGGCGGGACGGGGCTTTGGCACACGAAGGGGCTGAGGAGATCCCCCGCTCACCCCCATTTACATCCCTGCAGTTAAATCCACGGAGGGTCTTGGAGGGGGCCAGGGTCACTGGTGAGGGAGCAAAGCTCCAGTGTTGACTTGGGGGTTTGTAACTATTAAACACATGCAAAACATATAAAACACTCGGACTTCTCTAAGAAAAAAACGATCCTTCTGTAGATTTATGAAGTGTTTTAAATATGAAAGAATGCAAGATTGCAGCATAAAATCAAGGGAGCTCAAAAAGAAGGAAAGCGCGGAGGGAATAACGCGAAGGGGAAACGGTGCCGCGCGGGCCCAGCGGGACGGGGGCTGCGAAGGAGATAAGGGCCCAGCAACAACGGCGCTGCCTCCGGAGCCAGCGCGGAGCCCGGCCGGGCTCCTGCCGCTGCCTCCTGCCTCTTATCTGCGCCTGGGATTTCTTTTACAAACAAAAATGAAGACAATCTCCAAAACATTTGCAGCCAAGCACCATTCCCACCAAAATCAAGGAGCTGGCGCCTGTTCTCCACTGCCCCCCTTGGATTTTGTAGAGATTTGTGAAAAGCCAAAATAAATAACAGATAAACATACATAGTACAGTCGCGCAAACCCGAAAATAAGTGTTTCCAAAGGTTAGCGCAATGGGATCATTCCTGCAAAACGCTTCCATTCCGGTGGCATTTCTGTGCTGCGGGCGGCTGGGTCGGAAGCGGCCCGGAGGAGCGGGGGACGCCAGGTCGGGGCGCTCCACTGAGCCGCATCACGCAGGGCAGGTGAGAGGCCCTTAATTGCCACCGCTTCGCACCTTCCTGGCTGCTTCCAGTGCTTTGCTGGAGGCAGAAAGGCTCTCATAAATTTTAATGAAGGAAAAAAAAGAAGTAGGAGAGCGCGGCCGGGTCACGGAGGCTTCCCAAACCACGCGCAGCACCCGGCACACAGGGACGTGCCAGCATTTTACCAGCTCCGGGCAGCCCAGGTAGAGCATCTGACATGGTGAGAACGGGAAAGGCCTGTCCAGGATCCTGCCTTAAAGGAAGCCAAGTGACAAGCTGGGAGCAGGCAGGAATGTCTTCCAGTAACACATCCTGTAGAAGGACCCGATAAATCTTGCCCTGGATTTATTTGAAAAGGAAAATTCACATAAAGACACTCCCTTGATCAACATTACTTGAGTGGCTTATCTCTAAATCGAACCCAAAAGCTCCAAGGCACACATCTTTGAAATCTGAGCTTTAATGGCATTAAGAGACTCGGAGACCACCGGTTTCAGACGCAGATCCTGAAAAGCAGGACTTGAACCGAACTGGTTGATTGTATCCAGAGCAGCATTTTTGTTTGCAGCTCTGGGGAGGCTGGAGAGCGAAGGGTCAAGCGGGACTGAGATTTATTTACTGGCACTGAAAAGTAAACACCAGGCACGGCACTGATAACAAGCTGGCCCTGACAAAGGCCATTGGCAAGGCGCATTCTTGGGGGGAACCGTTTGGGCCGCTCTATTCCTGCTTTGCTGGGCCATGGACACCAAAGGGGCTGCGTTTCTGGGACGCGCCGCGGCGGCGGGGACGGGACGGTGCTGCGGGTGCAGGGGAGGTGGCATCTCGGCTCCATGCTCTGGCCCCACTTGCTGTAACTGGGGTGGCAGTTCAAAACCCACTCAAGGAATAAATGTCTCTCTGGAGAGCTCAGCTGGACCACGGTGGCCTCTTAGACTTGTGTGAGTGCATCCGTGTGAGAGCCGGGATCACCCCATTCCGTCCCAATTTTGTTCTCACCCGTGTTTGCCCATAGTTACATCCTTGTACAGCACCCAGCCACCCACTGGTGTCAGTGGGAGATAAGCTTATCCCAGAAAAGATTTTCAAGGAAAATCCTATCCAGGTAGGCTGAAAGCAAAGAACCAGGTAGGTGTGTGGCAAAGGAAGGCAGATATCATTCCTGGGAGGCTTGGGATGACGGACAGAGCAGGCTGCAGCAGGGGATGCAAACTCCTGGAGCTAAGACAGGTCCTAGCGCCCAGTGCACCCGCCTTGCCGAGACGTCCCCAAACGCTGCATCAAAACAGCCGGGCAGGCAGCTCGGCCGGGCCCTGGCCCGCAGCAACCGCGGGCACCGTGCGGGCCGCTCCAGAGAGCCGCTTCCTCGCTCCGAACTGACTTCCCTGCTGTATTCCATGTGCTTTCCTCAGGCGCAGGGGCAAAGGGCAGAGGAACCTGCAGCCTTAGTCCTTAGGAGCCAGGGCTATGTACAGGAGACTGAAAAAATCCTATTTTCTTACATGTGGAGCTATAGGGCAATTTCTTATTCCCCAATCCCAGCCTACTTCCCTTGTGTATTTAACTGTTTATGTTAGGATGACCCCTCGAGGAAAAAAAATGGATTTTAAAAGAGTAATTCTGCTAATTCCTCATTGACATCCTTTGTTGTGCCCTATACCCCATCTTTTTATCTGCTTCATATTGCTGATTCTCTTGAGTTTGAAGGACCTTAATGTATAGCACGGCTTGACAAATTTATGTCTCAAATTACTCTGAGAATAAGCACAATTTAATACTTTGTATATTATTTGCCTATTTTATTAACATTTGATGACAATCTGCCTTGGCTGGGAGCCCAGATGCACAATGCACCTGTCAAAAATGAAGAGGCCTTTATACCCACTGCTTTCCACGTGACGTCTGCATTAATCATCAAGATTTGCTTTTTTTTTTTCCACAAAGAAACCTAAATATTGGATTCTGACTCTGTGCCGTTGACATTATTTCGGGGTGCACCCCGCCGAGGGAGCCACTTGAGAGGACTGCAGTAATCTGTGAAATGCATTAGCTGATCCCACCAGGAATTTAGTGCAGTTTGCCACTCTGTTGCCAAAAACAGCTGAGAAATTAACTTGTTTGTGGTGGTGGAAGTGTCTCACTGCAAGAGATGGGGTCAAAAATACCACGTAGTGCACAGGGCAGGACTCCGTGGGTAGGACAAGGCGCTCGGCGAGCACAACGCGGTGTTTGCGACGCGGCGTCTGCGCGGAGCCGCTGCTCTCCCGGCTCCTGCTCTCACTAGCTGCACCGCATGCGAGCGCCACGGCTGGTTCTGGGACAGGGGCTTGTCTGAGGGCCCAAAAGAGCCACGATTTGGTAAAGTTCCTGCCTACAAAGCACACGCAAAGGCCACGTTTTCTCAGCAATAGGTAGGAAACAGCACAACCAGGTTGTCTACCCGGGTAAAACTGCTAACTAAACCAGCAAGACTAGAAAAGGCAGCAGTATCTAGATGGCCCTCCTGCCAAAGCAGGTCTGTTCCAAGAGGCTGCTTTCTAGGACTCGCCTCGCACAGCTTGCCGTGACGCGGGCCAGGCGTTTCCGCAACCCTGCGGAAGGGGAAACCTCAGGAAAAGCTCCTCGCAGCCAGGGAACAGGGTGATCCCAAGCGCCGGGCCGAGCCGGTGAGGCCGGCAGGGACACGGCTGGGATTTCCAGCAGGGAGGGGTGCCGTCCTTGCCCACCTCGGCTCCCGCGTGACGACGCGCCGTCTCCTCGCGTAGCGCCTGGAAGACAGGTCGCCGTAGACGACATACAGAAAGCAGCAGTTAGGAAAACCAGAAATATTTCATCATTTTTTGGCTACCGAGACCACACCGCAACATCTACCGATATGGAAACACCCCAAGGCACTTCTTTCCCCTCAGCTTCTCCAGAATAATAAGGACGGCGCTGACAGGCGGCGGGCCCGGCTGACAGACGGGCGGCCCGCGCGATGCCAGCCCCACGCCGCGGAGCGCCCTGCCACCAAAGGGCAGCCCAGACAGCGAGCCCCTCTGTTCAAGCACACAATTGCCCTTTATGATTGCGGGGTTTGACGTTTCTTTTTGAACCTTTACGATGATTTCTTATTAAAAAACGCAAAGCTCACAGTCAGGCCTGTCAGCTGTCAACATGAAAGCAGCGTTTCTGTTTGCTGTAGCCAGAAGCCTGTATGTGTGTCATATATTATCAGTTAACGCTTTGGATTTTGGTCCTAGACAACACCAGGAGCACGTGCGCTCACGGGGAGCCCAGTCGCAGCCGAAGGCGCCCGGTCCGTCCTCACGCTCCCCATCCTCGCGCTCCCTCCTGAAGATACGAGTGGAAAAGGGACAAGTTCCCAGGAACGGGAACACCCTGACCTGCTCTTCGCTACTGTTGCTACTCTCCCACGCCGGGGATTGGAGTTTGCATCTATTTCCTGCGATGCTGCTGGGTGAAGGCGCTCAGCTCTTCTCCAAAATGCAACTGCCTCAGCCTTAACTGCTGAACTGTCCTTCTTTTAACCTTTTCCTGTATTGACACAAATTCCTCCATGGCTTTTTTTATTCTTTTGGACGCTGCTGAACTCTACTTGGTAAAAATGCTTAAGGCAGCCGCCGCGCTGGTTCTACACCCGCACATATCAAACTACAGCAGGTAGCGCAAAACCAGCTTCCCCATAATCCTTACAAATCCGCCTCATTCCAGACCGTGGTTCTGCGTGGGAGAACGCTGAGGTCACCCTCCGGGTGCCAGGCTGCTTTGGCAATGCTTCCCTGTCGCCCCGTCCGCACCCTCCGCTCCCCTTCCCCGCTCCGGGCTGGCCCCGTTCCCGCCAGGCCTCGGCATCTCAGCGGGAATCGCTCCAGCGCGCCGGGATGGGGGATGCAGGAGGGGATCCTGCGGGAGGAAGACCTCGAGGGAAGCACGTGGCCACCCGAGCAACCCTCAGCCGCTCACAGGAGGGTTTGTCCTGAGCGGAAATCCCTTTCTCAGCTACCTTGGTGTTCCTCAGACCGGGATTTCAAGGAGCAGCCGCTCTGCAAGAAGCGATAAGGTGGAGCGGCTTCTCTGCGGATTTCCACTCTTCCCAAGCTCCTCGAGAAGCCAGAGGAGCAGCCCTCAGCAAATCCCCCTGCACAACCTGCTGTGTTATGGTTCTGCAGAGCTAATAAACTAAAACAACACTGGGGAAATCGCCGAGCCGAGAGGCGCTTTCCCGGTCCTGCGTCACTCGAGGAACGGCGCTCGGCTCGTCCCCAAACGCAGCCATCCAGCTACAGGAGTAACGAAATGAACTTGGGCAGACGCAGCTCCATGGAAAAACATGCACTGAGGTTCTCTGAAAAAAATTCCCCAGCTAGCAATGTAAGGAAAAATATGTGTAATGCCCTGATATAACTGACAAGAAAAACAGAGAAAAAGATTTATAGCGTAAATTCATTAAGCTTTCAACTCGCATTCCATCCTTCTGGAGTCCAACTCAAATTACTGTATGAAAGCTCTTTCTCATGGAACGAGATGAAATTTAAGATTACTTTTAATTACAAAGGGTGTGGGAGAATGTTTTCATGGGAGACAAATACCTCTACACCTCTTACCCATGTGGATTTAAGAGGTTCACAACAAACAGAACCTGATTTATGAGCACTGGGGCATCACTGTGTCAGCCTGCTGCATGGTCGGAGCCTTAATTTCTTTACTTTTACTGCCACGTATATATCTTTTGCAAGTTGTAATTGGAAATTAAAATGGCAGAACTTTTATGGGAGGAAAGTTTATTACTACTAATGGTTTTCAAAACTGGGCTGCAGAAAAATATTAACCGTGGTGATGATGTGTTCTTTTTAATTTAAATGCAGTTGTGCTTTCAATAAGTTTCTAAATAAATCATGGTCCTGCCAAATTGCTTTTGTGGATAATCAAATGTATCCTATTTATTGAATAAATAGTGGTGTCAACCTCCCCTTTCCCTGGGTACGCACCGTTGCGTAGGGTGACTCGCTCACGGCACAGCCCTTCTTTTCAACCAGGATTGCCCACGAGGAACCCTTTCCACCAGGGCTTGTAACGCTGCCAAACCTTGACCGTTTGTGCTGAAGCTTTCCAGGCTACGCACCCAATTCTTTATTCCATGCAATGGTTCAGCAACTTCGGAGGAAAAGGATAAAAAAAGGAAATAAAAAAGTCTATCAAGCTGTCATTAAAGGCAGATAATACAACGCGTGTGCTGAGGGGTCAGCTGCAGGTTAACTGTGGCATTTCTGAACATCCACGTACTTGACTTTGGGAAAAAATAACCGCGTTCCCTTAAGGCAGCTCCTGTTTGAATGGAACAAAAATGAAGTGTAAGAGGGACAAAGGCAGCACCCTGGGTGCTGGGCACTCGCTCGTGCTCATTGCCACCCAGCTGGAATCGATGCCAGGAGAAATGAAACCCACTCGCCGCCTTGGAGCGCGTCCGGCTTTCCCGTGGGGAGGCTCTGCGGGCTGAAGCAAGAAGGAAGAAGCTAGGGGAGGCTGATGTCCTGTAAACCCTTGACTGTTTAGACCTTAATCTGTCTTCTTTTCCTGGTGGCTTTGCTGCCAGGTACCTGCAGGCAGGATGATGTCCCAGCAAAGAGGGTGCCCCAGCCCCACGCTGGCTGTGATGATGCTGTGAACAACGCACGCGTTGATGGAGTGCAGGAGCCATTAAATAAAGGAAAGTCAAAGAAATGAACACTAAGAAACATTAAGGAATTATTTTTGCAAACAAAGCTGCTGAATAGAGCTAGGTCCAGGTGAACACAGGCAAGTGCAAAGGACTGCCTGTTACTGCTCTTTTGAGTTATTTTCCCTTGAAAAAAGCTGATGGTACTGTCAGTTTTACTTCATTTTCCAGGCAAGAGCTAGATCTGCTTTTGCCTAAGCAAAATTTAGCTTTTGCTCTATGTGAAACCATGCTGTCAAATTATAACTTCAGGTTGCTTTTGAGTGTCAGCAAATCCTTAAAACGCCAATCCCACCTGCAAGGAGATCGCTCCCGGTCACGATTCTCTGCTAGTTCTAGGACGGGATGGGGACAGGAGGAGGGCTACAAGCACCAGCTTGAAGCTCCTTAGCTTGGAAAGTGCTTGGCCGTGTCACCTCACTTGGAAGAGCTTTTGCAAAGCAACCCCTTTACTTACAAGCACCTCAAAGGAGTCCACGCAGAACCCCTCAGAGAGCGGCAGCAGCTCCCACGTGCCGGGATAATGGGGATAATAAGGAAGAGCTCCCGGGATAGGGGGGAAGGGTGAGGAACAGCTCCCACAGCCTCTGGGCGCTGCGGTGGTCCCCGTGCTGCGGATCCAGGCGTTGGGCACAGGCAGCAGCTGGGGACAGCGTGGCAGAGAAGCTCCCAGGGGATGCTCTGGCCATCGGCACCGCTCAGCACTGGGTGTCCTCCTGGCACAGCACATGGGCTGCTGCACTGAGAGATTTTAAGGCAAAAAGGATGATCATCATAACCTCCCCAACCTCCCACGCACGCAAGAATTCAGATTTCCTCAAGCAATTGCTAAACCCCGACCACGACTTCCAGTTGTGCAACTGCACAGCAATCCCCCCAAGCTGCAGTTGCACTTCCAGCACTCCATGGCAGAGCGGAGAAGCAGCCACCAACCCGTGCAAGGTCTTCCAGCAGCTACTTTCCTTTGCTGATTAAAAAATATAGAATAAAATAAAACACACCTTGCTAAATTTGTCTGGTTTCTAACTATTCTCTGCTTCTCCCTTATAAACAACGTGCCTAAAAACCCTGAAACCAGGTCTCTTTTGCACAGTCGCTACAAGAAATTAAATAGCCTCAACCTTGTTGTTCCTTGCTCTGAGTTAGGTTTTCCAGAACACAAAACATTCCTATAACTCATTTCTGAAGCAACATCGGTTTGCCAATTCTTTCTGAAATCATGGACCAAAACCAAAGCCATTGGTTTCATTTCCTTCCACCAGCCTCGGTCTCCATGACGTAGATGGTGGAAAAACTCATCCTCGTCTATCTGCCGATGCTCACACAGAAATTTTATGAGCTTCCCAAGATAACTGTGTAAATGGTGACTATTCACAGACGGGGTTGTTCACCTGAACCTCGAGCATCTCCTCCAGCTCTCTGCTTACCAAAACACAGGCCAGCTACACGGGACCTGCTCTCATACGGCCCTTCTGGGTTACTTAGCATTAAGAAGCCCCACAAACACATTATTCACCTCATCTGAGTTTAAAAAGGGATCATTTTGTGGAAGTGATCCATTTTCATCATTATTTTGCTAACCACTAATTTTCGTGACACTACTGAACTTCATCAGAAGTGATTTTATGCTTTTTTCTGTAGGACAAAATCAAGATGCTGAATAACAGCAGCCATTGAAATGGGGTGTGAGGGCTCCTCGCAGAAACCCTCAGTACTGGACAGTGATTCTCCATTTTCAGGGACTTTTCGAGATACATCAGTCAATCAGATTCCATCATATTTAGCTAGCACTGCCTTGATTCTGAATTGTTTAAATTTCCTAATCAAAGTAGAGCTTTATATGAAATCTCATCCCTTGCAGAAATCACATCTTGCAAAAACTGCAACAGCCTCATCAGAACCAGTATGAAATCCCCCTGACCATACCTGCTTTCTGAACCCGTCTTGCTCGGTGCTCATTATACAACATTATAACATTATATGAGCTGTTTTCAGGTGAGGAAGCTGCTAGTCAGAGAATTCCCTTGTCTTCTCCGTGTTGCTGTGGACAATTCTACTGTCCCAATCAGCGATTTTAAACTAATTTCTGTATTTTCCTTCATCAGCAATCTTTATTTCATCAATATCACTAACTTCCAGCTCTGTTATTTCCTGCATATGTGTACAAGTGTACGTTTCCATACATGTGTTTCTACTGTGACTTTCCCCTGCCTTATGCACAGGGGCGAGGGGGGAAGAGGGGGCACCTGGCTGACACCAACAAAGTTTTCTTCTCAACTTCTGCAATACCTGCTCAATTTTCTTAAACCATTCCCAATTATCATTCACGGCTTGGCTTAATTTTTGTTTCTCTGTTTTTTTCCTTTTCAAACCACATTGCCCATAATGGCTTTAATCTTTGGGAAACTGGCCCTTCTAAAGAATCAAGTACATCTCTTATACAATGAATGACTCCCAGTGGCCTTCGCTAGTGTGAGATGCCTTGACAGAAGGGAAGTGAGGCAGATTTATTTGCAATGGCACTTCACAAGATCTTGTTTCAATTTCTTGGCCCTCCTGCTTCCTGGGACAGCGAGGTCATTGCTCATAAACAGAGAGCCCTGCCATCAAGCTCGGCTCTCTTCCTCAATGTAATATAGGAATCTGAAAAATTAAGTGCGACACCCCGTTATCATCCATGTTTTGTAGCATTTTAACACTTGAGCTGCTGGGGAGCTTGCTCCATCCTCGGGAAAGAAGGAGCAGGCAGCAGTGAAAATAAACCCTGCAAAAGCAAAGGGTGGAAGAAAGGAAATAGGATTGTTCCCATTTTACCAAAAGAGAATCAAGGCAGTGAAAGATTAAATGACTTGCTCATAGTCACACAGGGAAATTGAAGAAGAATCTGGGACTGAACTCAGATCTCCCACAACACAGGCCAGTACTTTAACCACAAAGCCATTCTTCATCTATAATGAATAGCTCCTGGCACGCACATACCATTAACTAGCCAGGGAAAGGGACACTTCTAGTCAAGGCAATATTAACACTTCGTTGCAAAACGGTCGCGGAACCGTCACTCGGCTGCAGATCTCAGCAAAACTCTTCCACGAGATGATTGAGCACTTCAACCGTTAACTCCTGACCAGCTCCTCTTATAAAAACGGCAATGATGTAAACTCGGTACAGAGGCTGATACCCTGATTTGCTGGAATAAACACATCCAATTCGTATGCTGATTTTTTTTTTTTAAATGGAGCTCATTTAAAATGGGGTGAAGTTTTTGGCATCCTCAAGGCAATAGTTCATATAATGTACCATACCAGAAGATCTTCGTGTTCCTGCCAAACTTGCAGCCAGCACAGTCTTTTCCTGGTGATAGTTTAACATTACAGCCTTGTGAGAAAGCAGGCATTTCCCATGATATATGGGTAATAATCTTGTTATTGGCAAGGTCATTGGAAAATTGCAAAATATTTTGCCTAAAACAGAGGGAGTTTCATCCTAGTTTTTGCAGGAATGTGCAGGGGAAAGAAAAAAAAAGATAGAAGGCCATTCTGTTTCCAGGGGATTTCTGTTAAAGGATAGGAAAAAAAGAGCTATTTCTTTGAAAGTGCGAGTGTGTGGCTATCAGGCCTGCAATTGTGCTGCAAATCTTGATAGACACCACGATAGACATGGGCTGAATCTGCCTTCCTTGGGCTCCTTGCACAGACTCCTGAGGCACAAAAACCCTTGGAACATCTCAAGCCCCAGCCTGAAACGCAGCAGGGGAAGCAGAGCCACATTCCGGCTCACGTCACCGTGATGTCCCAAAGCGCCCGGCTCCCGGGACACGGCCAAGCCGCCGGGAAGGGGCAGCACCAGGAAGGGCCGGCCGGGCGACGGGCTCTGTCCTGGGCCTTCTGTGGCTCCGGTCTCGTTTGCTTTGCTTGCCCCAAAGACTCCTCTAATGTAAGCCAGATGCCCAGCAACTGCAAAAGAGTAAAAAAAACAGCAAAAAATACTGGCACGGGAGCACCCTAGCAAAAACGCCCTCTTCCTAGAGACCTGGCTCAAGAAGTGCCACCTCTTTCCGCCCCGGAACGGTTACCTCGGGATGAACTCGCTGAGATTTACAGTAGCATTTGAGAAAGACTTGCTGCTGCTGAAGAGCAAAAGGATGAGAGCCACACCTTGGGATGTGGCCTCTGGCCAAACAGGAATTTGGACACTAGAGGGAAGGTCTGGGATGCGGCTCCTGCTTTGAAGCCCTGCGTGGCCGCTTCCCGCGCGCTCCGAGCAGGGGACAGCTCTGGCACGTGTGTGCAGGCACTGCTAGCAACCAGCTAAACAAGGGAGGAGGCAGCAGGCCCCGGCCAAGCAACACCCTATAAAGCTCTGCGTGAGGTTCAGCGTTCCAGCCGCGTTTTGGGCTCGCTCCGGAGCTCACAACGCAGCAGAGCTGCTAAACACGTCCTCACCAACGAGCCTCGCTGCCGGGGCGAAGGAGAGCCCGTACGGGCCTGCGCATCCTGCCGGAGACACGTCCACCTGCTCCCTGCCCCGTAGCCCTGCCGTGGCACCGGGAATGGGCAAAACTGAATTCAGACTGTTAACCACATTATGTCTGCCAGAGGTAACGAATCTATGGTGGGGCTGGATCTCCTTCAGCAAGTTGAAACAGAAAACTGATTTTCATTGCAACATTCCAGAGTCTCTGGAGGTCCCAGCAGCAGAGGTGGCTCCACATTCCAGCGTTCAACGCCAAGACCAGATTTCCAGTGCTGAAGTAGAAGGGGTTAGACCCAGCTCCAACCAAGGTCCCAGGTACACAGAGGCCAGGCCTTGCCCAGCTCCATCCCACGAGGTGACATGGATTTTCCCATCAATCCGAACTTCAGGAGGTGCCCTGTGCTCTGATATAGCCCTCCTGATACCTCGTTCTATCCCAAACACATGGAAAACTGATGCACGGCAGTTGTGTCCCCTCTGCTCAGCGCTGCACGGAGAAGGGCGCCAGAAGCAGGGCCAGGGAGGACACGACGTGACCGGTGACGCTCTGTCCCAGCTATCAGGTCTGCAATGACCCCAGCTCGGGAGCTAAACTTAAAGCTCTTTGGCAGCAGGCTGAAATTGTGTCTGGAATGGGGATGCTGTTAGAGGAATCTTCCAGAAAAAACATATTAGACATTGCTTTTTCAAATGCATGCAGGATTAATAGCTCAGGGCAAAGTTTGCAGCCATAGCTCAAAATGCACGGACAGTAAATCTGGTTGGTACAGCACCAGCTCCTCGTCCCAGGGCAGAACACATTGCCATAGGTGATGGCATGTTCCGCAGCTTTAGGGGGACATCACTGCTTCCCAACTTAGCCAAATGCTTCTCCTCCTTCCCCCCACATCTGACTGCCCCCCAAAACCCAGGCAATAACCAGCACCTGCTACAAATTACCCAGCCCGACTGCCACCCGAGAGCCCCTGAGCCGGCAGGACAGCGCTGCTGCGGCTCGAGGCACAAGTGTGACCTGGACATCTCCAAATGTCGGCCTGCAAACGCTCTCCGTGGATCAGCCCTTCCGACACTTGCTTGGACGGTCCCCAAGCAGCAGCCACGCAGAGCTCGTCCCGGCAGCGCCAGCGCCCTGCAACCCGCTCCGCTCCCGCGGCCCCGTGTCCTTGTGTCCTTGGCATGGCCCCGGGGAAGGCAGAGCCCGCGTGCTGGCACAGCTGGATGCTCTTGCCCTTCCCTTTCTGCCCACGTGGAAGGCAACGGAGGCAGCAACAGGCTTCTGCTCGTTTAAGGCTGGCCAGTGACCCTTGCACATTGGGAGCACTCAGCACGCCTCATGCCTGCAGGGAAGGCAGTGGAAAACCAACCTGGCACGATCAGCACCGAATTATATTATATTATATTATATCACCTGCTAGAGAAAGACGCCTTTCCTTTTCCTCTCCTTCTCTGCTGCAAGATTCATTTTCAGTTCACCTTTCTCCTCCCATGAGTGGACGTTCCCTACGTCACACAGTTAATGTGAAGACAAACAACTTGGGCAACTGCTGAAATCTGCCATGCACAACCTTGGTTTGCCCAGGATTGTGTTTTGGTGGAAGCAAGAGGGATTATCCAGCTCTTATCTGGAGGCGGCTGCTTTCCCTCGACCATCGCGCACGGCTGCGCGAGAGTCCGACCACGAGCGAGCCGAGCGGGTCAGCGCCGGCTCCTCGCGAACCCCAGCACTTCCCAAACCTCGGTGCAACACTAATGAGAAATCAGAACGTGGCGCCACAGCTGGAACGAAATCAAACCATGAAGCTCCTTCCCGACCTATTATAAAAATTACAGTGTGGAAAGTGAATTTAATGGGGCAGAGTGCTTAATTGCAATATCAGCAAAGGCTTTGATCTGCGTGACTCTTGACATCACAGAATGAGGAAACTCCCTTAATGATTTGAAAAACCACAAAAATGGTTGGGGAAGGAAATCTGTTTCATGCGTATAAATTAAAAATGTTATTAACTCTCAGGGAGAATTTTATTTGCGGGGCAGGGGGGGAGAGATTTTGAAAGAAGTTCTGTATCATGACGGGAAATAGAGGTTAGCTTAAAAAAAACAAACAAGACATTGAGGACTTTTTTAGCACAATGGAATTAAATATAATGGCCCAAAAGAACGTTGCTGATGGTTCAAAATATGCTCATACCCTGTGCAAGGCCTGCGTCGAGCGTGGGGCAGCGCTCCCTGCGCGCAGGGAAGGCTGTACCCGGGACACAGCCCTGCTCCGGGAGCTCCTCGCTCCTCCGGCATGGAGCAACACGGCCTTCCTGAGCCCGCTGCCCAACACAAGACTCCAAGCCAGTCGATTCCAGTTGTTGCATATGGAAAACAGAGACATGGCTCCACTTACTCTTCTTCTGATAGAGCCTGGCGCTGAGAACCAGGGAGGAGCAGAGAGGAGAAGTCTTTCACCCTGGAAATGAGGCATCGCTCTCCCTGCCTCTCCCGCTCAAGGTCTCCTTCACTCAGCAGTGCAGAGCAGAACAGTCTTGCAAGCGCTGCCCCCCTTCCACAGGGGCTTCAGCACATCCATCAGAGATGACATTTCCTTGAGCCAGGTCTCCTGAAAGGAAGAATTTCCTACACCTTCGGCTGCTGACAGCTGCCAGGGCTGATCTGGCAGCGCTTTTTTTTCATATACTGATGCGAAAAACAGAACCTCCCCCGAAGCCAAGAACACAGAGGAACAGGAGCATGATCCGTGGCTTAGGAGGAGAAAGGGAAAAAAATGCATATGTATATACAAAAAAGGAAAGGTGAGAGCAACGCACGTGACTTGTCCCCGAGTGTCGGAGGAGGCAGCGCGGCGGGTCAGAACTGCCACCCGGAGCCCTCACGCTGCCCCCGCTGCGCTCCGGCCACACGCTGCCCCGAGGAAGCCTCGAAACCCGTCTGCCCGGTTGGGAAAGAATGCAGCCTGGCTTTAAAGAACTAAAACATACGGCCTCATCCCAGCGGGTATTGTCCTTGCTCAGCCTTGCAGGGAATCTCCGGAGAAATCCCACTGGGCCTGAGGGGAGGTGCCATTTTCCGTCCTGCAGCCCCCACACGCGCAGAGATCTCCCACTCGCCCAGTCCCAGCGCGGGCAGATGCCGTGCGGGCAGCAGAGCCCCCAGCGCCTCCAGGATCGCGGGCTCTGCGGGGCTGACGCGGCGCGGGCGGCGCACGGGCAGGCCCAGCCACCACCCGGGAGTCCATCTGCAGAGGATTATCTCAAGCCAACAATTGATAAAAGCCTCAAAAGGGGGAAACAAGGCCAAACATTTTTGACCCGATGCCCACGCCAAGTGTAAGTGTTGAAGCTTTTGGGCTGGCAGAACATTTTCTCTTGGGCACTGGACCTCCTCAGAACGAGGAGGTGGTACAAGAGGAGCACAAGGGACAACTGGCCTGGGGGAGATTTCCTCTTGGTTGCTAGACCCAAATGTCTTGCTTCTTTCCAGAAAGCTCTAGGAGAGCAGCTAGAAATCCAGATACTTCATCTGAGCTGAGCAATGGCCACCTGTCAACCACAAATAAACGCAAACTCAGTTTAATGGTGAACCTCCAATATCACCTGCCAGGCACTGAAGAAATTCCACTGGATTCAGGCTCCTAGGCCCAAAAGGTTGGGCCCACACAACTGTAACCAGGCCAAATATTTGACTCTCGAGCTGATGGGGAAGCTCAACAAAGTGAGCCCAAAACAGCCAGAAATGTTGCCCCATCTGTAAGCACTTCCAGCAGCAACGTTAAGCTCCGTGTGCCTCATGCTGCGCTACCAGCCCGCTCCTCACCTTCCTCACCTCCTCACTTCCTAACCTTCTTCACCTCCTCACCTTCCTCCCCTCCTCACCTTCCTCACCTTCCTCACCACCTCACCTTCCTCACCACCTCACCTCCTCACCTTCCTCCCCTCCTCACCTTCCTCCCCTCCTCACCTTCCTCACCTTCCTCCTCTCCTCACCTTCCTCACCTTCCTCCCCTCCTCACCTTCCTCCCCTCCTCACCTTCCTCCCCTCCTCACCTTCCCCACCAGGGCAGGGTGCGCCGTGTGCGCCAAGGCCAGCCCAGCTCCGCGGCCCGGGCGAGCGTCCGCGTTTCCCTGCGCTGCTCTGCGCCTCCTCGCGCCGGTTCCCCGGCTGCAGGTTCCCTGGGGACAGGCAGCCCCGGTGCCGGGAGCCCTCCGGCCGCGCCGCGCACGCCGAACGCCTCTCGCGCCGAGTACATTAAGTGCAGGGAATTTACTTCTCCCCAGCGGCTGCCCACTGATACAGGAAATCTAATCCTAAATCTCATTAGGTTCTACAAACAATTCGGCCTCTTTCCCCAACAAAGTCACCATCCTGGACTGCTGAATGTTTATGTTTTATTTCTCAATTCCCTTTTTTCTCTCCATTCCCCCGCCCTTGTGATTTTCCTTTTGGTAAATATTTCTACATTGGAGAAGTCTAGCCAAGGGAGACTTAAAAAAAGCAGGCGAGCAGCAGAGACGGGGTATCAATCATTTACCTCCGATTCCCCGGGGATGAGGTGGGGAGAAAGAACAGCAAGGTAAAAAGTTAAAAACGGCAGAACCACAGCAAAGTGCTCTTTGAAGATCATCCAAATCTGTTTCTTCCAATGTTGAGGCCCTTGCAACTACTGCCAGGACTCGGAAAAGAAAAAAAAAAAAAAAAGAAAGGAAAAACCTAGCTTGCTTCCAAAAGTGAATTTTTCAGCATCAAGCCAAACTACTCAATGTTAATTTGGTTATTTGGCAAAAAATAACAATAATACTAGTACCTGAACTACTGCCATCTGCATCTAACAGATTCCGGCCAAGCTATTTCCCAGTCCAAGAATTACAGCAGATACCCCTGACTATTTAAAAAAATATATTTTGTTATTTTAAAGGTCTACCATTTAACAAAGCCTTGCATCGCATTGAGAACATACTGGCACGCTATCTTGCACAGGAACACGAGATGAGGTAAGAAAAAGCTATATATCAATCATAAAAACACTTTAGAGGTCAAATATTGGCTTCTCCTTTCCTGTCGTGACGCAGTCAATGCTGCGTGTGGAGGTTGGGAACGGCCTGGCACGGGATGCGGGATGCGGGATGCCCTCCGCCCGCTCCCGGAGCGCCAGCCGAGTCGCCCCTAA
>NW_010581938.1:132490-156420 GCF_000705375.1 Tinamus guttatus | reverse complement strand
TTTCCGCTCTGGACATGCCGGGTCACGGCTGGGCTAGTCGATGTGACCCAGCGGCAGCGTCCCGGGGACGCGGGAAAGCTGGAGCTCCGGGACGGGCACGCACAGCAGGGAGCCCCGAGCTCAACCTGCCCTTTAGGCCATACCCTGGTGTAAAGGACAACAGCCAAGAGCATTTTCTCACCTGCAAGAACATTTCTGTCTCCTTAAGATGCACGTTGTTTTACGAACACGAGCCAGCCAAGGGCCCTTCTCCATAACTATTCCATGTTTCTTCACTCTCGCTCAGATGGTGGGAGATTTTTCGGAGAGGGCTGGGGGAGGGGGTGCCTCTAGTGTGAAAGTGCCAAGAATAACTTGCCTTTCGTCCCAAAATGGCAGCTGCAGCCCTGCAGAAACAGCGCCGGCGGCCTCGGTTCTGGGGTGACAGCAGGCCCTCCCGACATCAAAGCCAACGCGAGGCTTTTAGCGAGGGCTGTTTGTTGATTTTTTCTCCAGTGAAGTGATATTACATGGCATTTCCAACCTTCAATCCTATTAAGTGACAGAACTACCTAATAGCACTCATTAAATAACATAACTTGGTGTCAGGAGTTCAGTGACAGGCTCACGCCGATGAAGGGCTAGATTTATGCCCTAAAACAATGTGGTTTTGGTGTTATTGTTTTTTTTTTTTTAATAAATGTCATTTATTTTGACAGGTGGAAGCCTAAGGCCCAGGACAGTTCATGGAAAGGTTATCACCTATCAGAACATAACTGAGCAGAAAAGTGGAGGCTCTTAAATTTTACATTTAGAAGGACTAAAGCATTTAAAGCATTTTCATTACTTTGTTTCTGAACTCCCTCTTATTTTTGAGATCTTTTCTTCTGGCGACTCCATGGGACATGGCTGTGTTGCAATAAGGCAGTCCTATGTTGCAATAGTATTCAGGAACCTTCCTCCTTTCCATCCAAGGAGGTACCCAGAATTGCACAAAAATGAAGATAGTCATGACCTTTTTTTTTTTTAATCAATCATTGCTTACGAGCCCATGGCAAACACAGATAATTAAAGCAGCATTAAGGTTTCAAATAGCACTGTTTTCCCCTGCTCTTGGTCAGATAGTAATTATTATTTCCACATTTAAGCCCAGGTATTTCTTACACAAAGTAAATGACAAAGTTTGCAGAACTAGAATCATAGAATCACAGAATGCTGAAGGTTGGAAGGGACCTCTAGAGATCATCTAATCCAACCCCCTGCACACGCAGGGTCACCTAGAGCACGTGGCACAGGACTGCGTCCAAGAGGGTTTGAAGATCTCCAGAGAAGGAGACTCCACAACCTCTCTGGGCAGCCTGTTCCAGTGCTCTGGCACCCTCACTGGTAAGAAATTTTTCCTTAAGTTCCTGTGGAACTTTTGGTGTTCAAGTTTGTGGCCATTACCTCTAGTTCTGTCAGTGGCCACCAGTGAAAAGCACAAGGGCGAGAATAGGAATGGCCAAGCGAGCGCCCGGCACCACCGCGCGCCCGGCTCGCCAAAGCCGGGCCGAGAAACCAGGTTGTCACTAACAGCATCGCACGAACGATCCTCCGCATCTCTCAGTTCACACAGCTGCTCACAGCTTATGTAAGTGCAAAAGTATTAGAAACCAGGATTTCTGTGGAACGTGTTTGCAATAATAAATTGGTTTTTCTTAGCAGAGAAGTTTGCAAGTTACCAGAACACTATCACATGCAAAAACACCACCAAAAACACATGGGCTGCACAGTAAGGGACAGGTTAGGAGCAATTAAGTTCTACTGGTGAGTGGCTACTCCCATAACAAACCCCATGGGTGTTCACCCAAGCACCCTTGTGAGAGGCTGCTTGGAGAAATGAAAACTCAGCCACAGCCTGGGCTAAGCTCTACGGCCCGTCCACACAGACCATCCCATGCTCTGCTCGCCACCTTCACTGTTCTGAGGCTGCTTGGAGAAATGAAAACTCAGTCACAGCCTGGGCTAAGCTGTACGGCCCGTCCGCACAGACCATCCCAAGCTCTGCTCACCACCCTCAGTGTTCAGGTTTTTCATTATTTCTGCACTCATCACCACCCAGGCAGTGAAATCGGTGCCTGCATCATGCTGGGAGACTGAAGCTGAAGTGATGCAAACACGGCAGGGCTCTGCCCATGACACACATCAAGAACCCTCCAGGGCACCCTGTTCACAACCTGCTTTTCTTTCACCTCCAAGCCAGGCAGCTCTCCAGGTCAGCCCCAATGATGAGCCACAGCTCCAAGAGATTTAGCGGCTCCCTCTGCTACCCTGGATGAGGTGGAGGAGCCAACCTGAGTCTTGTTGGGCACCAAGGACCAGCACAGCGAGACACAACGTTTGGCAGACACAGCTGCAGGCAAGCTGGGGTTTCTCTTGTGCATCAAGACGTAAAACTGGGACAGCTGCCATTTCCCCTGGACGTAACGAAGCCTAACTCGGGGTTTGCTCTAACCCTGACCCTCTCCTTCCTCCAGCACCAGTGCAGGACCAAGCTCCAGCCCCTGCATACGCAGCAGGGCACCCCAGCAGCTCTAGCTAAGCTTCGGTGGAGACAGCCTGGCCACGTGCACCGTCCTGGTGTCACGTACAGATCCGAGACTCTCCCACGGGGTTTTGCACCACTTTTCTGCACTGTCACAAACAGCACAGCCTCCTTCAGCAGCCCTGCATGGATAACCTGCTTCTTCTAGGCGACGTTTGCAAGATCTCCATCGTCAGGAGCTATTGGAGCCTTCCCTCCTCGTTACCTTTCGCCCCTCGCCCGCGTGGCTTGGGCCGGGTTTAGCTGCGGGGCTGGCTGCCAGGCTCAGTGCTGCTGCGGGTGCCTCTCTCAGCACCTCGCAGTTCTTCATCCCGCCTCCCAGCTCATCAGGTCAATGCAGGCTGCTACGTCTCTTCCCTCCGTACAGCATTACCCACACACATTAAAACCTTTCCTTTCAACGTGCTTGCTACTCTTGAAAGGTTGGAATAACACGGCACAAAAGCTCCACCGTGTTGCAGTTGGACTTCACTAAGAGAGTTTATTTTTTGTGCTTTTTATTACCTTGCTGCCATTTCCTAATCATAAGCTGGAAATGTTAAATTATAAAAAATGCAGCATTAACCAGCCAATTGAGTTGCTAGTTCTAATTTTGGACAGAAAAGTGGACAAAGAAATAATCAAAGGCTTACCAAAAAAGCAGATGGCTAGAGAGCGCTTCTGGCAGTCATGCGACTCACACACGGGACCACTCGAATTTAACAAATCAGATGAGAGAGCGAGCACTGAAATGGAAATTGGGGCTCTGCTCCACACAGATTCTTCAAAATGTTTGTTTTGGATTGGTATCTCTACTGCAATTTACAACTCTAGACTAGATATAGCAAGAGTCATATTAGAAGAAAAGAACTAGGAGAAAAACAGAATGGTTAAACTGTTTGCCAGATCACATAGATTGTCTTCCTGTATGCAAATTATGCTAAATGATTTCCTAAACCAGAGCTGGTGCTAAAGGAATCTTTTAGCAACACAGCAACCACGTTCTGCAGCAGTTGGAGCACAAGAAACTTCCCAGGCTCAAACTGCAAAACTCCAAACAAGGCACACGTCTGCAAATAAACACACACAATCACATCCCTATGAAAGAGAAACACGGGGCAGCCCAGGAGATCCTGCTCATCCCCATGCAGCCCAGCCAGGACCCAGGAGCTCCCCATGCAAGCAGGAGCAACGTCCTGAAAGCCATTTACTGCTCCTGGAGGAAAGGGCAGCGGGTTGTTGGGGACTGTACGGCGCAGTGCAAGAGTTCCTGTCCCATCAGGGAGGGCAAATTGTGAGGGCAACACTAGCAACGTTACTGCAAAGCAACACAGAGAGTAGAGGACCCATAAAAAAGGGAATTGAAGCCCCACTCCTCCCACCAGCCTTGCTGTAAGAAGTTACCTAAACGTTTAACAGGAAAACATGAAGCCCTTTGTCGCTGAGATGCCAAGTGCAGCTTAATGTAAATGTACGTCCAACGATGACATCACCCACCACAACCAAAAATTAAGACGAAAGTTCTGCTAGTCTCAGTGACTAGTCACTCACCAGGGAACCAGTGGTTTTATGGGCACGCCTTCCTGAAGAATCCAAAAATAACATTTTTCCATGCAGCAGAAATTCCTGTAGTGTTCACGCTTTTCATTTCAGTAATGCTGCAATCCGGAGTGCCAGCCTCCTGTAATGAGGTAATGTGACAACGTAATTTGTAGCATTTTATTCTGTCAAAATTGATCTTAGTATTGCCTTAGCAACTAGATCAAAACAAAAGATGGGGCAGACAGACTAAGTTTCTCCCTGCCACCACCCAGATTTTTATATAAATATAGATATGTACATACTATATATAAAAAACACTATAAAGTTCATGATTCACCATTAAAAACTGCAAGAAAAAACAGCATGGGAGAAACAGCAGCACAGTAGTGTGACATTTTAAATATGAAATGCTAGCAAATTTGTAAAGTGACAACAAAAGAGTTTTATAAATTCAGTGTTCAATTACCAAACACCCTTGCATATGTGTCTCTTGGTTAAATACAGCCAGGAAAAGGTATTAGCCATTTCTGATTGATGAGATGTAAGTGAATACAGGCTCTGACTGCGGCATGAAGTGCAGAATATTCCCCCTTTTCCCATCGCTTGGAGAACATAACTTTTTAACCATTACTGCTTAACATGTTTAAGAAACATTTACGTAAGCATGGGTTTGGATGTGTTGTATGCCCTGTTCTTGCAAATATCCATCAATGTATTCTAGTACCTTTGTAGGAGCTCAGCTGAGCCTGGATATCGTCAGTACTAAACATTAGGAAAAACCTCGATTTGGACCCTAAGGCAATTTCTTACATTTCAGAAAAATCTTAAGTTTTCTTCTGAAGGCTGCACAGTGTCATTTACAGTCCCTAAAATAAAACATTTTTAGCCAGATTCCTCAAATGCTTGGGAGGGATTTGGAGAGGGCAGTGCGTGGCGGGGAATGGGGGCTGGATTCACCTTGGCAGTGTCACAGGCTGCAGGCCCAGCCATGTCCTTGCTGCAGGCTGCTCTCTGCGGAGGTCTCAGAGCAGCTGCAGCAGCTGGAAAGCAGCTCGTCCTCGAGGCCTACGGCGGGATACAGCATCACATCCCAGGCTCTCTTGATGGCAGAGAATGTTCCACCAGCAGGTCAGAAGGTGGGTATGATGGACCAAAATTTCTTAGTGCGCTACTAATCCTAAAAAAAAAAAAAAAAACAGAAAAATAGTAGGCATGCTTAATTTGAGGCATATGAATGTTTCCAAGGATTGCTTGTCCTCCTAAAATTAAGTGGGCTCAAGTCCTTCACCTGAGCAATGCCTAAAAGCCCTGACCCTGTAAGGTCCATTTGGGCTCGGGGGTGACTCTCCCGGGCAGTGACAGGGAGGAATTTGGTCCCAGCAGGAGCAGAGCTATCAACACAGTGGACTTGCAGATCCCTCCGCAATAAATCCAGGCCTTACATGGTTGGGAAAGATGGGCATTTGTTCCTGAGCTTATCTGACCACGGACATGGACTTGGCCTGACTTCAGCTGAATATACTCACAAAAATGTATTCAACAAGCTGGCGCTTTTTTAAATCAGAAAGCACTGATCTGCTGCTACAGCAGGGGAGGCAAAGGGCTTATTTTTAGGCAAGTCTCTGAGAAATATGAAAATAAAGTTAACTTAGGAAGAAACTTAAGTTTTCTTCCTAATTATCGCCGGTTTGTGACTGTCACAGGAGATGTACCTCTTCCATGTGAAATCCCTCCTTACTCCTCCCATCCAATAAAGGCAATTAACAGTGAACTTAAAAGTTCCTGTCTATATCCCATTTACCAGCTTTATCACTTCGTGCTTTCAAATGGTACCTCACACAAGAAAAAATGAAGGAAATGGGAGATAAAGAAAAAAAAAAGATTTTAAATAGTATTTATGTCTCCCAAATGGGAAGTGTGGAGCAACAAGGGCAGGAAAGGGCCCAGCGCATAAGCTGATTACCCCAGCAAGGTCCTCTGCCTTTCAGCAGTGCCCGGCTCCCCACCAAACCATTTAAACTAATGAGAGGCCGGCGGAAGGAGCGGGGGCGCGGGCGGGAAGATGTCACGGCCGTCGCCTCCGCTCAGCGCCCGCCGGCCCCGCGCCCGGGCTCCATCCGCGCGAGGGAGAGTCTGCTGGGCCCGGCTGGCCTTGCGGACATGGATCTTATTATGCTTTTTACCTAATTACCGCTTGGCTTTTTCTTTACGTGTCTGCAAAGGGAGAGATTAACTGCGAGTTTACTGAGCACAACACAAGCAGCGTTTCTGTGGGCAATGCTTCTACGTGTGTTTGCATGTACATACACACGCACACATATATAAATATATAAATTGCATCTTCTCACTCGCGCTTGCACAGAACTGACGAGACAAATAATATCATCACGTCAGGAAGAACCAGATTAGAAGGGAAACACTGCAACATTTAGATTCAATCTGGTGAGCATTAGATCATGATTCACTTTGACATAAAAGCTCCAGAGCACATTTAGTTGGGCTGAAGTGCTTTACAGTGCTTTAAACAAGAGGGAAATAAGTCTGATGTTTTGCGCGCCACGTTATTTGCTGTTGAAATCCTAATAATTGCCTTTTCTCTAAGCTTACATTGTATCTAATGAATTGGTTTAAAACTTTCAAATAGCTTCAGTAACAAGTGGAAAAATCTTATCTCTCAGCTAAGACAATGACTCCCCCAAAACAGAATTTAAGAGAAATGAAAATTGACAAAAGTGTTTCAAAGCTAAACAGCACCTTGCATGTATCTCACTGTACTTCACTGCAGTGTTTGTGACATGCATAAATTTATCACATAAAAAACATAACATGTTTTTTAAAAAATAATGGCAACCAAATCGCTTCCACTGAGGTGGTCAGTTTTCCCCACAGCTTGGCACACGAGTCCCCACGCGCTGCTCCCGCGCACACGACAGGCCCTGCTCTGCACACAGCAGGGAAGGGAAAGGGGAAATCTGCCCCTCGCTGCCCGGAGAGCCGCTCCAAGCGGCGTCGCTTCGGCCGAGAGGCCTCGAGAGGCACCGAGGATGGAGCTGCTGCCCCCACACGGCCCCGCAAAGCTGCCCGGTGCCCTGAGGAGACGCCAGGCTGCTCCGTGCTGGACTCTGCGCCATGATGCTCGCAGCACCCACAATTAAAGCTGGGAAAATTAAAGCTAGGAGCTGCACTCGGGTCTCATGTAGCCCCGGGCTGGACAGAAGCCCCGCGAGCCTCAGTGAGCCGGGAGGCAATGACAGTGCTCTTGGTTTGCATGGCTTGAACTAATTAGCTCAGCTGGGAAGAGCAGGGTTCGAACTCACTAGGTGCTCCAGGTAACTCACGGGCCAGCTAGGGCTTGTAGACCAAGCCCTGATCCAAACCATGCTGTTTCTTCACTGCTACAAGCAGTGGTTAACCCAACACCGTTTTACACGTGGCTAACCCAGCCTTCTGCTGTGCTCCTGCCACACGTGGCTCTTGCTTCCTCACAGCACTGCCTGCTTGTGGGGGCCACAGGAGACACAAACCCCTCCGGCCTCCTCCCCACTCACTGCCAGGTCACAGGGCCCTGGGTCCCTCCTGGTGGCAGTTCAGGCTGGCACAGGAGCAGACCAGCAACTGGAGACTGCTGATTCCAGACAGGCTTTTTCCATGGTACACAACCATGTCCAGTGACACCTTCTAGGCCCTAGGGTCTCTCAGTGGGACACAACACTCCTCATCTCTGAGCAACTCCTAGAAGAGGTTGGAAAGGTCTTTAGCTGCAATCCAGGTCCTTCCAGAGAGGCTGACTTTCTACTAACGTGCTTGTGTCCTCCTCTGTCAGAGGCGAAACTCCAGGGTCTGTGTTTCTAATGCAAACTGTGTTTTTACTTCTGGTTTGTATTCATCTAAACACATTTCCCTCATGCAACAACTGGAACGTGCGTATCTAGAACGAAAGCAGATTACACAAAACAAGCTGTTAACTCTTTCTCGTTGTGCAGATATGATGCCAGTTCCCAGAAGCTGCTGTTATTGAATAAGTATGTTTTTGTTACACAGTGAAATGAGTGTTCCAAAATTCTGTAAATATCTGTAATTTCAAGACAGATAAATGTTATGCAAGCTTAAATTTTGCAGTTTTATTATTGTGTGCCGTTTCATTCCAAGTTGCTCTGCACGTAGAAAGCAAACATCATTGAATTTATTTTAAAAAGACAAAATAAAGTTTACAATTCTGCTTGACCTAACATTTGTTTATAAACACAGGAGCAGACTGGCCTTATTACACTGGAAATGACCAAGAAAAAAATCTCTCTGCAAGCTGAACATGAGCCAATAGTGCGCTCTGACTGCAAATAAGGCCAAGGACACAGCAGGCTACCTCAGGAGAAGCACTGGCCTTCAGGGGAAGCTGTGTGTTATCCCCCTCTCCTCGATCCTGGTGAGGCCATTCCTGGGATACTGCGTCCCGTCCGGCGCTCCCAGACCATGAGGGATGTTGAGGAAATGCAGAGTCCAGCTCAGAACTGCCAGGACAGCCACAACTGACCCACAAGAGCTGACGGGGAGGCAGGCTCACAGCAGAGGCAAAACTTCTTACCAGAGACAGGAGATAGAACGGGGGACACTACCACAAACTGCATCTTGAGGGGTTCAGATTAGGTAGCAGGAAAAATCTCTTTGGAAGGGTGACGTGGACCTAGACTAAGTCACCAGAGAGGCTGGAGATCTTCAGCCTTGCAGGCCATCAGCATGCAGTTAGCCAAAGCCATGGCTGAGCTGACCTCGTGTTGGCGATGGCCCAGCTTTGAGCAGGAGGCCGCATGAGAGCTCCAGAACGTCCTCACCATGTTCTGCTGCCTCCATGAAGTTACACCGTGATAGAAGACACAGGAGAAACCTCTTAACAGACACAAAAAGCAGGGCAAAGCTCTTCATCATCCTCTTGGGCACTCCTGAGCACAGCAGGGTCAGGGTTCTCCAGAAAGGCCCTTTTCTCCTCTCCTGGTCTGTGGAGGCCACTCAAAGGAAACACACTTGCAGTTAACAGGGTCGGGTAACAGGGCAGAGGAATTCCTATTAAAGGGGTCTGATTTACACGAGTTTTTTCAGAAGTAAGCATTCAAAAACCATGAAAATATCTGAAAAAACTCAAGACGTTACTGTATTGTTTATGAGACATTTTGATTGCTTCTGTAACCTTGAGCTTTTAGACTCTGGATTATGATCCAAGCAATTAAAGTTAAATCTGAATCACTCACAGGATAAAACTGCTGTCACTCATGGGATAAAAACAAAACATGGAATATAATAAAACTTTTGATACAACCATGCGATGTACTCTTATTTTTTACAGCTATGCCACCACTGTGTAAAGAAGGGGTAAGAAGCCATGCAGTGCCCCAGTTCCATTTATCACTTCCAAATTTTTGAATGAGAAACTACAGACTTTTCTAAGCAAATGTGAGCCTCCAAGAGGCCATATGTGGCCTCCAAGAGGCAAATGTGAGTCTCCAAGAGGCTTGGGTTTTCTGCTTATTTTGGATTAGGGACTAAGCAAGCTCACGTCTCCATGATCACTTGGACAGACCTTTTAATGCAAAAACAGTCAGCAAGAACAAGAGGTAGGTAAGCCCCAACTCCTCCTTCGTTTCTAGAAAAAAAAACGCAAGTTGAAATATGAATTTCCAGTTTCCTATCAAAGAATAAACTGAATGAGAGGTGACTTAGCCTTACAAAAATAGTTTTTTAAGGTTTCAACACATAATCTACTTTGAAGGTAGCTTGCAAACGGTCAAAGAAACGCGAAGGGCATAAGAGGAAGGAGTGAAGCTGCCGTGCGACCCGCGGCGGCTGCGGAACGGCCCGGCCGGGGCGGCAGCCCCTTCCCGCTCTCACACCTACCAGCTAATTTTGGCACGTCCGTGTTTTGAAACTCCATAAAACACTTTCCCCCGGAGACCTGAAAAACTTGGTTGCAATCAATCTGACGCGTTTGTTCCAGCAGAACTCTGCAGCATCTGTGGGTCGCTTTGTAAAATGGATACAGACACTGCTTTTCATTTCCTTTTTAATGGGGGCTCACTGGGAACACGTTTTTCAAGCCAAATACATGCGTTTTGACACATTGGCTATTTTGGTGAGAAGGTATCCTGTTAAGAAGTTCTTGACCGGGAACTGGCACCCAGCCCCCCAGCTTCATCCTTGTTATAGATACCCAGATCTTTAGGTACCCAGGCTTTAAAAGTCGCATCCTGAACGACCTCGTCACTGCGGCCCCACACGCTGCGTCCCCAGGACGACGTGACGGGACCATTTGGGGGTCTCATCCCCATGCCAGCCCTGGCACTCTGCTCCTACACACTATTCCCCACATGCACCCCACTCGTACAGGGAAGAGTGTGCAGGATCTGGCCAGATAACCGGCATCACAGCAGCGATCTCCACATATTTAAAAAGATTATCAGTCAACTACAGCTCTTTCCACTGCAGAAACAGTTACTCAGTTAAGATAAACAAAGAAATTCCCATGCACCGAAAAGGAAAACCTATTAACTGATTAAACATGTGAATCAGTTGATAAACAGGTTATCAAAGTTCTGAAAACATTTTTAACAATGACCCTTCCTGAGATGTTTAACAATGCCCCATAAAAGCTAGAATAATTCAGCACTCTGCAGGAAACCAACTGGAGAGCAAGCAGAATGTGTTTCAGAGCTAAGGAGCTCAGAGAGGCAGTCTGAACTTACAGATTCAGGCATCAGTTACAGGGAAACAAGTGCTATCCATTCTAATTACCGATTTAAAATTTTGGACAACTTTTTCAAAGGTTTCTAAACCTTTCAGCATATGGGATCCCAGCAGTTTTCAGAACATTTCATACAAAATTCAGATCATTTCATTTTGACATCTATTCCCCTTCCCCATACCCTTTGTTTTGCCAGATAAAACTGCTATTAATGAAATTCAAATCCTACATATCACTGCTGCATAGGTTTGTTGCATATACATCTTCTACACTTTCTTTCTCCTTGCAGCACCAGAAAAATCAGTTTAACTAAAAAGCAACCCCACAAGCCCGAGAGATCCTGCAATGCAGGGAATTTCCCCTGGGCTCTTGTACCTGGTCCTGATAGCTAGCCAAGACTTTGATATAAAACTTTTGACATCAAGTAAGGACCTTTTAAGAAGCCCTCAAGAAATAGAAGCCCTTAAGAAAGAGATCCAAGGTTTCCACCAGTTACTGCAGAGCATTGCAGTGAAAACGGTAAACTTTTCATCATTTGGCTTTGCAACAGCTTTACAACATCCAGCCTTTGTAGAAAATCGTCTCAGCCATTTCATAAGCTCAAAACGGCATCCTGAACTAAAAGCCAGAGTTAAAAGCCAGTGTTTTATTTTCATTCCAAAAACACCACACTGAAAAGTAATTAAACAAGGCATTTATCAACATACAAGTATAAATAAAAAGAAAATAGCCAGGAGTTTTTAATTTTGAAAAGTCTGCTACCATCTCTGGGAACGTCATATCTCAAAAGCGTGGTTTGCTCATGGTATAGAAAGAAGGTATTTAATGTGGCTATAACCTGATCTCCGTAAGAACAGATGCCTGGACTTTTGGAAGAGGAAGAAAGCAAGATGTTCAGAGAATTATTTGTAAAAGATTTTCTAAAAGTGTTCTGAGGCTATGAAGAATTTGGACCTTAGCAGAGAGCATGCAGCAGACCCTGGGCTTGGAGCGAGAAGATGCAGCCATCACCTCTGTGTAAAGAGCCCCCCCAGCGCAGCAGATGTGGAGAGCGATGCATTCACAAGGAATTTGGTACCTGCAGCTCTGTAATTTGCAAAAGATGCAGAAACTGCCCAGCTCATAGAGCTGAGGTCACGCTGCACGTTTTTGACCTGCAGAAACAAAGCGGGACGAGAGCAGCGCGGTCTCCCTCGCCTGCCGCCCAGCGGCCCTCGGCGCGGCCGGAAGCTCCCACAAATCAGAACAAGGAAGGTTCTGGCACAGCCTTCCAGTAGGATGGGAGGAATACAAACCAAGCAGAAACGTCACTGTGTTTTAAAATGGATGTTTACAAATTCACAACAAAGATGAGAGGACAGAGTGACCTGCGATGGCAGCGTCCGGCCTCCCTCAGTTCTGCCCCTGGAACTGCTCCCGGGTCTCCCACAGCCCTTCCCACCAGGGCACGGCTCTGGTGCTTGTTTAACGCTTGTGCGCTACAAGGGCATCACTAAAAAAATCCATGTGGGAGTGCTGATTGAAAAGATATGATTGAAGAGAGCGAAGGTAAATGCATCTAGGTGAGATCAGCCATTTGCTCTGTTCTGGGTGTTGCTGATGGAGGTGAATGGGCTGCCGTGTCCAACCAGCTCCTCATCAAGTCCTTCACTCACCTTTCCAGACATCATCAGCCCTAAGACCTGCAAGCAAAGCCCTAACCACAGGTCACAGTGACAGAGGTGAAGAAAAAGACTCAAAAATCAGCATTTTCCCCTGAATTGAGCTGGGGCGAGGTTAACATGCCGGTGGATGAGAGGGATGGATGATGCTGGAGCAAGCACAGCCGGACTAGGGGGCTCACGGGGAGAAGAGAGCAGTGACAACCATCAGGGCTGCCCTATCTGCTAAAGCGGGGTTTATTTTCTTGAACTGCTTCCATGAATCCTGCCGCGCTTCCTTAGAGGCTTTGCTCCTGCACAGGTAGCTCTGGTTCAACTTCCCCTGAGTGGAAGGAAAGGGCAGCAGATCCACGTACGTGACTGGGCAGGCAGCTGGGAAGCTCTGCTCTGCAGGCTGCTCTGGAAGTTTAAGGTGCATTTATTCCTTCGGCTTTAATTCGCCGCGTGGTAATCTGCCTGCGCTGCCTTTCAGCATCTTGCTTTAACAAGCATAGCCCGGGGGGATTTCTGAGCCTGCATCTCCACCTCGGGATAAAGTGGTTCCTGATGACAGACGGAGCGAAGTACATTTGCCTCAAACCTGAGCTCTCAGGCAAGAAGCACGTAGCTAAAAAATGCCAAATTACATTCAGAAAAGCCCTGACTGAAAGGGATCTTCATTGTGAAACGCTGACAGACGCATACCCCTGAAATCCAGAGAAGTGCTCAGGTAAAAGGCAGGAAACAGTTGGGTTTTCTCCTTTCCATTCCTACTCCTCATGATATGTTGTGACCTGCAAAAGGCTCATTTCAGGCTCTGCTCTCTCCACAAACTCCTCACTTGCAGCATTTGGCTTTGATGAGTTGCACGGCAAACGCTCTTAGCATCCGATCCACAAACAATCCAGGCTAAAGTCAGGCTAATTTCCACCAGAACTAGGTGGACCGTGGAGTACTTCTCAGCTGCAGTACACTTAGGTCTGCAATAGTGTATGCAAGCAAGCAAAATGGTTATTTCCATGGAACTGCATCAAACCACTTTTGCTCCCCTGTTTTTTTTGCCTGTTCAAACACATATTTGCTGCTCAAAGATTCACTCAGACTGTTGTAAATGTGGCTGTCTAATGATCTTCCACTTCCTGCTCTGCTTCTGTACCATCCCCATCATGGGAGTCTTCTGCTGGAGATGCTTTGGGGATGACGCCAATGAAAAAATAAATCAGTACTATTAAAAAATACACATGCACGTGCACCATGATTCAGCTATATTTCACGGCGTTCATAACTGCAGAGATGTCTAGAGGCTGTATTAGGAGCGCTCATGCACAATTTATTTAAATCCAACTGTTAAAACAATCACCAGATGATTAGTGAAAACTTTGTTCTAGCACTGAGGAACTTCCTTCATCTGCACACGTTTTTGCTGCTCGGAACAAAAGGACAGAGAGAGGGAACGATTGAGCACTGCTAATGCACGCCCTGCTCCTTCACTCTCCCAAAATCAGTGTCCTAAAAATATGGGAGTTCATTTTCCTGGAACATGATTTCAGAAATACATCTCTCCAAACATCTGGAAAACGTCCACTTGTTCTGCCCACCATGGCAGGGACCAGAGAAGATGAGACTGTCTGTGCACTCGACCGGGGCCTCGTCTGTAGCTCCCCTCTGCCCTCACTCACAGAGTGGCCACAGAGCTCGTTCTGCTGGTCCTGAGAGTTGCCCTTGCCTCGGGAGGACTCTTTACAACACCTCTCCTCAGTGTTGAAGGCTTCGCTGCCTCTTAACCCTACCTAGTTGTCACAGATCATCTGGGGATGGAAGCATTCATGATACCAGGACCACATGTGTGAAGCAGGAAACGAAGACGGAGCAGAACTCACTGCTGCGGACAGAGCGACAATCCTCATGCAGGACAAGCTCTTTTCCTGGCCCAGGAACAAAGTCCATTTACATCTTGTGGTGGCACAGACAGGCAAGGGGCTGCAGCCCCGGGTTATGCCCCTTTGCAGCCACAGCACCACCGGTCACTGTGTCCTACCTCTATCAAGTGCAGATCTAAGTGCTTTTCCACTGACTCCGGGCCAGAAAGCGCAGCAAGAAGCTCCCCTACACGCCCAACATGTGGATGGTCTTGCACTATGTATGTGCATACAAAGGTTTACTTCTTCCTGCCTAGGAGAGATCTCAACCTGTGTGATCTCCTTTCTCCAACCTCCTCAAGAGAAAGGACAGGACGACACTCCACACAGCGGCCTGCTGGAATTCACCACTCACAGTTGACTCTGGAAAGGCAAGAGCTTGAAGAGCCCACGGTAACCAAGGTCAGGATGTGATGGCATTCACTAACCATTTCATTGAGTAAAATGTATACAAGCAGTGAGAGGAAACATCAACAAATTCCAGATGCAGAATGTAATTTTGTTTGGATGGCAGAATGTTACACATTGTTTTCTATAGGAAAAAAAAAAGGCATCATTAAAGCAATGGAATTTCAGTAAACTATACTTTGGGTTACAGCCCAGAATAGCTACACTTGGCAGTTTAGAGGCATTGGTAAAATATTCCAAGGTTCATAAATCCTCAGCTTTAATTTGTAGATATAGGTTACAGCTTTAGCATCACTGCAAGGGGGTAGATGGTGCTCCCACGTCCCCGCTGCCGAGGGGCCCTGCAGCAAGGCCTGCAGCTCCCAGCAGGGCCAACAGCAAAGCCCCTCCGCTCCCGTGCCGCTCGCTCGCACTCACAGCAGAAGCCTCCTTGGCTGGAGCAGCTCTGCAGCACGGACCTGGAGTCATCCCCTTAGGGGTGGCATCGTGAAGGAAACGGCACCGAGAGCTGGGGACAAACAAGGCGAATCCTCGTGCAGGCTCTGTCAACTCTGCCAAGCACGCAGGCTCAGTTTGGGGATGCAGCTAAGGATTCTTCTGTAAAATCAACAACCCAGAAGTATTCGGTGTCTTATGAAGAACTTTCATTCTCTGGGACAAATTGAAAGGTTCCAGCACTATGAAAAAATCACTAATAATGTCTGAGTAACTTGACTAAGAGCTCACTTGATAGTAGACATATCTATTATATGCTCCTTCACTATCTTAAATCGAGGATGTAAGACCTACAATTGTTTTAAAGATCCGTCCTGTCGCCAACATATCATGTCCCTGCTGGATAAGAAAGATGTAGGGTGAAGAACTGGCCCCTCTCAAGAGGCCACACTCTATGAGAGCTTTCCACTTGCCCCATCAGACCACCATTTGCAAAGATCTTCTTCATTTCTCATCTAAAATAAATTCTTAAAGGAATTTTGAAGAGATTATTCACATGACTAGAGGTGATGTTTTATCCATTCTGTTAAAATATTTTGTTACAAGAAAAACAGCTAAAAAAAGGGGGAGAGGGGTTACAACTTAGACTAGTCTTTCACCAGAGGCTGAGTACTATGGGCCGCAGTAGGAACATTCAAGTTTATCTGAAGCAATTCCAGTGAAGTTGGTGGGATTGCTCAAATGTTTAAAAGTAGATTCCCAGTCTAATAAGCTAGAGAGTTGGTAGTGGGAGTGCAAGGAGCTCTCTGGGGCTCTGTTGGAAACAGCATGAAGTGTCTGTTTAGGAAAAAATCATTCCTCTTCCTACTAGGCCTCAGTCACTGCCTGGTTGTTTCAGTTCACTTTTGTACTAGCTGCCGAATTATTCCATTCAAATTCCCTCTGGGGAGTCTTTCCTGGAATCTTTTCTTCAGAAATTATGTGATTTTCCTACCATCAAACCACATTCTGGACTACGCAGCTCCACATGCAAACCCTGTTTCCCCCAAAGGTCCGCGAGGGTTCGGTACCGACGGCTCTTCCACTTTGTGCACAGTGGCAGGCAGAGCAATCCCTCTTCTCAAGACACAAGTTTTGCTTTTTAATCAGTTGGAACAAGGTTATGAGAAAGGCTTTGTTTAAAGAGCAAAAATCCCAAACAAACTAAAGAGCAGTCCACAGCGGCCTCCTTGTTTGTCCTACCACTCCTTTGGGGTAGACTAGGCAGTATTTGCTTCTTCACAGCTCTCAGACTGACCCCGATGCTAACGCAGCTCTTTCCAACAGCTCCAAACTCCTGGATCGTTTTAATCTGGCTGGCGTTCTTGGATCTCCAAATTCTTGTTCACTGACCCCGGCTCTGCAAACCCAGCGTCTGAGGCTGAGCCAGACACCTCAAGCCACCGCTGTCCCCAGACACTGCCGTGCCTCTGGGTGGCTGAGACATTGTCTCCTCACTGCTTGTCGTTCCTGACGGCCTCCTATTAAACTAAAGCAACATGTTCATGCAGCAAATACCCAGTGCCCAAGTCAGCAGCTCGCAGTCATAAATTACAGAGCAGTTCCTTTTCCACAGCGAAGCCAAACCCCAAGACGAAGCGTTGGCCCAGATTAAGAATTGTCCCGGAGACCAGCAGAAAACGATGTCCTTGTGTGCCACGGTCACAGAGCGCCTCCAGCTCGGAGGGGTTGCAGGTCTGCGTCGTGCGGTGCCAAAGGGACCGTAAATCTTTGCTGGGGACAACTGTGCTTCTCTAGGGACATCTATTCTCTTGGAAACAGTGCCGGTTAAACCCAGTTGTAGGGTGTCGTGGTCTCTATCTTCTCCAAAAAATGCTTTGGAAGAAGTCGACAAATAAGTAAAGACATTTGTAATAAATACAGATTTATATATAATATAAACTGGAGTGTAGATGTCAAGGGAATGTAGAATACTTTCCTAATGGAAGAATTCAAGAAAAAAGCCAGAGCTTTAACACATAACAAATGCAAATATCCTGCAAAGTCTGCACATTGTGGACTAGGAGCAAGTGTGCAAATTAACTGACTGGGTATACAGAGGGCTGTGCAGAAACCAAGGTCCCATTTGTACTTTCATGTTGCTGACTGACGCCCACAGTGGCTATAAGGTCTCATTATTTGGGTTTTCAGACATACCCAAAGCTGCAAGGCTTAGGCCTCATTACTGCCATACACAGAGTCTCTGCGGTGATGAACCAGGCGCTACGAATGCCCTCTGCAAAATGATGGTTCTGGCTGCAGAGCCCACAGCTGGAACAGGACAAGAGCTGGATACAAAAGGGTGGAAAACCACAAGGAAACACATCCAGCTCAGGAGGAGAGGCAATGCCAGCACCCCAGCACCACTAACGCGACCCATCCAACCCCCGAGCGGGCGGCAGGCGGCCTGGCCGGACACCCTGGTTCCGTCGTCACCTGGTGAGGAGCATCCCCTATCGGTGGCGAGGCGCCGGGAGAGCCGGGAGTGGCGGACCGGGGGCCGTGCACGGGAGAGACGCCAGCGACGGCGCCCGCCAAGCACGAAGGCATCTGCACAAGCAGAGCTCAAAGGCAGGACACGACGCAGCGCGCTGCAAGGCACAAGCCTGCCTATTAAAAATGCTTTTTTGTTGTTGTTGTTATCTTATTTGCATCGTTATCTGAATAGGAACCCAGACAAAGTTTGTTAATTTAAAAAAGTAAACAGAATTCCAGACCCAAGCTTTGGTTCAGACAATCTGGTTTCGGATAGTGCTAATGTGAATTGTGCAGGTTGGTTATTTCTGGAATTTGGAGTTTATAAACAGGTAACCCATGACAATGTTTCCTCAGTCCCTGCCCCGCCGCCACAATAAACTGAAGGATCACCTAAATTTAAATCACCAGGAATCTTTTTGCTGGAGTGTTGCCCAGTTTGTTTTAAACTTTTTTAACCAAAAAAAATAGCTTGAACTGTGAATGTTTGTTTATTGCTTTTATTTTTCAGTTGTATTTAGTTCTGTGCTTGCACAAGAGGGGATACAGCAGCCCTTAAAAAAATATAAAGGAAGTTAATTGTGCTCCTGTTGTGTTTTTAAAACAAGGGCCATAAGATATGAGAAAGCAGACCACAAAATGGTAACAAAGATTACTTTAAAAGGGGGGGCTTATACATGCCAATGAATAACTTGTAACCATGTTTAGATTTGCCTGCAGACAGAGGATGCCCAGTGCTTTTTGTTTTCTCTTTTTTCTTCTTTTTTTTTCCTTTCTTCATATTCTCTCTCTCTTTTTTTTCTTAAATTTCAGACTTCCCTAACACTTAAATTCCCTAAATCTGAAAGTCTAGAGAATTCAAAGTCACCCTCCCACAGCTTTCCCAGGGATATTTCCTAATGTAATGAGAATTAACAGATAAGCATTTCATGATGGCATTCAAAATCTTTGCTGCATTGTTGACTTTTCTCCACATTTTCAGAGGAATATGATAATATATGGTAAAGAAAATGTCACTTCCACATAGAAAGGACTTTTTTTCCATAGATACGTGTGGCTACAGAAAAAACGGGGAAAAAATGGTTCTCTACAACTCTGCTCAAGCTTCAGTCCTAGATATCCTGATTTCCAAAGTAAACCTAAAATAGACATCACCTAAAATAGACATAGAGATTTAAGTGAGCTCCTGCCATACTTTCAGTTAATAATGGCATTATTATTTTTTTAATCCTGCTGGGGGTTCAGGCGAGCGCAGCAGGCTGGCCGGGCAGTCTCCATGAAGGCAGGTGGGCGGAGGATCCCCTGATTTCCTTTTACCTCCGGCAAACTCTGTGTTTTTCCCTACCCTGCGGAGCTCGTGGCGCTGCCGGGCAGGGCTGCGCGAGGGGGAAGGTGCCCGTGCGGCCATGGCAGGAGGATGGCAACGGGACCGCGTGTTCCTGGGGATTCCTTGGTGCGTGTTTCCTCCCTGGCACGGAGGATTTTGTGCTAAGCCCCGTGAAGACGCTCCTGGCTTTGACCACGGGCCATCAAGGCGCAGCTGTGGCCAGGCCACCGATAGCCCTGCTTGCCCCCTGGCCCTGCGCTGGCCGCTCCGCTGCCGCACGCCCTTCCCTAGGGATCCGCGGGCAAGGCTCGTGTTTCACCGCGGCCCGTCCAGAGGAAAAGCCCCAAATCCAAGAGTCTTTACTTAATAAATAAAATTCCAGCGCTACTCACGGCACCGATGTCTCAGTTTACACAGGGAGTTGACAGAGTTTTCTTGCAGCTCAAGGGCTGGGGGAGTTGCAGTGATGAAGGAAGCCCCGAGGATGCTGACGGATAGATACGGGAATCGCCAAGGAGGGAGCAGAAGAGACACCAAAGACTGGAACTGGGCAGTTCAGAGAACGCTAAATAGCAGCAGCGCTAACGGCGCAAGGACAAGGCTTGGAGGACACGGCCCCCAGCACAGAGTACGTGATGGATCTGGGGTTCAGACAACATCTTTCTTTTATTACTGACTGCAAACAGATGGAAATATCTTACTGCTCCTTTTTTAACAAATTATTTTATGAGCTTGCACCTGTTAGCACAGGCATGAGTTTGGCTCCTCATTTTTTGAATATAGAGTTTCAGGGCTAAAATACCCCCCAAAAAAAAAAAAAAAAGAAAAGAAAAACCCAAACATACCGCACATTGCAAGTCTATAGAGCACATTTTGCTTCCAAACCTTCCTATCTCAATTCCTACAGAGGAAGGAGACCTTTTGCCTACAGCCACCAAATCCCAGCTCTGCTGGGTTGCCGTGAGCCGCCGCCTCCGGAGCGGGTCGGACGAGCAGCTGCCAGGAATGACGCAGGTTTAGGCAATCAAGGCTCGGTGATCTCCCAAGAAACTTTCCGACCGTTTTCCAATTCACTGGACACTTCCACATTAGCAGCTACATCAAATTCATTCTTGCTCCTACCTCCCTCCTAATTTTGCAATACTAAATGCACGGCCAGCAGCTCAGAGCCCTCCTGCTGTCCCTGATTACTCACAGACCTGGGCATTCCCCACCTATAAAACTGCCACCCTCCTGCTTCCACATGCACTGGAAAGAGAAGGACACACCTATGCTTAAGAGAAATGACTCGCTCGCCCCAGGCATCCAGCAGAGCATCTTGCTCACAGTTATTACATGGCACTTTCCAGACACCCACACTCTGATGAGGGGGTTTGCAGAAGAGCACGCAATAAGCACACATCTCAAAGCTCTTTTCATTGAGTTCCTCTGTTATTTGCTGGCCAGTTGCCATAAAGAATAAAAGTGTTTCCCAGGAGCGAGTCTCTAAAGGCATCGGATGCTGGAGCCAAACTTCTGCGCTGATGGATCTTACAGGACGGAGCTACGCGGGTACCACTAATTCCAAATTCCTTGTCATATTTCTGCAAAACAAGCAGACTGCGAAGCAGACAAAGCGGGAGACAATACTGTGATTGGAGATTTCTCAACAGAATAAAGCACAACAACAGTATAATAAAACACTCATGGGGAAGCTAGTAACCATCAGTCATACTGTAAATGAAACCTCTTCTTTCATTCAGATTAGCTACTGTCTAGCAGTACATAATTAATATTGATTTGAAAGGCAGTCTGCCCAAGGGACCCGGAATGAGCGACTGGAGAACATGCTGATAAATGAAATATCATAGCAGAGAGCGTACAGCAGAACTCGAATGAACACCTAGCGTAGGAGGGGTTTTCCCCTCAGATTTCCAAAAAGATAAATCCTAGTTTTACATCTTCTCTACCCAGGTTTCAAACACTGCAAAATGGAAAGGATATTAAAGGAAACTGGAAAGTACTGTCACATTTTCTCAAATACTTCAATCAGTTTTTCCTGTCAGCCCCAAACCGCACGTCTCAGTGAAGGAATTTCTAGGTGAAAGTCAATGGGCTGAGCAGCGGCATGAAACACGACATTCCCACATGGATTTTGTGCAGTCAGTTAGCCAAGAGATATCACAACACAATTAGGGAAAAGAAAAGCTAGAGGTCAGTGTTGTAATTTAGGATTTTGGCTTCGATTCTGGTTCCATTTCTTGCTCTACCACTGACTTCCTATGAGATACAGGGCAATTCCCCCTCTCGTTATGGTCCAGTTTCATCTCTGCAAAATGGGGGTAATTAGATGCCTCATTGGGAAGTGGAAAGGATAAGAATTGAAAGACTCAGGAAAGCGAGGCCTCTCATACAAGAGTGGTTGACCCAAAGGAGAGCAGTGGAGGGACCCAGCTTGAAAGCGCTGAGCACTTTTAACGAGAGGATGCTGTTTCGTAAATACAATCGGTAATTTCTTTGGAGGGAAAAACCAGAAGGAAAGAGCAGGTTATCACTTCCCCCTACAGCCCCTCTCTGCTGGAGCGCGTGTTGCCCCTCGCCGTGCGCAGCTGCCCATTTGGTGGCCCATCTGAGAACATCCCAAAGCGGCAACTGAAAGGATAAAGCACTTCTTATTTGGACAAATCAGCTAGCTGCTGTTTGAGAGACATACTCATACCTTGCGATGACAAAAAGCAGCGTTTCAGCTCAGGTGGTGCCTGATTTTTTGTGTGTGTCTCGTGTCCTTTTCAAGAAGCACAACCAGAGCTATGCAGGTCCTGCACCCGAGAGGCTCAGCCCCCGGGATGCCGTCACCCTGGGAAGGAAACACTGTCATCCCTTAATTTAGCCGCAGAAGCTGTGCGCATGACCAGGACGGAGGCTGGAAAGATTTCCTCTGTTTCCACAAAACACCCCATTTCCCTCTATACAAACCTATCTCAGGAAATAAACAAAACAAAACTAGAATCTATTAATTGTAGGTTTTGAGACTGAAGAAGGAAATGCCAAGTTATATTAAGAAACCCCCGAGGGGGGGGACACTTTACAAGGGGAAAAAAAAGTCCCGATGTCACCAGTTACGAGAAGCAGATACATGAGTCTCCTTTGGCAGAACCAAAGCGATTTTAGAACCACTCCTTTTTCCTAAGCTTACACTTAAACAAGACCGCTGAATTAAGGATTTGGCCGAACACAGAATGCAGGATGAATCGCAGAAACTATTAACACATTTCAGTAAGATTATTTAAGCTCCTTAAACTTCTTCTTTCTCACAAGGCCCCAAACAGTTTAAAGCCTGCTATGTAAATACCGGCTTCTGAGCATCCTGCTGGACTCCACAGAACAGAGGGTCAACGGCATCATTAGGAATAACACGCTGTTTGCATTTTTCATAGAGACATCAAACGTGTTTCATCTCTCTGAAACACGATCTCCCCCGGGGAGCTATGGATGAGCAAAAGCAGAACAAGTGGAAGTTAAAGAAGTTTTTTCTTCTCTAAATGCCAAGAAGCCAATGGGTTAAGCTCTCAATTTATCTTTGTTTCTCCAAAGACACAGGGCTATTCCGGGCCCTGAGAGCGAGACCACACCTGTGTTTCCTTAGCGGTGGCCCTACTGGCAATATTTGTCAGGCATTGTGTCAGAGCCCCAGCACATTCTTTCACTTTATGATTAACCTTTAAAGAGATTATGTTGGGAAAAAAGCTCCCAGTGACACTCATACAAAATTAATTGTGTTCATCCTGCAAAGGGTTTTACCCTTGAAGCTGGCGGTGTTTTTCAAACAAAGCTTAAGCCAGCCACAGAGAACATGTCCATAGGAAATAGAATACAGAATGAAAGCGGAAAATAAGCCAGGGGCGTTTTGCTGTTTAGGATGCGGTAAATTCAATACTCCGTGGAAAATAATGACAGATGAGAGTAACCGACCCTTCTTTTAATGAGATCTGCTCCTAGAGATAAGCAAGTCACCTCCGATTAAGTAAAACCTGACCAGGACCTGCGGGTGGGTTGTGAGCAGAGCTCTCCTCCTCCTCGCCCACAACACCCCAAAACAGAGTTTTGCCACTGCCGGCGCTGCTCGGGGCTGCTCCTCCTGCCACGTCTGCTGCCTGCATCCAGGTCTCCAGGGAAAACTCCTCCGTCGTTTCATGGATGAGTTTGCTCAGAGGCTAGAGCAAAAATCGGTGCTGCCCGAATCTGGCACTTGGCCAAAGGTCCAAAGACAGAGAACTTTGTCCACCTTCCCTTTACAAAACATTAATTCACTTGACTTGGGCTGCAAAGTTCCTTTTTTAAATACATGTCAGAGGCTTAAAGAAAAAAGCATCACTCATTTACAGAGGGGTTGCAACTAGAACTGAAGAAACATTTTTCGCACTGTTATGTCCAAGACGTCCTCACCCCACCACAGCGTGACTGGTACCACAACACAAAAGTGAATTTAAGCTGCACGTTTTAGAAGAAACGCAGGAGCAGCAGAGCACAAGGGCTCTGCAGCGGGCCGGGCTGCGGCCTCTCTGGCTGCCGTCCGCCTGCCCCAACCTTCTGCCTCGGATCCTGGCCCCATCCCTGTGGTTGTTCCTGCATCCTGGCTGCAGGATAACAGATGGCTCCGCGGCCGCGCTGCTGCCAGGAGCACGATGGGGTCGCGGGCCTGGTGGAGCCGCCACCGGCATTGGGAGGGCCCAGCCTCGGATGCCCGGCAGGCCTCAAGGCCCTGGAGAACATTCCATGTTCTTGAGCACCATCTGCTGGTGCCTGGACCACGCTGGGCAAGCCGTGCTGGTTCCAGAGCCACAGTTCCCTTATCATAGAATCATGGAACACAGGAATGCTGAAGTTGGAAGGG
>NW_010581938.1:96108-123467 GCF_000705375.1 Tinamus guttatus | reverse complement strand
AGGGCGGGGCAGCCGGGGGAGCAGTCCTGGCAGCGCAGGCGGGTGCGCGGCTCCCACAGGCCTTGAGGAACACGGACGTGTCCTCCTTCGTGGCCACAGTTTGTCCAGACAGAACCTGAAAACTCCAGCCAGGAAGCCTTGGGATTCCCAAATAGCCACTAGTCTGGGTGAGCATCCATAAACATGGCAAACATGAGTTCTCTCCACACCTTCCTCGCTACACACGACTTCTTACATATGCCCCAGCAACATACATAGATATTTGGGTGATACTGCTAACAGTCAGTATAAGAATTACACTTTGCAATTCTTTTCCTTTTTATTTCTTCTACTGCATGCCCTTTCCCTCTTCTTGTCTCTTCCATCAGATACACAGGATCATGATGTAAGAAACGCCAGTCCTCCTCTTTACTCCTCCTCAGACAACCCACAAATTCTATGGATTGAGAGGAGGTGGGACACTGGGATGGACCAAGGCAGACAGGCTGGTGGCACCCGATAGCCTGGCACGGGCTACGTGATGCAGAGCTGCCCCATTACAGTGAGGTCAGAAGGACCAGTACAAACCTGACTGCACTGCAAAAATTGTAAGAGAAAAATGAAAATGAAAGCTTATAGTATTTGGGTACATATCTGGCTGCTAATGAGATGGGCATTACCAAGATTGTATTGTTTATTCAAACATTAATTAAATATTATGATAAATGAAGTATTATTTGAATATGTCTCAAATTACTATTTAATTCATGTTTATCTCTTTAATATCAAAACATACACTATTTTTCTAGTATGATGGGCAAGCAGTTTTCTTACTCTTAGCAAATCAGTAACTGTTACGTGGTGCAGCCAGCAAACATATCCACCCCACAGACACATGGATGGAAGGGGATTTACCTCGGGTGCTGCTGTTATTTACTGGCTGGACCGTGTGGAATCCTCGCTTGTCCCCGCAGGGGAGCCCGGCTGGGGCTGGGGGAAACATAAAGCTCCTGGGTAGGAGGAATGAGCCGGGAGGATGTTGCCCATTTCTGGCAGTTTTCAGCTCGATCCAGTCGTCTGTTACCGCAGGTAAACTGGCACCGGGAGCTTGTGCTCTGCCCTCATCTGCAGCCTGGTCCAGCCTGATGGGAAGCAAGGAGCAGAGGCTCGTTGGCCTTGGAAGATGCGGAACACACGGGAGAGAAGGGGCCACACAGGGACAGACGTCAGAAAAGGGACAACTGACCTTGACCCCTGCTGAGGGACGTGTTTTCTAAGGGGCTTGGTTGAGCGCAGATCTCTGGGCTACCAGAACTTGAGGGGACGTTGGAAAAGCATTAAGAGGAGGTCATGTTCTGGAAGTGTAACATGTCTAGGCTCTTTTGCTTCCAATTTGCAAAATACAAAGTCTCTGCAGGACACATACGCTTCAAAAAATACCATAGAAAGATCAAAGATCCCCCTAGAAGGACTCTCCGCCCCCTTCAGAAGCAAGTGCTCCCCTCACTTGTATATAATGGATTTCACAAGGAAGAACCTGTTCACAAAATGGGCAAATCTGGGCAACGTAAATAAGTATTCATACATGTTAGCTCAGAGACTGGAAGCAAAATGGAGAGAACCCTCCACATTTTTCCCTGTTCAGTAGAAATACTCGGGATTTATACCAATTCTCAACTGGAAGTTGCAGTTGGTATTTAATCTGTTACCAGGCAGTATTTTCTTGAGTCATTTTGCACACAGATTGGATGCAAGTCCATTTCCCTGAATAAAGAGTAAATGAGAGCACCATCTGGCCGGCTCCTTGCCTGATTCAGCCCCAGTGCCTGCGGTGGTATTCCGAAACGCGCGGAATGCTCACCCAGAAGACTTGGTTCACATCCTCCCTCCTATTGACTAAAGCTGCTCTGTCCCCTTCTGGGCCGATTTATGTAAGAATTTGGTGGGAAGAGTCGGTCTCTGAAATATTAACCATCTTCAAATGTGCCTGTGTGTGGTCTCAGCAAGCAGCTTATGCAATGAGAAATGGGAAGCTGCTAAAATGATCCTGCTTCTAAATATTTTGACCTTTATTGACATTTATAAGTAGCAGGCTGCTTAATTACCAATTAAAGGAAGTTATTAGCTACAAAAGGACTCTGTTCTTTTTTTCCTCTATGGCTTCTTTCCCAAACCAGTGCAATTCAGATGAGCTTTCTGTGGCAGGACAAGGCAAAGGAGCCCAGGAGACCTGGGTTACTTTACCGCTAACCTATACAGAAATAGTTACAGAAGTCAAAGAAGTTTCATGGAGTGGCCTCTCCAGAAAGAAGCCGCTCAGACCAGCACACCCTCCACATGTGGTGGGGTGAAGCCCTGCCTTGCAGCACTGTCACACCTTCCGAAATGGAAGCGCGGGTTCGTTTTCTTTCAAGCACACCCACAAACAGGGCTTAGTCCCTTTCATGTTGGTATTTTTACAGTTTGCCTTTGCGGGCAGGCCTGAGGGGCTGACAACACACACGACCTGGCTGCTTGTCCTGGGACACAGGGCTGCACAATGGAGAGCTCTGCCGCAGAGAGGGCCGAATCCCTACGGGAAGCAGAGCGCTTCCTTCGAGGAGCCGCACACACGCCTACGAGGGGTTGCTGGTGATGGCACACGTCAGGGTGCCTTGACTAGAAAATATTTATATATAATACATATATTTATATCAAGATGAGCCCCATAATACCTTCCTGTATTTTCTGACACACTTCTGAACTCGCAGACAATAACCTTCTGCAAGACTCTGCTATTTGTTTGCTTTGTTGCAATTCTTCCCTACCCATCCCCAAAACATCTCCTAGCTTTTCTGTTCTGAATTCTCGTTGCAAAGTCACTAATTTGCCCACAATTTCTGAAAGCAAAAATAAAAAGAAATCACTTGCAACTCATTTGAAACGAGGGGTTTGATCCTGCAGTCACTGCATTCAAAGGCAACAAGGGCATTCTGTTCAACAGGACTAGAACAAACCCACAGTTCCTGGACAGTATGTTTTTAATCAGGGAGCCTTCACATTTAAAAGGAAATAATTTGCATCATATTTGTATGCATTGTCCACCTACACAGGATGGGAAATCGCTGAACAAAAAGGTTAAGTGTGTTGGTGCCAAGAGGCCTTGCCCATTGCAGAGCTGGGCTCCGCAATGAAAGCGCCTCTGCTGTACCTGTTCCAGGAAATTACACCCGAAAGCCTCTGCAATTGCAGCGCTCAGGGGAGCCAGACCTGTTTCCTACAGTACATAAAAGGTCAGCTGAGATCGCTGTGTGTATTATTTCATCTCAGGAACGGGCCAAGTGCACCAAAAACAAAAACAAAGCTTGAATGAATGGAGGTAACAGGAGAGAGGCTGCTGCAGCCCATCCGACGCGGTTTACCCAAATGTGTCACTTCAGATCAACAGAGAAATGTCCTCCTGCAGAGTGTTTACCAAGGGACCCTTGACTGGGAAGGCGACACAGGAGCCCTTTGTGCCTGTCACATACATGGTCTTTACCGTGACAGCCAGTCCTGCCCAGCCTGAGGTCCACAGTCTGGGGTGTCCTCCCAAGGGTCTGTGAAATACCTGTCCAGAGGCTTCCCCGAGCAGCACTGCACCTTTCACACTGCCTTTCTCCAGCTTCATCCCTATCCCCTGAATCATTTTCCCCCTCATCCTCCTGCTTAGAGCAGGATCTGAAAGTGCAAAGCCTTGGGGGGCCCGGCTTTCCAGTGACAAACAGCACCTTGTTCTCCTGGCATGTAGATCTCTCCAGCACCACCAGTGAAAGCAGGAGCTTATGGAGTGGCCAAGGTGGGAAGGGACCTCTGGAGACTGCCCAGTTACTGCCCTCCTGTCCTGGCAAAGGCAGAGTACTCTCTGATATATGCACGTTGCCTGTGATCCAAAAACTAACCTGAAACACGAAACAAGGAATGGAGGAGGTGGACGCATTTGAGGTGAATTTAGCCTAGGAATCCTCAGAATTAATTGCTAGAGGGCTTTGGAAAGCCCAGAGCTGTGGAGGCGACACCTTTCCTGCTCTGGAAGGAGTGGGGTTGGGATTGACTCCGTGCACGCCGGGTGGCTACCAAACCTGCCGGCTTTGGGCTGGAAAACAGCAGGCATGAGTGCAAGGCGCACGCAAACAGCAGCGTGCGAGGGGCCTCGCTGCCCACTCACATTTAACGTAGCTCTTTCCTGTGTCCTTCAGTACTCAAAAGAGGTGAAGTCACCCCTCCCAGCTCCTTCAGTCCGGAATATAGACATAGTACAGGTTCATCTAGCGCTTTGGGAAAGGACTCGAGAAATTCTTTTTCAAGGTGGAAAGCACCTGACAGTGGATCATTTCACTGACGTGTCGTGGCAGTTCAGGACCACTGAACATCAGAACCTGCATCTGACAGGAAAGCATGTCAGGCTGGTCCTGCGTTTCTGCAGAATTCACTGAGATCTTTTCTGTTCCTGCCATAATAACTGGTAATTATTTACAAAGATATTTTCCTAAAGATGACCAACAAGCAAAGCTTGTGCAAATACTAACCAAAGTAGCGGCCAATGTGCAGACTCGAAGAAGTTTGAAAAGTGAATCAAATCCACATTTACACCAGTGAACAGGTACCAGCAGGAGTGAAATATCTGCTTGAATTCTGACGACCTTGAACAATTCAATAAATCACATCCCTCCACGTACACAGCTTGATAGGAGTCGGGCAGCTGCTCTGCCCTTGAGATGTGGGCAGTGGGTTCTGGGAGGAAGGAAATAGCTGCCACATGCAGTAAATAAAAAGGGAAAAAAAAGAGAGAGAGAGAGAGAGAAAAAAAAAAGAAAAGCCAGTTCTGCTGCAGAATCATTCCATTCAGCCTGGCTAGAAACACAGGCAGCTACAAACCGATCATTCATCTCCAACATAAACATAGATTGGGTTAGACTAGCAGTAACATAGGTTGAGATTTTTAGTAGATGACATAAATAAATGTATTTTTATATTTCCTGACCACATTAAGCCTGAAATCAGAGTTCTAAAATGCAAGCCACACACTATAAGACTTCTAATAGCCAATAAATCCATATAGTCACAGTGAGGCAATGTTTTCTCCTTAAAGATACGTTTTGCTGCAGTGTATATAAATACAAGGGGACTTGTTTTTTTAGGGATTTGAAATTATATGTAACTGAACACGATCATTCAAAAAAGGTTAAAGTTCTCTTAGGAGGACAGCAAGATTGAAACCACTTCAGACAACACGATGTCAGATTCTAAATATTATTTCTACATGGGAAGAAATTAGTAAGGAGATGGGGGAGAGCAGGGGAAATTACTTTCCCCTTAAAGGGCACAAACCAGGAGAGGAGAGGCATAGCTAAAACATCCCAGCACAACGGGATCAATGTATTCATGAGCTCCTATCCCACCCCTGCTACACTAAGAAAGCACTAAGCAAACTGTTACCCTATTTGCAAAGTGGGGATTATAGTGCAAGAATTCCTTGAGGTGGTGTCAAAAGAAAAAATGATCTTAGGGAATTACCAGTAATACTCATTCATAAATTAGGGTGATAAGCATGGTCTCAGACTCTGTAGAGACCAGAAACATGAGTACTTAAGTAATAAAGGTCATTTTTCATCTCCAGACCTCCTTCAAGCACTTTGAAATGGAGATCTGCATTATCATCATTATATCCCACACTGGGAGAGTGAATGCAGGAGATGAAATGACTTTTGCAGTTTCTTATACGGGTCAACAGCAAAGCCAGGGATGATTTTTGGGTGGTAATTGGCAATAAACAATCTCCGAGTGCTCTACACGTATCTAAGGTTCCAGCTCCACACAAGCGGGTGCCCGTTGCCCAGCAGACGTAGCTGGAGGAGGAGATGGAACGTGCTGGATCGCGGAACGGCGCTGGAGCCTCGCACGGCTCCCGGAGCGGGGCCGGCTGCAGGACGCGGCTCCGAGCGCGACGCCTCGACGTGGGACAAACAAACTGGGTAGTTTTAGACCTCCCGCTTGCCGTGGGTCTCTTACAAAGAGACATGTTCCCAGTGGGGGAGCAATAAAAAGAGCCAGCGTGTGCTGGCTCTGCCGCCCGTTATTGAGCGAGCGTTGGTGCAATGGCCAAGATGAAAATACCCGAGCGCTGATGTCACCTCGATACAATTGCTTTGGAGGCTGCTCAGTTTTCCTTGGGGCGCCTATTCATTTTAGGAGACTTGCTGATCTTCGTCTGATGGCTGGAGTTTTATGACCAGAAAGAAGTGAAGATGGCAGCTGAGAGCTTCTCTTCACAATGAGGAAAATAATCCTTTTAAGGGAGGATTTGTCATTTCTAGTTCTGCTTAAAGACCAGCAGTGGAGACTCACTAGTGTGTGAGAGGTACTAGCAGAACAAAGTTTTAAATACTGAGTACTTCAAAATACAGTTGAGCTGTGTGATGACAAACAAAACCAAAATAACAACCTCTCCAACCACCTACATTAGGGTTGAAAAGTCAAGTATTTAAAACCTGGAAATTCCAGAATTAAGCTTGCCTTGTACAGTCCTAATTCAGTATTTGTGTGATACAATTAAAAGATATTTTTCCCCATGGCCTCACCCCATTTAGCGGGTAGGATGAACAGAGCTATTCAGTACTTTTTTTTTTTACCTTTTTGAGTCAATGTGTGGCCTTGGTTTTATTTATAGCATGCAGTTTAAACTCTGCACTGAATACAGGATTATTCATATCCTTGTGGGTTTTAATGTAACACTTATCACAGAAATATTTGCTTCAAAAACATAACAAATGTCTCATGACAACACCCCTGCCAATGAGGTAGGATAGTAGCCTGGTCCCTTCGGCCCAAGTGCTTAATCAGTAGCAGAGGTCCCACAAGATTGTTTTGATTAGTATGAGGTCATCTGAATGCAACAGAGTGTCTTAAATACTCCTGTTTTTTAGCAAACCAATGGTAACAAAATTCTGTTTCTCTGAATTTAACAGAAAAAAAAAAGTAAAGGGTTTATTTGCTCAGGAGCTCCAGAACTTCCATGGCTGGGAGTGCGCTGCCCGAGAACGGCTTCCTCTCAGGATCATCCACAGCTCTTGCAAACCTTGTTTTCCTGGTTTCCATGACCTCGGGACAAACGGCGCGCAAGGCCGACTCGGCAGCCAAGGAGTGTGGAAGAGTAAGGTTGGAATAAAGGGATTTCTATCTCACATGATGGAGAATTCCCACTTGAATTTGGAGGTAGAACAACAACAACAACAGTCACTCCCTACCTTGGTTTCCATGGCCCTTATTTAGGGGTGTACATGATTGTTTGCATATACCACAAATGGTCCTCCGTGATTATAAAGATAACAAACAGCTTTGTGTCCAAACAGAAATCCTGCATCGTGTCCTTTTGCAGCAGTTAATCATCCTTCAGAAAAGTTTTAAATAAACTTAAAAATTCAAAGTCTACATAACCATTCTTTCACAATCAAGACAATTTGCATTCACACTTCCAATTTGGAAGAAGGCTACAAACCAAGTAACTCTCTTGAGACATTATCTTCATTAAAAAAAAAAAGTCACCTCGAGTTACGTCAATATGAAACTCATTTGAGAAATACAATTAACAAATTCAGGCAAGCTTGGAGTCCCTCCCGTACTATTTCTCCTTCAGATAATTCAATTTAGAAGTCCATACGTCACACTGTTTGTTTTAAGTTATCGTCCGAAAGGAGGATGTATATGTAAGAAATATTTAAGATAAACTTGATAAGACTTACTGCTCTGACAGCCACCAGGATCTATGATTTTCCTTCTGGTCCATGGCGCTCGTCTCAAGCTGTCCTTCAATGATACCCTTTTCAGCAGAGAGGATCTGACGGCTGAAAGAAAAGCACACACTGCTTACAGTTTATATCCACAGGCCTGGAAATTTGGCACGTCTGGAGGCCTTAGCATTAGTATTATTACAGATATATTCTGGAATTTGTGTTTTTGGCATGACTTGAAGATTAGTTGTAAAGAATGTATCTTTTTAAAAAACATAGCGTTGGTTTTGATTATTTTAAATCCAGGTATTTCAACACTGACTGCAACTCACATTCTTTTTTGAATTGATGCAGTGAAAAGAAAATTAATAAGCATGATCTCAAGTATCACTTAGCAACATCTTTAAAAACAGCACCATTAATATCCTAAAACAGCACCATTAATATTCTAGGATATGCCTACCTGAAAAACTGGCCCTGCTACAACCTGAGTTGATTTTTGAGCCAAGATAATTTTGTTAGTTAAAACAAAAGTTAGGCAGTACTACAACTACATTGCAAATACGTTGCAGGAGCATCAGGGAACTTCCCCTGCTGGCCCAGAACTCACTCTGCAAAGTGTTGTATAAACACCCCATCCCGTCCTCAAAGACACCGATGATGACTTTGTTGTTCCAGTATAAGGATCCCGGGACATTTAGCACTTGAGTCGCTCAAGAAGTAAGACTTCATTTTCAGTCCCATTTTACAGATGGGAAACTTAAGGAGGGACATATTCAGTAGAATTACACCTTCTTTGTGAAAGTGGATGATACTCTGCTGGACCAAAACCTTGCCAAGGTTCCGTTTTTATTGCAGAAATTAACATTAAAATTCAGAATCCATGGAAAAATCAAAGACTGGGTGCCAGGATCTAATTCAGTTTAAGAGAACCCAGCTTCCCAGCCTGACTGAGAAACTGGGACTCAGTTTTTACCGAGAACCACCTGATGCTCTCAGCTGAGCTCAGAAATTGGACTCAGTACAGGGAAGCTTCAGGCAGTTCATGCACTGATACCCAGGGAAGCAGATGTAATGCTGGAAAGAAGTTTGACAGAGATAGCCACAAGTAAGAGCGAAACAGGAATTAGACGCTCACGGATACCATGCAAGGTACAAATTACAGAGTATAATCATCTTACTGCCAACATCTGGTCATGCTTAAGACAGGAATCTTATAAAGCTCCTAATTAACTCTCCTTGAGCTTTTCTGAGCTTTATTAATTTCAGCTCTTCTTTTTTCTTCTACTTTCATAAGCGCATTCTCTGATTCACAGCAATGTTTCAGTGAATTATTTCCATTATTCTCTTTTTCACTGCCTAAAACTGGATGGGGGGGTGGGAAGGTGGGGGAAAAGGGCTCCTGGAGTTTTAACCCTTCACATCAAAGGGCGCTAAGGCCTCCCCCAGTCTCATCCAGGCACTGCTGTAATTAGCTAGAGACTCTCCGCTGACTTGATCAGCTTTGGATCAGCCTCCAAAACAAGGAGGCTCTGATGCAACAAAGCATTGGGGCAGATATTTCACTTTAAGAATATACTAAAGCTCCAGTGGTCTCAGTTACTTAGTGCTTGGTTTAAGAGATGGGAAATAGGCTTGTTCTTCCATGCTTTGCAGAACATGCTTCCCCTCAAAGCTGCTATTGGGGGCAAGTAAGGCCACATCTCTGAAATTTATCTTGAAAAAGACACAAGCAAGAAACAGTGTTTTTGTTTTGTTTTCTCTTCTGCTTTTTAATGAGCTACAGAGAGTATCAGGCCAAGCCACCAAATAACCGTCACTACAGAGCTTACTCCAGCTGCACAAGAACAGAGATTATCCACGTTCAGCTTCCCACTTTCCCCACGATGGTTTACCCAGGAAACGAGGAGCCTGGTGGTTTATCAAGCATCCCCAATGGCTGCGTGCACAGAAGGGAAGTCTTGTTTTCCATCCCAGACCTGGGGACACTGCAGTGCCCTCAATCTTGCACCATTAAGCAGTCCCTTTGCTTACTGAGGGCTGCTACCTGCTCCAATTTCCTTATGGCTTTTTTTTTTTTTTTTGCAGTATAGGAGATAATGTAAGATGTTCAGAGGGTGCACTTAAAATCAGCATTTAAACTGGACAGCAAGAAGAACTGAATGCGAATGTTTCTGAAGGTATGTTGAATATAGTGAGAACATTTGCAGGATTTTAACAAGCAGCTAATCCAACTAATCCAACAATGAATTAATGCAACCACTTCCAAAGCAATTCATAAACTCTTTTCTCGTTATCAGCTTATACAGTGCTTGGGGACCTCTGTTATTTTTCTCTAGTCCTAGTTACTATATATGTTACAGATTCAGTGTAAAGATGGATATGGAAAAAGACATATAGCTGAGTCTTTTTTCTCCTCACAGATAGCAATGGGAAGATATCCAAAAGCACACGCAGTGTTTTGTAGTTGTCAAGACACTTCATTTTCCCTCGTTCCTAAGCTTCAGAAGCTTCCTCTCTGTGATTGCAAACAGATGATGGCAGAGCAGGCAATTAGACTAACAAGTAAATTCCAATCAGTGGTGGCTGCAGCAGCTTCTCCATATTCACACCAAATGGAGGCCAACTCTTAGCATGAAGCTGTCAGCAGAAAGGATAAATTAAAATTGATTTTTAGAAGCAAACTTCTGTGACCTTCACTGTGCCCAGGAATATCTCTAACATCAGTCATTTATTATGCAGTCTGGTTGGGATTTTGAACCATTCTGTGAGCTTGTGCAAAATCCTGTGTGCACTTCTTGGTACAGAAATACAAATTTTTGTGCACTTTGGCCATCAGAGAGCCCAGCACGCACAAAAGAGGGAAGTTGGTGCAGATTTCTACATGCACCAAGGAACATAAAGAAGATAGAACTTAGGAGCCTATTCAAATAAAAGGCCTTTAAACTTTGATTTTTAAGTACAACCAGAATAGATTCTGCAGCTCCTTACAACCTTTGTCTGCAAAACAAAGATGGCAGACTCTCCAGTTCTAGTTTCTCCAAAAATTACCCAGTAAAGCCAGTGATAAATTAGACACAACAGCTATTCAGTGTGATCGATGGGCATAAAACATGATGATAGTATTAGCTCTTGTGATAGTGTAGGACCTGCAAAGTAAACGTGCAAGTTCCAGAGTTACTTATCTGGATGTTGCCTGCAGAACCACAGTACAAACCCCAAAGTTTCAGGAGCATTTCTTAGGATGGGGACTGTTTCTTAGGATGCTGCTGCTTCAGTAGCAGCCCACAAATTCCCCGGACTGGAATCCACCACAGTAAGAGGGAGGACGAGCACAGCTGCCCACCTGGCCCCGGACGGTTGCACAGTGCAATCCTGCTGGTGGCATGAAGAGCTGAGGGAAAGGCACGAAACAAGGTAGGAACACCAGGATTTACTGATTAAAGGGCAGAGAGGAACACCAGGATTTACTGGTTAAAGGGCAGAGATGGCAAATGGGACCAAGTCACTCTAGCCAAGTGTACCTGCCTACAACAAAAACAGCTCTAAGCACAGAAAAGTTGACAATCTGTATTCACAAGCTACTGGACAAACCTGACATGAATAGGTTCATCAAGAGGCTTTTCAGAGCAGAATGAGTTTCCAGTGCTCTTGGTCTCTTTTCTGTAGGCAATAAAATGCATCTCGCACATTTACAAAACACTCGTTTCTGCCTCTAGAATGCATTCAGTCATAGGAAAGAGTTCAGAATGTCTTCTCTGTTAAACACCTACATTCATCCAAGTGCTTAAAGTAAAATAATTGCTTGCATCCTCATTTAACTTACCCCCAGTTTTGTATTTTGCTCTGAAAAGCAAGTCCAGGCCATTAATACAGTTGAGGGTTAGGTAAAAAGTTTCCAAAAACAGCTAACATAATGCAACTAAAGTCATTTTATAACACAGAAAAAATATGAGTACTGTTATTCAAGTGTTCTTGTTCCAAGAACAATTATAAGTGGGTTTTGTTTTGATTTTGACAAATCTCCAATATCTCAGGGTTGTTGCAGTAGACCACACATTGGAAAAATTATATGTTTTTCTGGTCACTGTATTACAAGAAGAGAATTTCTCTCTCAGAGACAGAAAAGGCCAATTCAAGGCTGGAAGGGCTGCAACTGCCTTACAAGAATGAAAAATCAGGACAGCTGGGGAGGCAGGTCATGACTGTATGAGGATGAAGCTGTCTAGGTGTCTGACCAGCCATCAGGGAAATAGGAATGACATTAGCCTAGGGAAAACATCAGGGCTAACAGTAAAATAAGTATTTTATATTTATGGTTCTATAGTATCTGTCTGTTACATGTGACTTCATCTTTGGGTGTTTATCTGGAGATTAGAGATTTTGCACATAAAATGTAACATAGATAGAAAACAAAAGTGAAGGAATAAGCATCATTTTGCTGAGGACAGTGATTTGTGTGTAAGAGTATTTGCACAGGACTACCATGTAGTAAATCTGTGGCCAGATAATACCTGAATATCTGCATGATTTATGGATCAAATATCTTCTCCAGACTGTAGACAGATAACTTGCAGATAAGCCTAAATTCAGTCATGACTTTCCCTTACCTTCACAACACCCTGTCATAAGCCAACTGCATAATCTACTTTCCAGGTTATTTTACTGCAGTCATAGGGCAAGTCTGGATGGAGTCCACAGCATACATTTTTTAAACATTCCCTTTACTCACTAATAAAACAAAATAAAACATTTTATAGCCTTGATGTGTTTCTGGCACATTTTAAAAACTGCTGCTAACTTCTCCAAGATGAAACAAGAGGAAAAACTGAGCAAATTTTAATAGTAATGTAAACATATCTCTTTTTTTTTCTCTTTATCTTCTTATCTTTTATACAGAAAACTGGGGAACAGCATCACGGGATAAGATTATGTCAAGAGAAGAAAGCCATGTTTTGCACAACTTAAAGCAGAAGTGCATCGTGTTTCTAGCAGTCCATGTTAAACGTAGTTTGAAAGTATCGTGTCTTCACGCACCCCAAGGATTTGCTCCTGCTGACCACTAAAGTCCGTGACAATTCTCCAGAGGACTTCAGTGATGCATGAGCTAGTCCCCAAAGAAGCCACGTGGCTCCTGCGTACGCACTAGGCAGAGAGCCAAGAGAGCTGAGGCCCCAGCCTTGATACAAACTCCCTCTGCAACTTCTGTCAAATCTCCCCAGGCCTCAGTTACTCATCTGTAACGAGGGTGATCTGTCTCCGTCTGCCTCCCCTGGCAGTTCTCAGAATAGTCACAGTCTCTCATTTTCTGGAATAGCAAAGCCTCATCTTGGTGTGGTTTTTAGGTGCTATTGTATTATAACAATGAATGACTAATGTGCAGCCTTAGTCATCCAAACAACTCGACTCACACAACATCACACTGGCTGCAGTGACTCTTGTGGGCGGCCCCACCTACCCTCTGCAGGATATAAAACGTGCCAAGGGCACAGCTGGTATTTGCAGTGTGCCCTGAGCACCAAACTCACCTACCACAGGCTGACCTAGGTGTACGACACTGGCCTTCATGTGCATCATAAGTCAAATTAGATGCTTGATTTTCAAGGATCACCTGCTTCAAACTGAGGAATGGTCCGTCCTGATGAGCAGGAAGCAAGAGTGGCAAGAGGTCTGCACAGATAACAAGATGCTCAGACATAAAAAGGAGGCAAACAAGAGATGGAAGCTGGCAGCAGAACTGGGCAAACAAGTATCTCGTGAAGTTCAGCAAAGGGAAAAGCAAAGTCCTGTGCCATGCACGAGTACAAGCTGGGATCACCAGAGCAGCTTTCTGAAGAAGGACCTGGGTGTCCTGGTGGACAAGAAGTTAGAGATGAGCCAGCAATGCACCCTTGTGGCTGGGAAGGCAAACGGAACCCGCGGCAGCGTCTGACACGCAGGGAGAAGCTGAGACAGCGGGGAATAAACACTCCATGGGAGGGTGCAAAGAAGACAGAGATAGAGCTGGGTTATACCCAGCCATAGGACAAGAAAGAATGATACACAAGAAATTGCATTTAAACACAGGATTTTTTTTTCTGCAAGGTGGTTGAACAGGCTGCCAAGGCAGGTTGTGGGGTCCCTATTCTTGAGATATTCAGGATCAACTGGACACAGTCCTGAGCTCTGCCTGAGCCTGCCCTGAGCAGGGGGGTGGGTGTAGACAATTGCCATAGGCCCCTTCCGGCCTCAGCCATACTGTGATTTATAACACAGTATAGACTATTATCATTATTAATAGGCCTATAATACCTCAGGGTATAACTACATGCATAACCAGACCAGCTGGACTGGCTTTCTGCATCTTCAGTAGTTGCTATCCAGTCCAGGGTGCCTGCATTTTAGCAGCCTTCTACTACTGCCTCATAGTTTCAGTGCCTGTGTTTGCCTCTTACATCAGAGGTAGTATATAAACTACATTATTGTTATTTAAAGTCACCAGACAACAGGTTTTTGTTAATTCTCTTTCACACAATTAGCCACAAGAGGGCACCAGTACCACTTCAGAAAGACAACAAATAACCAGTAAAGGGAATTTGCTTTTGGCCTGTGCATCTTCAAAGGCCCAAGCACGGGGCAACAGAGTTGGTTGCAGAGGAGAGAAAATCCTCCAGCTCTGTAGGGCTCTCCAGAGCCAATGGAGCTGCCTGGCGGGAGCACTTGTGTCCCTGGAGCTGCCCCTGGAAGCTCATCCCTTCCTCCCCGGGGGGCACGACCTTCCCCTGACTAATGAGAAATCAGACCCGCTGCGGCCCAAGATGCGGCACTGGCCCCTGCACGTGAGCACAACAGCAATATTTGTGCGAACGAACAACCTTCAGCATCAGCAAGCAAAAAGTCTGCTCCTTTCAGGGTCTATTCAATGTATGCATACGCTTTAAATGGCTTTTATTTTTAAAAGCCCAACTCTTGAAAGCTATTGAACATGTACAAACCTATCGCACAGGACAGATTCCTCTGTTTTAAGCTTTACATCTTCTTAAGAAGTCTGGTTATAAATTAAAACAAAAATAGTATTTAAAGCCATGAATATTACTTTCATCACCTGAATTTCAACTTTTAAATGGCAGTTCTGAGAGAATTAAGTATCTGCCAGCCTGAGAAGCTAACAGCACTACTCTGAGACCTGAACATGCACCCACTGCCCTATGAACCCACCAACTGCAGACAGCCCCATTCTGCGATTACAATCCACAGGTCTGGAAAAACAGGGCAAGGATCAGCTCTCGAGCAGGTATATAGAGCATCCATGGGGAAGAACACTCTGCTCATGTGTCCTGGAAAGCTGCCAGTGAATATTTACTGCTTCCAGTTCTGCGCTGTCTGCAGTTTTCATTATTTACTGTTATTTATAGTCAGATTGCGTGTCTGATAAAGATATCATTACATCTGCAGTGACAGCTATAGTGATTATCAATGTGAATCATGTAGTGATTATGGTATCTGTGTACTGCCTAAGAACAAAAGTGACATCTGCTCTGAACAGCGCTGCAGCGTGCAGCAACCCATGCAAACACGTTAAAGCATGTGGGAGCATTAGAAATTATGCAGCTTGTCTCCTGACCTCACACACTCAAAGCCCTGGTTGAAACCTGTCTGGGAACACACGTTGTGTTATGCTGTGGGTTTGATCTCATGATAGGATTCTGTGTTAATTGCCCAACTCCTCCCAAGATGGAATTGACCGATCTTTTCCTTCTCTTAAATTACCTCTTTCTTTGAAGACACTGATTTGCTTTGACAGGCCAAGTACTCTTTTCTGTAGTTGACTAGGTTATTAACACCACATTGAAGAATAAAATGTTCTCCTCTACCTGGTGATTCACTATGTGTATTGTGAAACCTTGATAGCAACAACTTCAGAACTCATTGCTTGTACAGCAGGTCCTCTTTTTTTTTTCCCCCCACTGTGTATCTACACTGGGCAACAACAACTTAGTCCTAGAGAACAGAAACTGAAATGTACACCCAGGTCCACCCTCTCCAGAAGGCTCATCACAGCACAAGGCATATTTTTACAAGATAATTGAATAGAAGAAAAAGGCGTTTAGAAGCATAAAAAAGTTGTCTGGGTTTATATGGGGCTTGCTTTCTAGAAATCCAAGCCTTTTCATGATGGGGCAATTCATATCCTTTCACTGATGATGAAAATGAGGCATGAGAGAGCAATATTCTCAGTGATGCACAGCAGTTTAGAGGCTATTTATGATGGGAATTGGATGATAACCCGCAGAGCTGAAAGAATGAACAACTACAGCTCAGGCTAAACAGCAGACTTCCATGACCCAGTGCTGTGTTTAAAAGAAAGGCCAGGCCTTGCACCATAAGAAATCCTCCAGCACTATGATAAAGTGTATTATTTTTTAAGACAGGCTTCTGCATTTCTGATTCAAAAATCTCCCACATATCCCCCATAACAACCAAAGTCTGAGCCTCCAAAACTTCCCCAGTCATCTACTAAATACCATCTAGGATACAGACACTTGTGCCAAGAGACAGATGCCCACAGGTGCCCTGCTCAAGAGCAAGTACAATTACACATGAACATACAGGGCACTCAAAATTAATTTTGCTTACAAAGAAAAAAGTCTCATTGCTAAAAGATTTGTACAGTTAAGCTAAACCTCTTCCTGCACCAGTGGCTGTGAATACAAAAGGACTGGTCTGTTTCTTATGGCTCCAAGTCCACAAAATGTTGCTTTCAAACACACGTTTCTCCTGAGTTTTGGTGGTAGCTGGATTAACTCTGTGCAATTATTCAGTGAAAGAAAGCCAGCCCCACTTCATCCAGGCTGCAGCAAGCCTGCAAGCTGCTTCCATGCAGGCAGGCAAGGACAAGGTATTTTCAGACCTTCACTTACCTGCTCTCAGGATCCCTAAGATTATTGAACGTTCTCTCTCACACAGACAGTCTAATCGATCAGGTTAGTGCACACATCTAATAATTATCTAAGTTTGCTTTTCAAAGTTCTGCATATATCTGCTTTTTATAATGCAACGTGTGATTACTTTTAATTAGATGTTTGTTCTACTTTTCCTCAGACTTCCACCCCCAAGTCTTCAAATTCACCAATAGAAGCTCAAGAATATAGCACAGATCCTTTGGAAGTGTAAGAATTTTGTGAAAATAACACTGTTCTCCAAAGCTGTTCTGCAGTTTCAACTTAAATAGTTATGATTGGGGAACACTATAGTTTAACATGATGCAGGAATTAAAAACATAATGGATGCATACTAGTATTTTTAATTAAGGCTGGAACTTGTTAAAAGGAACATCAACACTGCAGTTATTAAAACTGCAATAATTACAAGTGTTAATTTTCTTTTCCAACTTCCAAGAGGTTTGTTTCCATTACACATTATATTTAGCTGGCAAGATGCTAGCAGCATAATCACCTTTAATTCTTGCTTCCCCTCATGATCCCCATTTTCAAAGGTTTTGCTTGATGCTGGTGGGAGAATTTGAAATGCAGAAAAAGAAGAGACCTTTATAGTATATTGACGCTGCATGGCAGTACAAAAAAAAAAAAAAAAAAAAACACTGCATTTACACAGAACAATGCTTCTGAAAATGCAAAAATATATACAAATCACAAATATTTGCTTTCCGTTAAAGAAGAAATTGAATTTGAAAAATAATAAATTTATCAAATTTATTAAATTAAATAGAGGAGAGAATAAAACAAAAGCCCTATGCCAGAAGCTCACAATGTACTATACAAACAAGTTTCCAAATATATCTAAGATGATGAAATGCCACACAACAGCATAAAAAAAGAATTACAACATTGCTTGTTTGACAGGTTAATACAATCCATACTTCAAACAGAGTCTGATTGTACTCTTAATCAGTAAAATCCTAAAGCATAGAATTTCACTGAATTACAAAAAAATATGAAATTATAATCTAGAATAGTTTCAAAGCAATTATATGGTATACTCATAATTGCACAATCTTTGTAAGAAAACTATATGTGTACAGTTGAATTATAGCTGCAGATGTCACACTAAGCAAATAATAAAATGTATTGTTCTTCAAATCACAAAAGATTTCTAAATATACTGCTGAACTTTTCCCTTTACTGTACCTTGCAAATGCCTGTCTGTAGAGCAATATGCATTTATGTGAAATGCACCTGACTGCATTTAGCCGTTGTAACAAAATACGTTCTTTCTTCACTCTCTCCGTTAACTGTGGACTCACACAGAAGACCTGCACAGAAAAAATATAGCTAGGCAGTATTCTTAAAATGAGAAATTGCAGTGATTAGTTAATGTAACAGCTTTGAGAACTGGTTTGAAAAAAATCTACATTTTATGAAAGGAACATTTTATGACAAAGAGAGAGAAAGGCAGGAAAGCTTTACTAAATCATTACCCTTTACCTTGCCCCACAAACAAAAGGGCAAATCATTTCTTTACCAGCCTATATTCTGAATTCCTCCCTATTCTCATGCATTTTCACTTGACATGCCTTGCTTCATGAAATGAAATGTAGGATATCTACTCCGGGGTGCTTCTCTGACTCTGTAGAGGCCAACACTCACTAAGGGGTATATTTTTATTCAAACCTATTCTGAAGTGTATTGGCAATTTTATACTGACATTTTAAGAATAACTGCAAGACATTGCTGACAATATTAAATAATCATGTTATGATTAGACCTGTTCTGTAATTAATTTTAACTCTAAAGAGAGTTCAGCAAAAGTAAGGAGGCAGGGAAAGCCACTGCTTATATATAAGCTACATCACTTATACATGCTATAAACACAAAAAGTAAAAATACGAGAGGGTAAGTACCAAAATATTGCTTTGATTTTGCTTTGAATAAAAAATATAATCATTTGTAAGACATGAAATGTTATAGGCCCACTAAACCCTATATGAAAAGTGAGTTTGTTTTGAAAGTAACAAATGTCAACATTGATTATTCCATTCTATATAAAAACTCCTTACCTATATTGTTGGATGTCATATGTTCAGCCGGGGGATTAGTACTAACTTGCCATGTTGTTTTAACTTCCTTCTGTCCATGTCCACTACTTATGTCCACCTTCCATACTTCTGGGTGGTCACTGATAATAATAACCAAACGATGTCAGAATTTGGTCATGTATTCTGCCACAGTCTGAATTCTACTGCTACAAACACTGCAGTTTATCTTACTTCTGATAGAACTTCTTGACGAGGGCTGGTCTGATCGGCAGCTGAAAGGCATGCTTCTCATTTAGAGGGTTTTCCTTATAATACTTGATGCACGTTCTACAATAATAGGAACCAACTAGTTAAGTAATGCTCTTTGAAAACATGCTTGTGTGGTAAATCTTGTCCCGATTTATGCAGTACCACTGCATAAGATTTATGCAGGTTTTTTTAATTGGAAAACAGGACAAGTTTTTCAATCACAAAACAAAATTGAACAGGAAGATCCACTACTGCTTTTGCAGTCTCATAACCACCAACAGTAAGGGGGAGGCTTACATGCTATGTCCTTTTAAGGAAGGGTTTACCTCTAAACAATCTACTTCTATTCATTTAAAGTGAGAATACTTACTGCGTCAAAGGGAAGAGGTTATCATGCTTAAACTGTAGTAAGACTGTACAGCTGACCATTATTTCCAGCATATGGTGAAGTTTTTGAACACGATGAACTTGCTCTTGTAGATCTAGTGATGTGGAAATGAAGTAATCCTGAAATAGCAAAAAACTTAAATGGATATTCAGATTACACTGACACAGAACATACCCTCTGTACTAAAGCCATCTTCCTGCCTCTTTTCAGAAAGTAAAACACTAGGAGATGCCCAAAAAAGTCAGAACAAAGATCCACACAGTTCATTATTCTGCCTGACATTGACCCATACCAGATACCAAAGAAATAATGTAAAAATAGAGAAAAAATATAATGATATTTCCATGGTGTATCATCCCATCCTCATAATTTGCAACCGAGTTTCTTAGTTTATGTGAAAGAGATGACTTGCACTCCCCCATCAGCTAAGTGTGCTCTACCCTGTGTGGCTTTCAGAATAAAAAAAAAAAAAAAAAAAAAAAAAAAAAGCCTCTCACCAAGGAGTTTAGGGTTGCAAGTTCCTGACCTGTAAAATTAACAGGAAAAAATAATTAAAAATTATTACATAATGACAGCTGAAATATCAAATATGGAATTCTACCAAAGAATAAGCACTGCAGCACTGATGTTTTGTATCAACTGACAAGAAACTGTTCAAAACAAGAAAAACTCTGTAAATTATCACGGCAGAAGTATCAGCTTATTTACTGCAAATGCTGCACATCCATAGAGATACAGCAAAGAAACTTAAGTAGGTGCTACGTATCTTGAGGCAAAAAAAAAAAATCCTTTTGGATACAGAAGCTTAGAAGTAGCAAGAATTTTAAAATAAAATAAAATAAAAAACACTACATGAAAGAAAGAATAAAAGCAGCCTGGCAAAGAAATCAAGAATGAAGAGATGAAGCAAAATGAAGTAGAAAATAACAGTGGCACAAGCAACTCCCCTCCCAGAAACAACAACAACAAAGTTTTAACAAACTTGGAAAAAAAAAGCTCAACATTCTGAAGAAACAAATTAGCATTAAAAAGTCTTTTCATCTTAGCTTTTGTTTCCAGTATAAAATATAAGATGATCAAAAACCTCTCTCTCAATACTACACACTTTACAAACACAGCTATTACATATAAGTATCCATGCCTGGTTTCCTTTTAAGGTATGCAGATCATAGAGGAAAAGAAAGAAAGAGCTCAAGTATCTTGTTTTTTCATCCAGAGCAAACAGATGAGGAAACAAAATAGTCTACAGTTACTCAAGTCTGGTATTATTTTACTCAAAATTTAAGCTAGACATTTTTTCAGATTGACAAAAAAAATACACAACTATATTGTATAATTACTTCAACAAATAATTGAACAAATTCACTTTTTAAGTTACGAAAACATACACAGCTCAAATGTACAAATATTAAGGAAGCTAGGAACCAGCACTTGAGCAGATAGGACCAAAAATGAGATCAAAGTTAACCAAAAAAGAGTTATTTCCTGGATGAAGCAACTTTCTCTGAGTTTTCAATTACATCAACAGATATGAAGCTTACCTATGAAAAAACTGACATAATCCTTCTTCATCTTATCCAAACCAATCTCCAAGAGCATTTGAATTGGAGTGACACCAGTGAGGGAAACTCCATCTATCTTTCCATGATAAGACTGTTGAATCAATTTACTTAGCAAACTGCTACTCCCTTGATGAATCTAAAATTAAAAATGTTTTCTTGTGATGTAATGGTGTATGAAATAGCACAAAAGTTTAGAAGTAATACACTATGGAAAGAGAGGCTGTGACATGCAAATGTAGTTTAAAAACAAGACAGAAATAAAGGGCAGTCAAATAAAAGAACTATATCCTACTTTACACAACACCAAAATGATAAAATTTATTCTTAATACAAGTACATACCCATGGCTGTATCTCGTCATGTTCCAGGGATCTTATCACCAATGTGAAACATTCTACCAATTCTTGATAAGAACTGATGCCTTAAGAAAAAAAAAGATTCAATGTTTCATTTATCAGACTCCGTCTTTAGCTATCAAGTCAATAAATACAGGTTAACACATACTTGCAAAAACAACTCCCATCTTAAAATATAACTGAAATAGCTCGCACTGCTTTTTGTTACATTTGTCATATCATGACTTCAACAAAGGTTACGTTAAAGAAGCAATGACCAAAAGAAACCAACACTTAACAAGAGACACCTTATCAGTTACTACATTTTGACTACATTAACTCCATAAAATATGCTGCACTGCAAAGTGAACTACTCATAGCTATTTATCCTCCTAACTGTTCCCCAAATAAGAAACAAGCTTCACTGCAACAAGTAACACTGTGGAGCTGAAAAGGCCCTTAAGACAGAACCCAGCAGGGGAGCACAGCTCAGTCACCACAGTACATTTCAGCCATCCAGTTTCGAATCTTTCAGGACAATGACTATAATAATAGGAATGAAGGGGATTTAAAGCTTACTCCCTTCCTCAAACAGAAAAGAGTTGTCAAGAGTTGATTAGTAATGCCAAAAAAACAAAAAGTTTAAAAAGTATTTAACCAAGTGTATTTGATTGCAAGTAGAATTACAGCAGTGAAAAGATTGTGTGCAGCTTTATCAACTTTTACAATATTTATTTCTGATGTAGTAAGGAGCGATTTTATAGGTAAGCAGCTTTCAAATTTTAGAGCAGAAAAGTACAAATGATTAACGCATTAACAATCAAACTAATAAAATGAAACGAGTCTATCCTGCTAGATGTTGGTGTATGTTCAAATATTAAAGAAAAAAAAGGTCAGCTCATATACCTAAAATTAGCTCTTCTGGAAAAAGTCTGTTGGTAACCTAACTCTGAAGGGGCTGATAAGGATCTATTAAAAGCCACCAGTCCTTCAAAAAAGCAGTACAGTATAAGATATAGATAGGTAGGTTCAAAAAACAGAAGGAATATTGGACAACAGATGAAAAACCAAGACACTCACTTCTCATTTTGCACCATAATTGCTCAGCAAAATCCAGGTCTCCTCGCTCACTGAAGATTGATTTTATTGAACTGTCCACTGCTGCAGTATCACATTTAATTTTCTGAAAGAGTTGAGTTTTTAAGTAAAAAGAAGGCCCAACAAAGACCTTACAAAATCAAACACCCTCTAAAGATCAAAATTGGATGCAGCACTAATTTCTTCCCTCTTCCAGTTAGTAGTTCTGCATGCAAGCTACTCCACACTAATTAGGAAAGATTCAAATTTAACACCTTGGATAATTGCTAGATTTGGTCTATTATGTTAGAATAATATTGTAAAGCCTTAAACAGATAGTACAAATACACAACAGATACCATTAAACAGAAAAGACATCAAAGACGACAGGAAAAGCAAATTTGTGATAGAAAGCAATGGCACACAGGTTAGTAGTTCCCTGAAAGAAGCTAGAATATCATGGTAGAGCATAATCAAAAATTTGACCTAGTATAATTATTAGGTGAACAACAACATCGAGGAAATTGTTTGGAAATTGCACATGCCTCTGCTTCGTTCTTGTTTCCTGATGTGCAGAACCCATCCAGTTTCATTTTTAAATCTAGTAGAGGAGAAAGGAGATTTCACCACTATGAAGAAACACATAGTCAAACCAATTGTATTAATCCCTGGGCACATAATATTTATTACCTATTTTAAAACTCCTTTTTTTTTTCTCTCTCATTGCTTAGGCATGCAGCCTGAAATATTTTCTGATCAGCTTTTATTATTAAGACATTTTTTCCCATATACCTTTACTATATTCCATTATTTAAGCATAAACATGTCATGCCTTATTGCCTAATCACTGCAGTTGAACAAATGGTTTAAGAAACATCTTTTCTGCTTCCAAATTTATTTGTGAGACAAAATCTTTATCAGCTTCTCCAAATTTTATCTAGACAGTGATTTGCGAAAAAATACATTTGCATTCTAAGCATTTATGGTGCACTCCTATATCTAATTTTAATTGAATTTGACATCTATCTCCCCCGCCCCTTCCCACATAACAGGCAAAAAATACCAGTCAGAAACTCCCGGACAAGCTCAACTGCTGATTCAGATTCTAAGGGCTCAGGCCACTCAGTCACCCCCGTCTTCAAACCTTCTGCCAAAGCCTAAAATCAGCATCAAACACAAAACAAAACAAACAGGTCAGCTCATTACTTCAAAGTGTAGTAATGCTTCCAAAAGCCTGCGTAACTAACCATGAATTTAGAAACTTCTAGCATTTCCTCACTTTGGTGTTCATGAGTCTTCAAAATTTACAGTAAACTAAATGCATAAGATTATCCTTGAAACGTTCAATGGAGCTTTAAACAGAGTAAATGAAGATATATAAACGCTATTCCAAGTAAATCTGCAGTTAGATTTTCCTGTTTGTACTCACAAGAAGAAACTGGAGTTCTGTATATAGCTGATACACAGGACTTCTGGGGTCCCCACACTCCAGCGTAATATTCTGAAATATCCAGAAGTTTACATCAGATTCATATTTTAGAAGTATCCTAAAATTATCATCAGGGAAATGCACATTAACACAATTTATTATTTAGCTTATGAATATATTGTACTGCTTAAATCTGGAATAGCAAACACAACTGGAGAAAACTCAAACACAACTGCAGAAAACTCAAACATATTTTCAACAATTTACACCACTCAGGATGTAAGCAGTGGAAACAGTCGGGGTTTGTTGGCTTCTTCCATCCTTACTTACCAATGTGGCAGTTGAAGTGAGAGGGGGAGTCTGCAGAATCTTGTCCACAGTATTCCATGCAAGATCAATATATATGTTGCTTTTAGATTCAGCCAGCGTGTCCTCTATTGCAGCAGTTCTAAAAAGTTCATATTGAGCAAAACCTTTTGTCATCACCTAGAATAAATATATTTAAAAACTATTAAAAATGCACATAAGATGATTAAGGCTCCAAAATCTAGCTCTGCAAGAACTGATGTTAATTAATTCATGATGTCAGCCAAAGGGATCTCAGTACAAAAGAGAGTAGTACCAAGATGTTTTCTACCCATGCAAAATATTTTTAAAAGCAGTTCACACAAAGAATGACTAGTGTCAGACAAATGCATTATAGTATAGGAAGCTCAAATGTTACTTCAAAAAGGACTTTGTACTAGAAAGGCATGCTAAAATGTATTTCTAAATATATCTATAAAGCTTCCCTAAACCAAAATGATAAATGCAAAAATACAGAGTTTTAAACATAGACTTGAGACATGACAGATTGCAGAGACCTACCACAGATGAGTGATGTCTGGTTTTGTGTGCCATTTTGAGCTTTGCAAGATCACCAAAACAGGTTTTATCAGCAGTAGGACCTGAGAAAGAAAAAAAAAATCAAAAAAAAAAAAAAAAAAAGACACAGACCAAATCTGGCATTTAAACTAACCCTCATATGCTCCATTCAGTCAAGTACCATTCATGTTCTTTAGAAAACAGTCATTCTTGCATTTATCCTATTGACAATAAAAGCTGGTGCTGACATTTAAATGTTTAAGAGTCACCACTTGCATAAGATGGATTCTCCGTGGGCCCTGATCGAAGGCAGTCCTGAACAGACACCATCACAGCATGTTATATATATCGCTTATATTAAAGAGCTATTTTGTGCATTGCATGGGTCAAAAACATCTCTTTTCTCAACCTCCCCTGCTTTGTTTGATTTTAAGGGGGAACACGGGATGGTGCCAAGCTGGTATCACAGACCAGTAATTCTCCCACTTTTCTTTAATTCTTTCTCATTTGGTTCTACATGTACCTTTATAGCCAGAGGACCTTACCATGGCATGTAACTGTGTGCAAAGAGATTCCTGTGACTTTGTCTCCAGTTTTGAGAGGCTCTGCCCCAAGCCAACAAGTATGTTTGGGGTCAGAGCTGTCACATCGTATCCAGAGGGGAGGAAGCACAACCGCTTTGCTTATCTTCAAATGGGTCATGTTTGGATTTTGTGCCATGGTATACAGCGAAATCAACTGCCTAAAGACAGGAATGGAGGGAGGGGAAAATGTCAGACGTTAGCAAGTATTAGGCATAATTAAAATTTCACTCCTATACAGAACTTCAAATGAGGACAGTAACACTTGAATCCTATCTGGTCTATTTCATAACTCAAAACATCACAGCATTAAAAAAAATAAATCTGTATTATAATCCTCACTTTACAACCAAAAAAATGAAGTCACAAAAGAGAAAGTAAGATATCATAACAGAATATATTTAATACAATATTTTTATTTAGACTAAAACAGTAACATTATAATTAATTTTCGCATTTGAACTAAATTATCCTTTTAACATGTTTAAGCAAACTAGCAGTCATGTTTGGGTACCATGCCTTTGTATTCTAACAACACTCAAAGATCAAATCCCAAACAGATTTTCTTTAAAACCAAAACCATCCAGAAGGAAGTGTTCAAGGCTCACTAAAATTTCTTGTGTACCTACACAGGCTCTCTCATTTGTAGAAGAGAATCTCAGAGAGAACTTTACTTGAGATCTTATGGCATCAAATTAAGAGCATGCTTTATTATTATTATTAACAGAAAAATAACATTTACAAAGAGTCCTTCCCTATTAATTTTGTTGTCTCCTAGGTAGTGTAAAAGTAAAAGAAAGTATTAGAAAACTTGGCCTTGCAGTCTGAAGGAAATACCCACATATAGAATTCCAGCTCATTTTCAAATCTTACATTTTGTTTACTTACCAGCAGTAAACAACATACTCTACTGTGACAAATCCATTTGCTTAGAGGGTATGAAATTATTAAAGCATGGAGCCTTGATTACTTACTTTGCTCTTCTAACAGAAAGAGGAAGTGGTGCAGAACTCTCCTTTGGTAAAAGCTCAGAATCATGAATAGCATCATCTGCTTTTGACAGGTCGTCATCTTCCTTCTGCTCCTTTAAGAGAAACACCCAGGTAAGTCACTGTGATTCTGAGGCTAAAAATTATGTGGGTATGAAAATATTTGATAGGAATGAATGCTAAACCAGAGACTATATTTGAAAAATTGCATAACTGACACACAGAGATGCATACACTTACTGTTTTCTGCAAAATATATATCATACTGTTTCCATTCCAAAATCTTTGAAAAGGATTTTTACTATTATCACCAATCAAGCGGATTTCTACATCAGTCTGAAAAAAAAATACACATAAGTGCTACATTTTAGCAACATTTTCCATTGAAGATTTCAGAATTGACTACTTCCTAAACTATTTTGGGGTCCCACTGCAATCATTAATTAACCTATTCATGACAATACAGTTACTGCATTCTGTAAAAGGAACTAAATCTTAAATCAACTGTGAAAATGCATATTTTTGCAACTAATACAGAAATAGTTCATCTTTATTGTGCTGATTCTACAAGAAACTGAAGTAGATTCTGAAGAGATTCACACAAGTGAGTAGCATTAAAGATTTTTCCAACCATTTCTGTGCTCCAGTGACTATTAGAAACAGTTGCCATTTTCATATGCATATCCATAAAACCACTCAAATAACATAAGGTATCTCTCTGTCCTGAGGTGATCGCAGCTCCAAAAAGCTATTGCTGAAGTGAAATTTCCTATGTGATAATGGCACATGGGCCAGCTGCTGGCCACTGACAGCTTCCTTGCTTTTTTAAACACATATAGTTTAGATGACATAGCTGCATTTTCACATCCGCATTTACCTCAAAGAGATATGGATGTTCAGGGACACTTTCCTTTCCTTCATCATAAATTCTGGAAGGAAAAAAACAAAACAAAACAAACCACTTACAAAGATTCTCTCTACTCCTCATTGTATACTAAACTTATATGTTAAAAAAAAATAAACCCTAAAACATCAATCTCAAATCATAATTGTGATATTATACATTAAAACTTCATTTATAGAAGGATCACAATATTTTTATTCTACATGCAGCTAACCTCAAAAACCCAGCTCACAGAGATCTCCCATTGCCCCAGTAAAGCTGCAGACTTTCTGAACACAG
>NW_010581938.1:57235-67513 GCF_000705375.1 Tinamus guttatus | reverse complement strand
TTACGCTTATTTCAAATAAGCACTTGGCCAGCAACCACATCCACAATCATACCATGATCTGCTGTGCTAGTATTGCCACAGCTGGGCTGTTGTTAAAGCCCACAAATAGTTTCTGACCATTAGGCATTAGGAATTTAAGAGATTTCTGTACTTTTCAGTGCATCACAACAACATATAATATTGGCATACCCATCGCATGAAACTTGCCTCTGCGCTACTGAATGAGAGAGACTGAAGCAGCACAGAGGTTTTACAGTTCTGATCATAAAATTCAGAATAATTTATCACAATGGAAGACGGAGTTCTGCTTTTAAATACATGTGCTAGTAGCAGCCCACGGGCACAGCCAAACGCAGCTCCCTCCTGCCTCATCCCTCTGGACAGGCACCGAGCAGAGTTCTGCACGTGCAGGGTGACCGTCAGCGTCCGAGGGCAAAGGGACATTTCAGCAAGGCTCTCGACACAGCCAAAATAGGAAAAAACATTTCTGAAGTTTCATGGCAAGCAACGATCTTACTAATTTCATTAGGCTAAATAATTTGAACGCATGCAAATGTACCCCCATCAGATTCTAATACATTTCACAGTTGCTAAGGGCTTCTGAGAAGGAAAACTAGAAATGCTACGTATTTTTAGAAACTGATTCAACAATAGGCTTATGCAGATTCGTTAGGATAGAGAACATACAATCCAAGAAGGAATTAAAATGTTATTTCTAAAATTAAAAGCAATATCCAGTTATCGGAAATGCTATTTGACATCTCCCAGGATGCAGAAGTCCAACTTCAGTTAGCAAGTTCCTTCTGCCTTCACCTACCCTTTTGAAGTTTTCATTGCTATTTATAAAATGTAAAGAGGAAAGCTAGAATCCAGGCTATTATTCTTCCAGAACTATATCTAACTTATCAGAGGGAAAGCAGAAAGTTCAAAGTAGCATTTATATTTTTGTAACAAAAATAAAGTATGATTTAAAAAGCATCATAGAAAACACATTAAAAATATCTTGTATATGCAGGAATACACTCTGATCCTACTATGCAGTATTTTGGCTTTGCATGGAGTCTGCACTTCTGCACAGCAGTCCTTGCTGAGGCATCAGTAGACAAACAGTGATGCCAACCTGGGAAAAAAAACAAACAAAAAAAAAAAACCATCTTCCCAGAGGGCTGGCTCTGACCTTACACGAGGCTGAACAACTGCAGTGCCAGAAGTGCTGGTTTTAACTTCCAGGACCTTTCTGGAACAGACTCCGCTCTTTCTGCCTGTCAAATACCTTTTGCTAAGTGAGGATACGCACTGACCTCAAAGGTTTTAAGTAGATGGAAGTCAAGGATATTTGAGTGTTGGAATCTTTGCTTTTTCTACCTCCAGCACTTTGCTCATACTCAAACTTATATTTTGTAACTCAATGCTAAAAATGTGCAACTGGCACTAACTGAAACAAGAAGGCTAACAGAAAAAGGATATAAATAACATATATACACTGTTTTATTTAGAACATTTTGTTTAGACTATTTTGTTTAGAAATGACAATGGATATATTCTCACCTAATCTCCAATCTAAAAAGAGGCTAAAACTTTTCACCTAATGATCTACTCTAAGCCTATATTTTAAAGTTTTAAATTGGGAGGGAGCCTCAGACTGTAGATATCAGTTGAAATAATTCACCTCCTCTTTCAATTTCACATTTTACAAGATTTCCTCCAGAGAACAATTGATCAGCATCTGGTCTGACATTGTCTGAATTTGGCACTAAAACCCTTGATTTCATGCTGCCTTCTTTCCATCTGATAAGTTTCCTGGCACATATATCGCATCCTGATTAGGAACATGTTAGCCATCATGCCCTGCTGCTTTTCTTTGATAATAAATGTGATTCCTTTACCCTTTTTATTTATACACTTAATTATGTATGATGGCTACGTCTCCGAACCCACATCCACCTCTTATCAATTACTCACAAAAATACATCTTCTTGATATAAAACATCCTGAACAACTCCCAATCATTTTTAATGTGTACTTTCTCATTACTTTTCATAGCTTATTTTGATTTTGAGAAACTAACTTCTTTATAATTTCCAGTAGTTACCTGAACATTAGGGGTATGCACACTTTCTATTCTGCTAGCACATATTTAAAAACTGGATCATGATCACTTGTTTCTAGGCAACCATCAAATTCTAAAAATTTCTGTAAGAGAAGACCAGAGAAGCATTAAAACAGTCACGTGTACTTTCTAGAAAAAAAAAATAATAATAAGGCTTCTCTAAAAGATGTGGTATTGTCAAAAAAGTTACTGTATTTCAAATTGTTAAAAACTTCCTCTACTTGGCAAGGGAGGAAAAAAAAAATAACTGACCTTCAGTCCCAGAATATTTGCTTTTAATGTTTGGCTCCATATGGTTAATGAAAGGCAAACAGATGTCTAGAAGAATGTGTACTTTTCTAGTTAAAAGAGTTTTTTGGCTTTACAAAAAAAGTTGTATAAGCTCCTTCTGGTCTTGCTCAATTCCTGCACACTATTCTTTATATCTTCCGTAAAATTTGAAGAAAAAAGACAAACTGTGGATCAATCTGAATCAGAATAACCTAGATTCTGACCATCATAGGTAGCAGGGACTACACAGCTGTACCACCAGTTAAGTCAGTACGGATCGCATGCTTTTAATACTGCGTAAAAACAACATCAACACCAAATTAGATCAGCTCTGTAAGCAGCAGAATTACGCCAATATTTTAGACAAAACAAATAAAAACAAACAGTTAAAAAAAGTTGGGACATATGTAGTGCTTCAATGGAGCAGAGACCCTGCAGAATAGCTTAAAAAAATCAATCACATCTATCCCAACCTAAGATTTATGGAGCAATCTGAAAACACAATATTTGATTCTTTATTCATGCAGAAAGGTCTATCTTATCTCAAGTCCTGTTGACAGTTGCGTTTTATGTTAATAGTCCATTAATAATTTCAGTCTAAAACAAATAGACATGTACTTACCATATGTTCCATGCAAATGCTGATTTCTCCATCACTGTAAAAAGCTCCATAAAAGCCAACTATGTATGGAGAGTTGCACTCATGTAGAACCTGCAGCTCACGAATGATCTGGTTTCGAATAGCTGGCTTGATCTCTAGATGAATTAACTGTAAAAGAATCCATAGTTATTATTTCCTTAGTGGCAAAAGGCCTTCCAGAAGGAATAGGTTGCCAAATAAGTTTTGTGGTCTGCATCCCTGGTTTTCAGGGCTATCTGCATAAAATGCCATGTAGCCCAACTCTCACAGCTAGATCTACTTTGAGCAGAAGGTTTGACTCTAAAATCTCGTCAGGTCCTTTCTAATCTGAATTTTCCTATGATCCAGTGAATTATCTGGAAAATTATCCACTCATTTTCTTAGCAGCAAAGGGCCTTTCAGAAAGGAGAAACTCTATGATATGGCATGAGGAAGTGGGAACCATCAACATCCATGAAAGATACTAGATTTAGAACAACAAAAAAGTGAAGGAGAAGTTATCCCCAAAACAGACTGTATTGCACAAAGCAGTTGAAGTTCCTCAAGTTATCTAATGCTTCTGTCTCTGGACATCAGAGTCTCCAAATCCATTTAAGGACTTTCCCATTAAAAATGGCCAGAAAAAGAATAACGTGAATACCAGCTTTTGTTCTTAATTATGGAACCAGGCCGAAATGACTCAATTCCTGTTTTGATTAAGAGTGTCAAAGAATAACAGTCATTAAGGGATAATCTATTACAACTAAGGACATTCTAAGCGATAATATTTAGGACATTAACTTTCTTAATGTAATAATAAATGAGTAAGAGCATTCCATTTTCATGTTTAAAAATTTACAGGAGCAGCATCAAATTCCATACGAGTCCTAGACATTTTTTCATTCAATTCAAAATGTTTCTAAAAAGAAACTTCAAACCAATATATAATATAAAAAGGCAGGAGGTGGGAACAGCAAGAAAATTGTCATAATTACCAAGATAATTATCAGGATTACCAGTAAAGATAACTAAACCTTCTAAAACAGGCCATGTGAATAAACATTATTGACAAAACAATGAAAGGTACACTCATTACAGGGTGAAAGAATATTTTTAAATGAATTGTTTATACTGCAAAATCCCATCCCCAAAAAGATGGGATTTTTCATCTTTTTTAAAGAAACAATTCTCCATGAGAAACTTACTGCTCCATCACTTTTTCCTTCATTTATCCATTCGTTTCTGACGGATAGATATCAGAAAAACTCTTTATGTTGAAGAAAATCCATGAATGAATTTCTAAGAGAAATATGTCACAGGACATATGGACTCAAACAGTTGCCAAAAAATATCTGCACACTGTTCGTAAAGCACTGCAGGGGGAATTAAACTGAATCTCTTAATAAATAATTAAACAAAACATCACCAGACTGACTCTAAATCTGGAGTGGGAGATTACACGAAATACACTGTTTCACTATACAGTTTCTTCATACAAAACAAGAAGTCAATTTATTTGGCGAAACAGAAGATTGAGACATTACGGAAATCAAATTTTACTCACTATATAGAAGAAAAAAATAGCACTTCAGCAAGCATCTCAGCTGCATCAAATATCAACAAACTGGGACAAAATTTCCTGTTAAACTCACAGTAGGTGAAAAAACAAGTAAATTGATTTAGTTCAAGCAAACCTTGCCAGGCTGTATATTTCATAATCCTGATCCCTTGAAAGAGAGCATTTTTCTTTGTCTCTCTCCAAATTGCCAGCAGTGTACTGAGTGTGAGTATATTAAAGTCAGTGTGCACACTGTCCTTTAATTTTGCTGAAGATGACACAGCATACTTTTCTTGAAAGACTGCCAATGATTTTTTTTTTAAAAAAATCTTCTCAATAAAGAAATGAAAATGGTGAATTTTCAGTACGCTGTAATAATGGGATTGCAATATGAACATGCCACTTGTTTCATTCCTCTCAATGACCAGTCAGGTTTCTGCTCCCTTGGGGTCACTGAGGTGCATCTTGTCACATTGCCTTGTGAGAAATGTCACCTGCACAAGGAACTCTGCTCCGGGGAGAGAGGAGCATAAAATAGCCTAATAAAAACATTCATGCAGTCTCACACATACATTTGTGCAACCATATTATTTTAGTTCCCAGGGATTTTTTTTCTTTTGTGAAAAAGAAGCAAAAGTTCCTCAGAAACAGTTAAATTACGTATTTTAAATATTTTGATGTATTTTAGGGAGTAGGTCACAAGTGCCATGGGTTGTAAGGAATAAAAGCAAAATTAATTAAATAAAACATTTTCATATAGGAGTAATGTCCACACCACAACGAATTTGTGCAAAAGATAAGCTGCACTGCACTTCATGGAGCTCCACAGATGACTGTACTACCTCATTCACAGTTTGAGGAGATTTCAATTTTTTCTATCATCTACACAGGGCCTTTTCTGGTCTGCAGCTGTGAAGAGAGATCTTAAAGGAATAACTTCCCTGAAAGTTGGTATTAAGCATTCTTTTTTGTTAACCTCACTTATTCATAGAAATAGTCATTATATTTAAGAGAAAGCCTTCTTAAGAAACAAGAAAAAAAGTCTAAGTTCTTGTTTTTGAGGCACGCACCTTTCTTGCCATTATGAGACCAGAAGGTTTGTGAGACACTTTGAAGACCACACCACCATTTCCTGCTCCCAGCTCACTGATCTTCTCAAAGTCATCATCCTTCAGCTCGCCAACTTTTTGTTTCTGGGTCAGGAAAGCTTCAAGGCGCTTTCGTTGCTGTTCGTCCAACTCAAGTTCTTCCAACTTCTTCTGGAGTGCTTCCAAATTTGTCCTGCATAAGGTGAGAACCAGAGGCTCAATTGTTAAGCAGGTTGAGCTTGCTCACAGTGTTGCAAGATGAAGAGCAATATACCTCAGAGGTCAAGGGTTCAACACTAAGCATTTTTGCATCTATATGATTACCCAGAAGGATCAGGCCTGTGCATCTCAAGGCAATGACTGCACATTATAGAATCCTATTTACATAAATAGCATTTTATTACAGAAAAACAATTACATAAATGCAAACAGGAAATGGTGTCCCCATCTTTGGGGCTCTGTCCAAACTCATGCACATTTAATATCAACAGAAGTGAGTTTAATGACTTAGCATTTATGGATAGAAGTCCTTTGAATCCGCACATAACTCAACTATATTTAGAGTCACTTTTTCAAGGAATTTGCAGCAATTTCCTGCAGAGTTGCTTAAAGGATTTATTCACTGTTTTTTTCACATGATTTTATAACTGACAATCCAGTTTGAAGTTTCTCAGATATCAACAAAAATTTATCATACACAGCCAAACATGGCAATTTCTCTTCTGTTTAAGCACTGGAAAGTTTTTTTTTTTTTTTTTTTTTTTAACTGGGGGGGGGGGAAGGGGACATGCCCAGAGATTCTAGCTTTACTTTTTCTTTAATTTAAGCAGTAATATAGGATTGCAAACAGAAATTAAATTTGCGAGTACAGAAGTTCTGTCTCCTATGAAGGTTCTTTTTTAATAAATTAATTTCAGATTCCATGCAAATATTGCTTCCCAATAAATAGGACCTTCTAATAAAAACTCCCTGAAAATTTCCTGCTTCCAACTGCAATGCTGCAGGAACAAATATTTAACAACAAATACCTGTATGGCTTATCCAAATTTATATTTTCCAGAGAAAAATGGCACAAAGATGATAACCTTCAGAAACAGAATATATTTTACCATTTCCCATCAAAATCTTATTGAAATTCACTAATAATCAAGAACACTACTTCTACCCCGCGCTTCCTAAAGGCCCACTTTCAAAGATGCTGAACAGGAAGATGCTTTCTGAACGCCTGGTAAGGCACTGGCCTCTTGAGAAGATACGAGGTTGATTCTCACAGCAGCACTGACAAATAACCCCTGGTCTCAGTAGGAAGATGGAATTACAAAATGCAATCATCAAACTCATTAATTAGAGAGCCTGCACTTTCAGGCAAGATGATAATCTTAGTTTAAATGTGCTCAAGGTGTAAGCAAAGTAAATAAAGAGAATGCAAGTGTTCACAGCTCTTCCCTACTACCTGATGACTCTGAAAGTTTAAGCAGTGCTGCATCCTTCAGCTTGACAGGGTTGCACAGGATGCAGTTGCCACTAACTTAGCTCTCTTAAGCATCATCACTTCCGTGGGAAGGGAAATCGAGCAGGAACTCTGACAGAATGGCAAATTTTGTTCCCAGATGATTCTTTTGAAGTTTTAGAGTCCATGCATTTGATTACTCAGGCAATGATGAGAAAACAAGGTTTATTCGCAAACAAAAATAAAGAGGGAGGGAAGCCAGGGCAACAGCAAGTTCCACAAACTGTTTGCCCCAGGTAATTTGGCAACACTGCTCCAAACTTGGCAAATTTCTACACACTTATCCTATTTTAGTTATACCAACTCAAATCCCTCTGTCCTAGAATAGAACAAATTTCAGTCTGGTGCAGGTACTCAGTACTCATGCTCAGTTTTCAAGCTTTTTTTATGCTACAAGGAAACATGCTCTTATTTCTGCCCTCCTGCAGCAACTTATTCCAGCATGATGATACTGAAACAATTATTCTAGAGGATCTGCAATGAAAAATTTTGCTGTGCAGATAAGTACAGCCTAGAAGGCCAGCCGAGTTCCTACAGGCTCCATTGTAAAGATGAACTATTAAGAAAGGGATAGTTTTAAAAATTTATTTCTGAAACCTAAAATAGAAAACAAATTAACCACAGGAAGCTTTTCAAACGAGTCCAAACTCCCAAACAAGTAAAAGACAAAACCCAGTCTAACATCAAAGCAACATGTGTCTTCTGCGGAATAGAGCTAAACTAGCCCTTCTTACCATTATGACTGCAAGATAAAAACTGCAGTGATATTAAGCACCCCTTATTACCCATCATCATCATGGTACTCGGGCACTTCCCAAGCGAGTGCGGGCACACTCAGCCTTGCTGCTCATCAGGCTGGGGCCACAGCAGGTTTTCCATGCAAACCCTTGATAGATGGTGTTCAGTAAGAAACACCAATTTGTGTACATTAAACATTGATGTCTTTTGGAAGTGTTATATATTTATCTAAAATCTATAAAACCTATCTGTAGAACAGCATGGATCCCTGGTTTGAGCTACTTCACAAGACTGTCCTTTCAAATATTTCTTTAGATTAAAAGCAGAACAACTTTATCATTCATCCTCATTCACTAAAACCAAACTTTTTCATAGCTCTTTTAACAGCTTTTTCAACTGTTCTTATATCGACTTCATGCTACGCCAGAAAATAAGACTAGAACTTGTACTACATCAATAAAGCAGTTTTACTGGATGTGACTTTTGCAGAGGCACATACTATTCTGTATCAGTTTTTAAAATGGTCAGGACCAAGTTTACAAGAGCTCAGCATCTTCTCCTTGGATCTTTCTTTCAAGAGCAGTCAACACCACCTGGAGTGCAGGGCAATTAAAAAAAACTCTTAAAAAAAACAACTCTGAAAACAAAATAATGCAATATTTTCAGCACTGAATTGCTTTTCCTCCAATAGAAGTTATCAGATTTTCAGAGGACTTTAACAGGCAACACAGCCACAAGTTCTACATACAGACTTGACCTAAAAACGGAATCATGCGCTAATTAACAACAAAAACAAGAAATCCTGTGACCTTAGCAGAGAATTATAGGGTTTTGTTTGTTTTTAATCTGCTCCTACAAACTACAGCAACAAATGATGGGGGGAAAAAACCCTTATCTTCATTTACAAGTTTGAAGAAGGTAGATACAACCTGTCATTTTAAGAATTACTGAAGAGGAGATGGCTGGTCATTTAGAAAAATAAAAGGAATTACAGCCACAGAAAAAGGATGCAGAATAATTTTTCTTGCTGTTTTGAAGCAAACAATGATTTGGTTTTCCTCTGAGGCAGAAGCAGCTTTCTGGTTATGCACACATGACACGGAGATGCTCGAGCACATGGCCCACAGCAGACAAATACGCCAGTGTGATGAAACAGGGACTGTCACACAGATGTTTGAGTAACACAAAAACCATGTTGCTTATATCACATCTACCCCATCTGTGACAGCCTGGCGCAGGTCTGTATTAGACTTTTGCACATTTTTTTCCAATTTTAGTAAGCACAGCACTTCCTAGATACAGACATTTGCTCTCCTGAAGCACAATCACTGCTGGGGTTCCTTGTTCAGAGATCAGGAGCCCAAAGGCTCTCAGAGATGGTAAGGGATTGGCCCGAAACTCAGCACAAGTTTCTCCATTTACCTAGAAGGGTCACAGTAACAAAAATTATGATCAAGTATCTTTTCCCCTAAGGTCACACTTGCTTCTCTGCAAGATGAGCACATCTGAAAACCAAGCAAGTTTTCAGGTTCTGCTTGATTTTTTTTCAGGACTTTCTTTTTTCAGTAATTGTAAAGCAAATGAACCTGAAGATTTTGAGACACTAACTCAGCAACGGCAGAATCACTATTCAGAATATAACCATACAATAAAGCAACATCTCCAGTTTTTCATGACATTTGAATGACAAATAGGAGGACAGAATTAGGCTTCCTTCCCATTACAGTCTGTTACTTGAAGCATTAAATATGATCAGTTTCAAGTTTAAATAAATTAGGGAATTTGTGTCATGACAAGATCTTGTGGTAATCAGTATTTCAAGGCAGCAGGCCTTCAGTTTTGAAAATAAACTGCTATAAGAATATGGTCCCCCCTGACAGACAACTAGACAGTTACCTGGACCTCACTACATAAAAGCACTGCAACCAAGCTGCAAAGAAAGCACAGAAAATAGGTAAATATTCAATAAATCATTGCACAAAAAAGTACAAATAAACAACAAATACATAAAAGAGAATATTTAAGTCAATTCTAACACCAGGACACCATGAAAAATGGCAAGGAAGCTTTTTTTAGCTAAGAGATAGCATACTGATGCGTGCCTGCAAAAGCAGCATTAGTAGTTACTTAATCTTATGTAAAATTTTGAATAAAAGACAAAGATCCCTATTAAAATTCATCACCATTGCCTTCTGCAGTCTTGGAGCTGTTTTTTCTCTGTCAAAAAGCGAAGGCTTTGCCAGAGTTCCATCAAAGCAGGAAATCAAACCAGCTCAGAGCTTCGCTCTCCCAAGCATCCCTTTGAAGCAACAGGTTATCACTTAATGTACTGCTATCAATTTTCAAGCCAACTAACAACAGGCCAAGCTAAACATACTGCACTAG
>NW_010581938.1:22119-43365 GCF_000705375.1 Tinamus guttatus | reverse complement strand
CGCAGAAAAACGGGCTCTTCCCGGAGCCGCCTGTTTGCGGCGAGAGCGCGTCGCGGCGGGCTCGAGTGGCGCCCAAGGCTCTGGAATTGTCTGCGCTAAAGGACTGGGAAAAGGGAATCCTGCTCCAGGCTGCGCGTCTAAGTGGGTAAGCTGGGAAGCAGGGGGGTTGTTTCCTCTCCTGCGGCCCAGTATTCTTTGGTTTTCAAGGGCTTTGTGGGAAAACAGCTCCGTAGTAAGTGCTTTAGTTAGAAATCTGTAGTTAGAAAACTTATTTTTTTTTATATATCTGTGACCCATTTCTGCCCCTCCCAAATAGTTTGGATAAGTTGGGACATGAGAGAGACTTTTATCTGGCATGGCAAGGCTGGGTTGTGTCACCCTTAAGCGTGGTATCTGCTACCTAAGTAGCAGAGTGGGGATTTTTTCAATTTTATTTTTACTTTTTTTTTAGAAAAGCTGAGACACAGCCGTGTTGCAGTACATCAGTATGTAACTGATGCTTTGCTTCTCGATGCTTCTTTTAAAATTCTTTTTAATTTTTTTTTTTTTTGGTATTTCCTGCAGGAGAGAAATTTGATCTGCAGCAATGATAGATCCTCTGGAAAACAACCTGTTTGATCTTCCTGACTATGAGAATACAGAAGATGAGACGTTTCCACCTCTTCTACCTCCTACCTCTCCAGGAAAAGATGATGCCGAATGGGCTGTAGCTAATGGAGGTGAGTACCTGGGACATCTGAAGAACCAATTTTGCATTGTAGAAATCTTACTCTTGGTGTTGTACATTGTTATGTTTAATTTCTTATCTACAATTGTGTATATTGTTCCTATAAAGGTAACTGTCTGTAGCTTTATATAAAAATAAGTCTTGTAGATAAGAGGGCATTTGTTAGACTTAAAATATATATGATTCCACACCTTCACAGCTGTGGGAAAAGTTTTTTTTTAATTCCATTGAAACATCTGCAGCACAAATGAATCTTTTAAAAATTCAAACTCTTGTACCCAAACATCTGTAGAGATAAGTGTACAGCAGTAATGTGTAATTACCCTTTATGACTTACCTCGAGTGGAGAAAAGGTAGGAGTGCTGAGTATAGTAGTCCCGGGAGATGGTGTTTTCTTCTGTAGGGAATGCGCTTTGGAAAATAGCCAAAGTGCTTGGGACAAGTGAAATTTTGAAAGATCTTACAGCTCTCCAGTATAGTGAACTGGTTAACAGAAGGCAGAAAGATGTCTTGAAAGTACTGTTTGTAGGCAAATATGAATAGACATGTTACGTATGTATTTTTCTTGATCCTTGCTGTTCTGTTTACTAGAAAATACAGTTTGGAATAGATTTAATTCCTTGATACATGAAAAGGAAATCCCTAACTTCCAACGTTAGGATGGTCAAGGGTACAAATATAAAAGAAAAATCAGTATGTCAATTAATTGCTAGTTTTTAGCAGAGAGAGGTACTTGTGGCTTTTTTGTTAAAGTCGAAAGTACATGTCCAACCTTAAACAAAACACCCCAAACTTCTTTAAAAGACATAGGGACTTGTTGGTTGTGCTCATATCATCCCTTTCTCTATTTTTGAAGGTGGTAGTGAAGTTTAAAAATTTAAAATTTTAAGGTTTTGGAAACGCCTGTTATCACTCAAGTGTTTTAACTTTCAGAACTGGCCGCAACCACTCTGAATACATTTCTGATCAGGAATGTGCAAGTGGTAAACTAGGGTCTTTGAAAAGGAATTATCCTTCTTTGCTAGAAAACTTGATTCTTAATATACTTCAGAGAGCTGTTGATTTCCAGACCATTTTGTCGGGGAAGTAGAAATGTGCGAACATTTGTTGGAAGTAATAAGTACAGTGGAATGCTTACGTGCCTTTGAAGTAAGGTAGAAACTTAAAAGTTTATGTTGTGTAATGCTTGTGTAATGTTAATGTAATTTGCATATACTTACAGTATGTTTTATTTCTTTTGTTAGAACCAGATGATAACCAGCAGTCCCAAGGGAAGGATAAGGATTCTTCTGTGACTAGACAGAGAGCAGTTAGAAGACCAATACCTAAGCTAGATGCCCAAAGGTTGTGTGTGTGTATGTCTGTTGTTTGTTTTTAACAGACTTTCTTTCTGATATATATTTGGTTATCTTCGAGCTATATGATCTTTATTTTGGCTCAGACATATTACTCTGGATATATTATAGTTTAGTTGAAGTATGTTTCAAAGTAAAGCCCGAGTATAATAGTCTAAAGTGCTATATAAGTGCACTTACCCTTGACTTCTGTACGAAGTGGATAAACTCTTATTTGTACAGGTTAAAGATTTTAGTATTTCCCTTGCTCTTTCCACTAAAATTGGGGAAATGTGTCGATAAAAAATAGAAAGAATCTGACCTTGTGTTTTCTTTTCTGTTAAAATATTCTGATGAAATTATTTTCTGATGCTATAGCTGGTTGTCTTGGGCATGTACCTAGTTGGTTCTGCTTGGCCAGCACAGAGATGTGCAGTGGCCTTCACATTTAATTCTGTGTAATCAAAAAGTTGCTTTGACAGGTGCTGCTTTTATGGTGACTTTCCAAAAAAGTCTCATTCTTTTTCGCAGTCTTAATTCCTCTGGCGTACTTTTGTGTGATTTATTTTTGTTTTATGGCTTTTAAACCCATACATCTCTCAAGCAAAACTTGCAGAAAGTTTTAGACAAAAGGGAGGAGTTTGATTTAAAAAAAAAAAAAAGTAGGTATGAGTTTCAAATAACTTGGATTTTTTCATACTAACAGGTTGATTTCTGAAAGAGGACTTCCTGCCTTAAGACACATGTTTGACAACACAAAATTCAAGGGTAAGGGGCATGAGGTGAGAAATTCTGAATTTCTCTTTTGTTTTTTGAGGGATTAGTTTAGATTGATAGATGGATTGCTGTCCTGCTTGTATGGGAAGTCTCGATACTCAGCTCTGGTTAGGCAACCCATGTGCAGCCTTCTAACATAGTTCGAACATATTCTGCCGAATTTTGAAGTTACAAATAAAAATAAATAACACTCAGAACCAGTATTTTGCTCTTAAAATACTTTCCTCTTCTTCAGGACAGGGATATCACATCTGTGACTTGTCTGTAGAAAGATGCGTTTGAAATCTCAAGTCTTAAGAAATGCTTTTTCCTGCTCTGGCTGTTGTGACACTTCTATCCTAAAGCCTCTAATACTAAATTGCAAACCAAAGAGAAAGCAGCAGTTTCTCCACAAGCTGTCTCATTGTCTTTTTTTTTCTTTTTGAAGTAAATATCATTAAATTGACTACAAGAACCTTTGCAAAGAAACCTTTAGTTTACAAAGAAAGTTATGATATAAATTCTCTGGGTAACAGGAGGAGAAAGAAACTAGGCAAAACTGCTGATGTAAGTGGGAATATTTATTGGATAAGGTTATTTAGATGTGCATTGTTTTGTACTTTCTAAACTTAAAAATAAAAGTAAACATGATAACCATGTTTTCCAGTCTTGATTTGGGTATAGGCTGCTTAAGGGGCAACTTCTCAGAAGCCTATTTAATGTTTTACAGTATGGAAATAGTTTTTCTAAATATTGATGACTGTTTTTTCTCACAACTTGAAACTGCTCTTACAAACTTGATTGTGGGAGGATAGATGCTGGACCTTTATCTTACATAGATTTTTCGAGATACTTTCAAACTACAAAAGTTGAATATTTTATGAAATATTATTGGCGTGTTCCCCTCCGCGTGTACTGACTTTTCCCCCTGGCTCTATTGATTCAACTTTTAACAGCTGGATGTCTTGTTTTTGCTTTCTAGGCAGAGGACCTGAAGACGCTTATGCGACATATGGAACACTGGGCTCATAGATTATTTCCAAAATTGCAGTTTGATGATTTTATCGACAGAGTCGAGTCGTTGGGAAACAAAAAGGAAGTTCAGGTACATGCTGCTCGTCTGTTTCTCTTCATGCAGTACTATAAGGGGTAGGTTTATGAGTGTAGTTGCACAGTAAAAAAAGACTTAAGTTGTGCTTAGTATTTAGGATTATAACTTGATTTAAATTAATTTCTTTCACTTAAGCGATCCAGTATTTGAAAGTTCCTATCACGTTAATTATTAAAACTGCACTTCAAAAATCTGCTCTGACTTACAAAAGACACCTTTACTAAAGAAATGTTATGTAAGAGTGCAGATTCCTCTGGTTAGGTGATAGATCCTCTTTCCTTTCCTTCTCACTGAGTTAACGGTCAGGATTCATTTTTCTGGTGTAGAAGCAATTAAAACTGGTCCTTGACTTTGAAATCAGGCCTTCGTGAAAGACTTAAAATTACATAACTGATAATGAAACTAAAATACTCCTCATATGTTTATAACTGAGTGGCATATAGAGAGGAAATGGGTATTAAAATCAGCATTGTTAGCAATGGTCTTTCTGAAAATCCTGAACTGCTATTCTCAAGTGAACATACTTTATTCTCACATGAGTGTGCAGTCTGGAGGCCTCTGGGTTGCTATTAACGGAATCGAAGATTTTGGCCAGCTTTTACTATGCAGGCAGGATGCAGTGTCCTTCATAGGAAAAGTGCTTAGAGTTTTTATCCAAGCAGTGCTATGTATATTCACTCTTGGCATGTAGCTGCTGCTGCTTCTTTCAAAATCCAGCCACTTAAATAGATAATTCAAGAGTTTCTTCTAATGAAATGACACTTTCAGACGGAGCAGAAAATAAGTTCATTTATAAAAAGGAGCAGAATTCACTTAGAGGGTAGTATGAAAGATTTTACTAGCAGAAATGTCAGGATTTCATAGTTTTTTTCTGAGGTCCTTTGCAAGCATTTACCCTTCTACTGTAGCTTTCATTTGGACTTTCATTTGAACACCGTTCAGCTAAATCGGTGCTTGTTGAACATGTTGCGGTGAAAATGTTCACAGAGGTAAAGCTTTGTTGTATCTATGGGGAAGACCGTAGGGCACTAGGTGAAATGTGGCTCTCTTTGCTATTGGCTGCATTTGAGAGATGTTTAATGCAACCATAAGAAGCCACAAATAGTAAATAAGTGGTTCCTGCCGACAGAGTCTGTAGAGATATCAGATTTTTCTGTGCGATGGTTCCATACATTTGTATTTAAATCCTACTGATAATGTTCTTGAACTGTTAGCCAGTGTACTGCTACAGCTGGCCAGTGTTGAGGTGAAACGCTGGGGTAAATATCTAACAATTTTGAAATAAAAATGCAACCTAGAAATAGAAGCTAGACGATGGTATTAAAAAGCCTTGTTTTCAGCTACCTTCTGCTTACAAGTTTAATGTGAGCAGAGGTACAAACATACTTGGCCTTAGGTAATCTTGAGACAGTGCTTTGCTTGCCTGTTGGTGGGTGAGGTTCGTATAGCATAGTTGGACTGCTTCCATTTGCATGTGTTAATATTGACAGCTGAATAAATATTCCATAATAATATTGCGCTGAATTCAGAATTGGCTATTTCATGCCTGTGTTTTTACCCATCTATTGATTCCCAGAGCTAGTCCCTCCACTTTCCAAAGGACACCGTGGTACTAGCATGGGTAGAAAGAAAAGTATCTAGCCTTATAGTAAGGATTGTACCTCTGAATATACTGAGTTTTGACCTTCAGACACAGCTTATGGGTGAAAAGACTGCTGTATAGTCAGAAGCTACTTGCTGCTGTGTGTTTTGGTTCTCTGATAAGCAGTCGATTTATATCACTCTGCATATCGGTTACATACAGCTGGATGAAAATTTGCCAGGTAGCTGAAAACTAAATCACAGACTGATCTTCAGCTATTAATACAACTTTAAAATGCAGCATATGGTCAGAAATGTTTTTAAATACCTGACAAGATGACATTTTAGCAATATATTCAGGTTCAAAATGTTGATTTTTGTCCTCTTGACCCCCACCTTTTGCAATTCCTTTAAAATCAGATGGTGGAGGGGAAAGCAATGGGCTGGATACAGCAACTGAAGACCTACGTGCTGGCTCTGCAGTTATAAGAGAAGAACTGGATTCTCCCTCTGGTACAACCCTCACAGAGGAGCAACAAGAGCGAATCAAAAAGAACAGGCAACTGGCCTTGGAACGGAGACAGGCGAAGTTGCGGTGTAACAGCCAGTCACAACAAAGTGGTAAATAGTTTCCTAACTTCTATGTTGATATAACGCTAATAGTCTGAAAACTTCGAAGGTTTTGCCTTCTTACTAAAGAGAAAAGCTTGGTTTGAAACACAAGGTTTGAAAGACAGTGTATGCATTCTTACAATTAAAAGCTGCAGGCTCAAAATCTCTTACAATGTGTGTGTGTATATATATATATATATATATATATATATATTTTTTTTTTTTTTTTTCCTTAGAGCTCTCTGCTAGTTACCCAGAAGAAGCGTTTAATACCACGACTGCTCAGGATCTGGATGACCTTATAGAGGACCCTCAGGTTACAGCAACCAAGTTTGCTGTTGCAGATGCTGAGGACAGAGATGCAGAATTGGAATCTACCAGCGAAAAGCAATGACCTTTCCCCATACTTCGAATGACTTTCTTAACACAGAGATTCCCAACACTGTATGCGACTGTCACCAGCTATTCCCAGTCTGACTCCGGAAGCTGCAGGGAAGTCTTAATCTTGATGTCTACACAGTTGGACAGAACTTGGTTTTTTTGAAAATGAGCAGCTCTCTACCTTGGGAAATGGAATAGAAATATGTTTGAGACACTTGAGAGCTTTGGCAGTGCTGTTCTTGGGGAAGTGTCACTGATAGAAGGTGTTTGACCTGATCTGAATCTTCTTCTGTTGATCTGAAAGTGAATTAGCTGTGCCCTTGACACAGCTAATCAGGTTTATATTTAAAGTTTTTAAGTAGGAGATGGTGTTATGTATTGAACCAGATGTTTTGCATTTTGTAATTCACTTATCAAATAAATATTTTGTCCTTATAAAAAGAAAGCTATTAAATTTCAGAAACGAAAATTGAAAATCTTGCAAAAGGTGCTTAAGCTAAAAAAACTGCAATTTCAAGATGCATGATGCAAATCAAATCTCCTCCCACCTAACTACATCTCCTTACACGAACATACTTTGGCTTTAAGGGAATTAGTTATCTTTTTACTTCAGCTGATCTTGCTCACTCTCTTGAAGTTCTGCCTAATCTTCTCTTTGCAGTACTGTTTTTCCTTGCTACATCACAGAACCAGCCCTACTAACACCTTCCTTTTTGTAGAAGGAAGCAAGAAACTATTCCACCATATTGCTATAATGGTCAAGGCCTAAACCAGCCCTCTACAGCACCCTCCGGCTGACTGTTGTTTGCAAAAGAAACTGGATCTCAAGGTACAAGGGGGATAAGACTTACAGTTACAGCAGCCAAAATCATTTCATTAGGAGGTAACCTGTGGGTAATGGGGGGATGTGTAGGGTAGTTGCAATAAGCACTGGTTCTGCATTCTGGATTACAGTGAGAAGTATGCACATGCAAAGCTTTAGTTCAGAACAACTGTGACAAGGATGACATGAGAAAAGACTTTAGGAACTTCATTTAGGGAAAATAGGGGGAGGTAATTGCTTAAGTCAACTATTTTTGAATGATGTTTAAAATGATTCACCACACTGGCTTTAGTCTGGTAGATGCACTTTATCATGTATAAATTCTTTTTAAAAGTTAGGTTCATAATCAAATAAGAATAGTTATTTAAAAATAGGTATTTCATTTCTTATTAAAATGACTCAAGATTTAAATATATTGCTTTTTTAAAAAATTAAAATCTTACAAAGTGAGTATGAACAAGAGGATGAACAAGCTAGAAGACAGTTCAAGTTCTAATGTCAGCTGAAACGTCTAATAGAGCTAAATCCCTAATCTCTTCCAGCAGCTGGTATAAACTTGCTCCCTTTGTCTGGCAGTACTCCCGATACTCTTCCTCAATTGCCTCCACTCCTGCTTTTTCTTGAGCACGTTGGGTTTCCTCTGCAGACTTGCTCACTTCTTTTACTAATTCCAATTTTGCCACATTAGAATTCTTTTGGAAAACCTCTGTGTCTGACGTCTCATATGGTGCAATCCTGATTATTTCAAGTTTGATCGTGTCAGCATGGCAGCGGGAGGAATGCACAAGTATTTTCACCTTAAAAGCAATATACAAATGTTATTTCTCATCATGCTGTTGGAAGGAAGTAAAAGCAAAGTAAATACTCACTGTAATGTGATCAAATAGGTTTAATGTAACGGAGCCTCCAGTAGTTGTAGTGGAAGTAATTTTGTTCTGAAAGTGAAGAAGGGACCCAGGCTTCCACTCACAGCTGCTATCATGGTGACAAGAGATGACTAAACCTTCTTTGTTTTTCATATATGCCGCAGCTTTAATGCCATATCTACAAGAAAGCAAAGGGAGGCTGTTCTGAGAGTTTTCATCCTTATCAGTTCTCTTACTAATTTTGAAACCAAAGGAAAGCTCTGATTAAAAAAAAAAAAAAACTCCTTGCTACTAAACATTCCAATCATTATTCTGCTTTAACAGCTGCTTGGGCAAAAGGGTGCTAGAGCATTTAAAAAAATACACCTTATCTAATTCCCAGAGAGATTGGTTTGCTCTTAGGGACTGCAGAGAGACTTCCCAGAATGCTGAAAGTTGGAAGGGGCCATCTAGTCCAACCCCCTGCACACGCAGGGTCACCTAGAGCACGTGGCACAGGGCTGCGTCCAAGCGGGTTTGAAGATCTCCAGAGAAGGAGACTCCACAACCTCTCTTGATGAGGATGAAGCATGTCTTTTACTCCTGGGTTGATTTTTTTTTCATCTCAATGGGCTAGCATGTGAACCCTGTAATAGTGGAATCTCCAACACATGAGATATCCCCATATTGGATGTTGTGACTCAAACATTTTACAGCAGGACAGAGCATGGTGAGAGCCAGTAGAACTGCAGATGATCAGAGCGGGTTTCACTGTTAGGAAACGAACACATTCTAGATGGGATAGTCTTCCAGTGCCCTCATGAGAGCTCTTTTTTTCCAAAGTCCATTCACAGAAAAGCACTGCCTTAGATATATGACTTATATGCATAAAATTTAAATGCAGTCCTCCATCACCACCAAGCCATGCTCTAAATGCTTCCTTTCTCAAGGACCAGAACTGTCCTTGCAGCATTTCCACAACACGTCTTATTTTCCAGTTCCCTGCACGCTCTGCTCGCCTTACCGCGGCACAAACACCAGCACGCCGTTGGTTCGGATCGAGTAAATGACGCCGTCGGCGAGGCAGCGCTCCTCCGGCCCGGGGCTCCCGTCTCGGAAGTACATGCACTGGAAGAGTTCGGTCGACTGCTTCTGAGCGTGCTGGGCTGCCTGCAAATATCCCCCCAAAATACAGCAAAACTAGTGAGAATTCTAAAATGCTTCTTTGCCTTTGATCTTTATGTTTCTTTCTTCCATGACTTACTCCCCTCTAGGGCCCCTAAAAAAATTATATCCAAATTGAAATCCTAGTTGTAGCACAGGTGAAGTGTGCAGTTACTATTGGAACAAAAGAAAAATTTAAGAGAGAAAATAATTTAAAAATACTGCATTCTTCAGTTATTTTCTGATAAACTGCACAATTTTCTCATCAAGTTGCATACAATTTCCCAATTTTTGTCTTTTGCCCACGAGGCAAAATGGACAACCTTATCTGACATCCTTTTGTTGTTAATTTAATATTTAACATTAAAATGACGTGAAACTATGTTAGTGTAGAACCCAAAAGCTACAGTCAGGACGGGTTCCTGGTGCACTGGAGGGGTTACTAGCATGCCAGGACAGGCACACTGACCAGCTTACCCTGTTTCTGTTATTAATGTGCCTACAGAGTTCCTCAAGATCCTTATTGCTGAATACACTGTCCTTAACATCTCCTTTACTTTCCTTCACAGCGGCTGCCACCAGCAGTCTGTGGACAACAATATCAGCGTATCTTCTAATTGGAGAAGTAAAATGAGTGTATTTATCTAAGGCAAGTCCTACAAATAAAAAACGAAGCTGTGGTAAGAAAAAAGTCACAAATCCACTAGCAGTTCAGAAATAATGTGAATAGCATTAAAAATAGCAAGTGACAGGATACCATAATGATGAAACTCTCCTTCAGGACAAGAACCAGTTGAGAAGTACAGTGCATTGGACATGGCGTGAGTGGCCATAGATCGCAAAAGTTTATTTACAATTGGATCCTGGGGGTCATCTGCTTTATCCAGGGACTCAGCCAATGTTTTGTTAGACCTGTCAAAAAATAAGAAATCATTAATTCTGAAACATTTATATATTGTACAGTTATGGGAAATACGGCGGAAAGAAGGCTATTACACAGCTTCACCATGCAGAGTGAGCAAACTTTATCAAATTTTATCTGATATACCCAAAATTATTCAGGTATTCACATTTTCAGTCCAACCAACAGAAATGCCTATAGCATTTCTGTATAGGACATTATCTCCCACTTACTGAAAGAGTGGTAAAGATGTTAAGAACTGCTATGTAGTGTCTATTAGCATTAACAGGCAGAATTGTGATGGTTTGTAACAATTATACCCAAACAGTTAATGGTTTAACTAAAGCACTTAAGGTAAGCAGTAACAATACCGTGTGTCTATGGTGAAACCTTTGGCACTGGCACATTCACGAAGCTCAGAAAAAAACTCCTGTCGCGGTGGAGGGTGTTGACGCAGCAAAGCTTGATGAGGAAAATTTTCTGCAATCTTTTTTGCCACCCAATGGTTGGCAAGAATCATACATTCTGCCACCGTCTCGTGTACCTCCAGGGGCTGCTTGGGGATGAGATCGTGGATATTCTTTTTGTCATCCAGCTGCACTCTGATTTCTACCCCTTCCAGCTCCAGAGCACCACAGCTGTCCCGCTTAGCCCTAACATGTCGTGCTATGTGGGTCAATTTTGATATTGCCCAGACCAGCTCAGTCAACTTCTTCTGTCTAGTTCTTTCATCCAAGTCTTTCAGTTCCAGGATATCAGCAACAACACTTGTGTCTCCATCTAATAATCCTTGTGCTGTTTCGTAGACCAGCTTGTATGCAGACCGAATGATGCTTTTCTTGTAGGAGACACCCAGGATTTCATAAGACTCTTTATCTAGTTCCCACGTGACACTTACAGCGTACCTTAAAGATAAAATCAGAATCTATAAGCAGTTCTGGTTGCCTTAAACTAGCATCTCAAGCCCAAACTGTTCCAAATATTCTGATTGCTTTCTGTGATATTTTACATTTTTTTCTTAATGAAGCAAATAGTGCTCAGCAATGCCAGTGGTGCACTTGTCTTTCAGTACCACACAGCGAATAAATCTGAATAATTATGCCACCATTAGTATCAATCTACTTGCTAAGACAATCTTGCCCTAAAATATAAAGCCATATCTGCTTTAAAGCCCAGTTTCACTGCTCTAGTTGTAGTTTTATTCATTTTTATTTTATTATCCTGGCCAGATGTGCCTATTATTAGTGTAGGTGTATCCTGTACATCCTCATATCAGTCAGACAACCCTCTAAATTGCAAAATAGGATAGTAGCATGTTTGAAGAACAGGCAACAGTAGAAAATTAAAGTAGCTTTCACGTGGCTCCTCTTTCACTTTGGGATTTAGCAACAATGAGAAAAACACACAGTTACTAGAGAGATTGGTAGAGATAATTACATTACGAGTAAAAATCTTTTTTCTTTCCCCTCAAAAATGCAAATGTTACCTATCAACTCCACTAAGAAGAGAGCAGATGTCAGCACTCAGGATAGAGGGCAGCATGTCGTAACGTCGGTCTGCTAAGTAGTAAGTGGTTGCCCTGAGGAATAAAGCACACACACTGGTCAACAGGCACTCGTGGGTGCACACCTCAAGCAGTTCACAGTATGAACAAAGCTTCAGCAACACATGACACATGGCATGACTTTAAAAGGTTATTCTTACACAATACACACTCGTGGCATGAAACTCAAATTATTTAAGTAATAATTTGTATAGATTGGGCTAGTTCTGTGTCCTTCTATCTACAGCTTCCATGAAGAGCAGAGCTAGAGGTGCACAAAACATGCTCAGCTAAAAATGGGTTACTTAGTGGCTCTACCAAACATCTCTGCTGGCCATGAAGTTTAAGTTTTTTTGCATCTATGCAAGAAAGTAATGCACTTAATAAAATGATTCAGCAGTTTAAATTCCAATCAACAATAATAATAAAAAATAGACTTGAGTATCTGACATATATAAACACACAAAAAGAGCCTGTGTTCTGGAGTATCGTAATGCACTTAATAAAATGATTCAGCAATTTAAATTCAAATCAACAATAATAGTAAAAAAATAGACTGAATATCTGACATATTTAAACACAAAAAAGAGCCTGTGCTCCAGAGTATTCCTGAAATTAAATTAATATAAGATTCTCTCTGTTTTGAAGGTGTTCCATGTTCTGGGAAAAGACTCATCCGCTTTGGAAAGCCCATAAGCAATTTGTAAATAATTTAAATAATAAGTGATGAGGAATATAAAGCAAAATGGTGATTAAGGAGAGATGAACTTATATCATTACTTTGTGGAAAAGAGCAATTTCAGAGGAAAAAAAACGTAAGGCAGTATGTCTGAAAGTTTATTCTGTAGCAAGCTTACTTTATCCAAATGCAAGCCGAATACTTCTAGGAATGTATTTTTTATAATCTGCTTCCACAGTCAGTAACTCTTTCAAAGGAAGAAACAGATTTCTAAGTCTTTCCTTAGAGCAACATTACAAACTTCAAGCTCCACACATTTCTTATTTTTTAGATAACAGCTTACCTTGCTCTGGCCTCCACATCAGTATAAGAATTTACTGCCACGAAATGGGTGACATCTGCAATGTGGACACCTAACTCCAGATTCCCGTTAGGCAGAGCTCTAATGGACAGTGCGTCATCCACGTCCTCGCAGCCTTTGGGGTCTATGCTGAATATCAGGTGCGTTTCTCTCAAGTCAACACGTTTTTTTTCCTCCTCTGGATTCACCTTCCAAGGATTCTTTGAAGAACTCACAGGCATTTCACTCATCTGCACAAAAACATTATCCATGATCATACAGTTACAACTTTTCTTAAGAAAAAAAGTATACAAGTTAGATATAATTAGTTTTTCCTTTTCTACTATGTCAATGCTTCTGTGTCACTGTACTTTTTCGTTCTTGTCAAATTCTTCTTTGCATTATGCAAGTCATTTATTTTACAGAAAGTATGAGCCAATCTAAAAGAATACTACACATATTATTAACAAATGATACTACTGGTGAACCCCAAAGGTGCATTTTGGGTTTTTGCATGCATCTTTTCTGTGATAGCTGGTCCCTACCTGGTTGAAGACAAAGGGCATTATGGTGATTTCAATATGCTTGGGTTTTAAGAATCATTTTTTTCAGAGTAAACAGATTTTATTAAAGTCACTCCTGACTTGAAATTTCATAGTATCTTTAGAACCACTACATTCACGCAAAAGTAATATTAGAGAAATATTCTATTTATAGTTTCCAGCTTTCAAAAATCTGTGAGTCACCTAAGTCCCTCTTTTTGAGGAACAACACCCTGAAAATCAATAATGTGCCTAATCACAAAGACTAACCTGGATTTCTGAAAAGGGGGCAACAGAAATGCTGTTCTCCACAAGGATGGTTGCAATTTCCCCTTCCAGATCTCCAATTCTTCCTAAAACTCTCACGAAGTGTCCATTTGGATATAAAGATGTTGATTCCCAGGAATCAATTCGCACAACAACTCTGTAGTCCTGCAGCAAGACAATTCTTCAGTTAGAACTTCAATCTGCTCCTGATAAGTAATCAAAATAAACACTCATTGAGGGACAAACAGTGCAAGCCCCAAATTCCGAAGTCAAATAAACTTTCATACCTGAAGGTGACGCAGTCCTGACAGGTGTTGAACACACTAGTTTAAGGTAGAACTCAGACTGCTCTGGCAGACTTGACTTTATCTTTTACCCCTCCTTTTTGCTTTGGAAAAACTTCATTAAGGTACATGAAACCTCCACAATTTTAAAAGAATACAAAATACAGAAACACTCATGTCAAACTACCTGTAGCGTTTCAGCTTGGTGGGTGCTGATCCGGATTTTGGGAATTCTGTAATCCCAAGGTGTAACAAGAATTTTCTGAGCATTTTTTCCCTGGGTCTGGCTGTCTTCTTTGGAAGGGAAAGTGACCACGTAATCCCTCCAGTTCCTTTGAATGATTCCAATGACTTTGCCTTTAAATAAGGAACATTGTTTGCTATACATTAAATAGTTAAATTAGCACAGGAAAGCAAATATGTGCGAGGTGCAGATGATTCATTATTTTGTAATATGAACTGAGGTGTGTACAAACCTACATTACAAGCACTAACAAGACCCAGTAGCAGACCATACTGGTCATAACTCTACTGCATTAAACCAGAGGCTTAATGCAATCTAAATAGCACTTACATGACTATTGTACTATTTAAAAATCAATGTTTGTTATAAATTACAATTGGTACAGCTAGATTTATGCATTGCCCTTCTTTCAAAAGAGATTAACCTATTTTATACATTTACATTGATACACTGCAGAACTTCAGGGAGATTCCCATAGTCTTTTACTGAAATGTTGCCAATTAAAAAAAAATACAAAAGCATTTAATAGCAAAGACCCCAATCACACAGCATTTTATTGCAGGCAGAACTAACCTCCTGAACTTTTAACTCTGAGCTCAGCAAACTCAAAAGACTTTATAAAGGTAGCTACATCCACTGAGTAATATTTTCAAGTAAGAATCAGAGTTCCCAGGATATATTGGCATGACAGATTGCAGTGAGAGCACGAGACTTCATCACTGACAAAAGCTTTAGACTTGAATATTGGAATGGCCGTTCATGTCTTGAGCAGCTGTGAGGAGTGACAGTGTTTGGATGGCAAAGTATCCAAGATTTTGTCTTCTAGGCCAACACTATCTTAACTAGCAATTCTTTTAAGTAAAGTGATTAAATTAATAAGAATACATCCAAGTCTGAATTCCAAGTGTTTCCCATGGTAATACCGCAAGTTCGACTGATGCTACCATCTGCTGACAACCTCAGTGAACATCTTGCCATTATAACATCCCATTGGCAGTCAAATAACTTTATTAAATCAAATGTTTCAAATGAGATTTTTTTCACACACAGTATCTACTGAAGACTCTACTTTCTAGTCTAGTGGTCTTATTTTTGAGGTGTGTTAGAACACCTTAATTTGGCATAAGCATTTGGAATTTATTATGGTGCAAAAATGTGACAGAAATCTGAGAAGGGACTATATAATCAAGAGTAGAACATAGTTCAGACCAAGGCAGTGAAGAATTCTTAAAGAAATATCATACTGCACTTCACCTGTGGGCATAGGGTCTCCAGTGGTGTCTGCAGGTGTTTTATCCTCAGTCTCATTTTCACAAAGGGCAACAGTCCTTCCTTTCCACTCATGTGAGGGTAGCAACTCAACAGCTACCACATCACCATGGATTGCACGATTTCGAGCTTTGGCTCCATAAATAAGTACATCACTCTGAAGTTCTAAATGTAAAATAAGAAGAAACAGAATCATAAGCAGCTAAAAATTAAAATCTCTCCAACCTTGGCAGCATTCTGCCAAAATAACAGTTTGCAGATTATATTTTTTCATATGATTTCTTCCAAAATAAAACTATTGGCAATAACCAATATTGCGAAAAATTAAAATTGTTCTCTCCTTTCTATCTTCTGTAGGTGAACTCTTGGATAAAAGTTTTCATAGGCTATAATGAGCTCATTGTTCTTTGCAAACACTTCAATCACAAAAGTAGAAGAGTAGTAAAAGGAGTTAAGAGCAGAGCACAAAGATAAGAAAAAGATGACTATTCAACTTTAGAAGGAATCTAGAGAAACCCATTAATAGGACAGATGAATCTAAAACATTACAGCCAAAGCTATTTGGAAAGGAGAAGGTGGAAACACAGCTTATCGTTTTTCCAGAGACCCTATGGAATAATCTTCCACATCCTTTCTGGTTCATGAAGTAAATTCCACTATTGCAGTATCTCAGCTTTCATCTTCTTAATAGCTGGACACCAATAAAGTTAGAGGGACTGAGGTAAGTTTATTTTTTCCTCAGTAGATTGGCACAGAACATTGAATTCTCCCCCAGAAATCATGGGGATATCATCTCATTGTACTTTCACCTGTTTCTTTGCTGCCAACTCCCTGAAGTCGAACAAAAGCTTCCAGCTGTGCTCGATGCTTATTGACATTTAAGACACCCTAAAAGAAAGTAATAAACTGTTAAAAAAAAGCCACATCTCAAAAGTGCCTATTTTAAAGTACAACATTTGTGGATTTAAACATAGTTTTAATACATGAGTAGCTTTTATTGATATGTGGGTTATTTTGGAATTTGTTAATATGCCTGATATCATACCTAGTTCCTCAACTTTGAGCAACAGCACAGATCAACCTGAAGAAAAATCCACAGCAAACTGCAGATCATCGATAACGAACTCTCATGTGTATGCTCACAAGAGCAAGTACAGAAAATATTCCGAGAATCCCAGGTGCTATTCCCTGAACAACTTGCTTTTTGAGAGGAAAACAATGGGAATAAGTATCTTTGCTGGCTATTTCAACATTTGTGGATTTAAACATAGTTTTAATACATGAGTAGCTTTTATTGATATGTGGGTTATTTTGGAATTTGTTAATATGCCTGATATCATACCTAGTTCCTCAACTTTGAGCAACAGTACAGATCAACCTGAAGAAAAATCCACAGCAAACTGCAGATCATCAATAACGAACTCTCATGTGTATGCTCACAAGAGCAAGTACAGAAAATATTCTGAGAATCCCAGGTGCTATTCCCTGAGCAACTTGCTTTTTGAGAGGGAAACAATGGGAATAAGTATCTTTGCTGCCTATTCCTTAGCTAACTTCAACAGCCAACTTCTTTACAATTCCTCTCTTCCAAACTCTGTCTTTTTCTGATGGCTTTCTCTTTTCCCCCAATATCCTTTTTCCCTTTTCCCACTATAGTGATATTCTTCTAACCAATTTAATTCAGGAAACTTAAGGGACATACCACAAGAGTGCACCAACTGTTCTGTGTATGCTCTCTAAATAACAAGTTACCTGGATGTATCTTCCAGATTTGACCCCAGCCTCCAATATTTCCATAGGTAAGTGCTCAGGATACTCTTTTCCATTATTTTCTTGACTTTCACTCTCCCGTTCACGACGAGCTTGAGTTATTGAGACAAAGAGCTCATGGGCAGCCTTCAAGTCAGGCCAAAAGTTATCCAAGTAATTCTGTATGCACATACATAAACGGGTTTGAGACACCTCTGTTCTTTAAATAATGCTTCATTTGCAAGGCTATCACGTACTATTCTCTAAGTTTTTCTCAGTGGTAATCATGTGTTTGTTCCGAACATCACATGCTTATTCCAGATTCAACCCAGTACATTGGCTGAATACAACAAAAAGAATATTACTGTTAAGACACTAGACTAGAGATTCAGTAAGTTTTATCACCAACATAGTCCCGTACGAGCCCTCATTGTTATTTTCACAGTTTCTATACAATGCTGTACACTGCATTTGGAACATTTTCCACTACCTCAGAAATTTTAAATAAATAAATAAATAAAACTCTAAAGTCAATCTTTTAGGGGTTGGTTTCTATTAAGAGTTCATCATCTCGTGACATCCTTTCAAGGCTTGAAGTAAACCTTCCAGCCACCTCCTCTGCTGAATACGGGCAGTATCAGAAAGCAACAACCACATGAAGAATGAACTGTGATTCTGTGAACTATCTTCATGCGCATCACAACAACCTAAATAATCGAGGCTGAAGTACACTGGAGAGAATAATACAATGTATATTTAAGTTATCACTCTTAATGGACTTGTACCACAGGTTTAGACTGCTGGCTGAGGTAACTGATTATTGCTCATCAGCACTGAATTCTTTAGGTACATGGAAAACAATTAAAAGGGATCACAAGAAGGATGACCTCTATTCTTGCAGCTGCTGTTTTCTTTCTCAGTTCTGTTATACTCACTGTCTCTAATTCTCATGACATTCCCAGCATTGACATCTTTGCTTCCTTTGACAAATGAAGTCACGAGTTAGCACTGCAGTATTTTTATATGTAAACTCCAGAATGGTTTGCGCTGCACATCAGGTTTAAGGTACTTGCTTTGCCATTTTGATGCAGCAAAAAGGCAAGCTCTTTCTCTTCCTGTTTTTCAGGTATGTTACCTTGAAGGAAATCACAAACACTCCTTCTGTTTCATTTCCATACTGCCTGATGGCATCTTCATCTTCTGTTACCATAACAACCGGCATCTGACCCAAGCAGTGATTGTAATACCAGACTGCTGCATTGTAAATACTCCTAGAAAAGCAAAGTTTGAACAAGATTTCTGACATATCCCATTTGCTACTGGACAGGCATACACTTGAGAAGAATATATAAAGCTGCTCTATTTTTCTAAGAAAAAATAATCACAACTGTAATCTTAATCACAAAAGGACAACCTAGACTTTCAACTGCTGTGAACTATTCTAGAGCTAAGCAGAGCACGAGAACTAATTCATACATATCCAATGCCTGACAACATTTCTAAACATAATGTCACGATGTTCTTGTACAAAAACAGTTCAGTTAAAACTGGTCTGCCATTTCTCCATGGATTCTCCCTTCTCTCTCGGCACATAGGAATGCTGGTGGAATTCATTAGGAAACACAACACAGTCATGACGGGCATCCTTTACTAGATTTCGCAATTTGTTGTACTGTCTGGAACACAAAGAGACAAATACAGTCTTGTGATTTCATCTGATAATGTCATGTTCACTCCAGTTAAAAGTATAGCTGAATGACTCAAGGAAAACTAAAGAATTCCAACAGCGTGAGACTAAATCCCATCATTCATAAACAAAGGCATTGATTCTTAAATTTCACCTTTGATGATAACTCTAAAAGTCATCTGTAAGACGACCTTTTTATACTTATATGATGGATGCTTCATTTTTTTGACCATGTTTGAGATACAATACGCAAGAATCTTTTTCCAACAAGACCATCCATAGCACAAAAAGCTATTCATAGCTTTTTCCCATTCACAGAACTATATCAAAACACTTGAAAGACTGAAAAACAAATTAAGCATTCTGTACTTAAATACATATTCTACAAACTTAACATCTTTACTTCGATTTAAAATAACAGTAAGTTATTACAGGGCAAGTACCTGCGGCCTTTTTGATGTTGCACAGCTTGACATGCTGTTTGCATGAAAATAATACCTTTCAGCTCTGGAAACTCCAGAATCTCAAGGTAATCTTGAGCCACCTTCCAGTCAGGGACCACGTAATGAGTCACATCATCTGACAACAATTTGCCATCTAAAATATAATTTAAAGATTTAAACTTTCAATTGCAATATTAAATAAAAATACTATCAAATGCAAGATTATTCTAGTTGTGTATCTTCAAAGCTGTATCTATCTGTTTTTCTAAGGAACAGAATTTTAATGACTATGATGGGGCAATTCTATGGTACAACTCCTACAGTTTGTGTCTGAGGCCTTTTATTACCACTGATTCAAAGATTTTGTGCAAATTCTAAATCAGTGAAAAAAAAATCTAGTTTCATGATGAAAAGGATGTCACTTGAGAAGTGCAGATAATAGTCCAAATTTCTCTACTTCCAAATAAAAAGACAGACTATACATCTGCCACAGAAAATCTTTCTATCTTAGCCTATCTAAAGGCTGTAGAACTCAGAATACTTCCATTAGGCTCTTTCCACAGGCTTTAGCATTCAACACTATCCACTTACAGCAGGCGCTTTTCTGTGTCTACATAAAGGTTATACATAAGAGTTGCTGGAGAAAAAAACATGTTATTGTAAAGAGAAGAGGCTCTCCAATCAATTATTATCATCATAGTTAATTCTGACTAAAGACACTTGACCATATTCCATCAAAATATTAAAACCAAAACAAACCTAACACAAATTTATTGTCTTTTTTTATTAATAATTCAGAAGAGGAATAACAGTGAAATGCGACTTAAAGATTTATGCCATCTGCACATGGTAAGATATCCTCACCCAACATACACATCTAGACCAGAATAACTAAGCAGGCCATTAAAAATATCCACGGAGGTGATTTATGCAGGCAGGCTCCCACAGGGCATGAAATACGTTTGCTCAGCACAGTCTGCGGAGCAGGGAGTGAAAACAAGTGTTTGCCAGGCTCCTGATTTACCGGGAACAACCGTGGAGAGACATATTCCAGCACTGCCTGCGGCACAACTCGCACTGAAGTCCAGAAGTTAGACACGGACAGAGAGGAAGGATTTGCTCTGCTCTGTGCATGCACCTTGTCCTGAGGGATTTCATAACCCAAGGAATAATCTCTAGGGAATTCATAGGGAACTAATATCTAATACATCTCTGTGGCTTCCACACCTGCCACGGAGTTGTAGCTACAACCTTACCCTGCTGTCCCCATATAATAAGAATAGTAATAATAATAATAATATTAACAATAATATATCCTGCACTACCTGCTGCCCTCTTTCACAACAGGCACCTAAAAGCATAACTGAAGTGACTGTCAACCACAGCTCACAAGAAAAACTGTTAAAATACTTAGTCTTTTCCCTTAGGCCAGCAGATAATTTAGATATTTTGAAGTATTTAGAACTTAGATGTCGTGTCAGTTGTTGTTTACTTTTATTGCAGCAAATAACTTATGTAACAACAACAACACAGAAATATCAACAAACTTTCCCACCGCGATCTGTGATGTACACCACAGCACTGCTGAATGTAGAAACAACAGGAAAAAACACAAAACACAGGCGAAACCCCAGGGCTGGCTGGGGTGCCCACATGGGCAATCAAAATTAGCTATTGAAACCAAGTAACCCCTGGTGCTGAATTACACAAGTTTTGAAGATAACTGTTTGGAAAGAGGACGTAGAGGGTTTGCTCTGACCATGTAAAACAGCGCCCCGTAGGAATTACGGCGTTTTTGAAAGAGCCTGAAAAAGGGAAGTGCAAAACTAGGGTGTTTAATCCCTCGTCAGACACCCACGATCCTTCTTAGCCTTTCATCACCGCGCGTAGATCCGTGTTTACAGCTAAGCCCACGGGCGGTTCCGCGCGGCCCCGCCGCCCGGCCCGGCGCATCCCGCCCGCCC
>NW_010581938.1:3429-21721 GCF_000705375.1 Tinamus guttatus | reverse complement strand
AGGCGGGAAGGAGCCGAGGCTGCTGAGGCGGCTCTGAGGGAGGCAGTCGGCAACGAGTTGAGGGCACCCGGGGCGGCTCTGAGGGGCTAAGGGCAGCCTGGAGCGAGTTTGTGGAGTTGTCGATGCGGGAGCTTCGAGATAGAGCTGCGAGCAGCGCTGAGAGGGAGCCCGGCGCCGGCCGAGCTTCGCCATCACCCCCAGCTATGGAGCTAGGTGAGGTGGTGCCCTCTCGGTGAGGTAAAACTGAGGGGTTTGGACCTGTGGAGGAAAGGCTGAAAAAGTGGCGGGGGTGTCTACTGGGACGAGAACAGGAAGAATTTGCCTGCTGTTAGGGTGGAGTGCGTGGCTTGAAGATGGTGGTGGCGCATTTACATGGTGAATTTTTCTCTTCCCCTATCCAGGAAAAATAAGAAGAGGCTGCCTCGATGCACCCAAACTGTATTCCTGCATAAACGCATGTGTGAACCATCGCAGTCTTTCACAGCCTCTTCCAGGCAGAGCCCCAGGTCCGTTTTTCAGACCGTCTGGTTTCGTGTGGTCACCTCCCAGCACCCAGGTGCTGTGATGGGGAACGTGGCCGGGGTGGGTGAGGAGCACACAAAAGCCCCAAGTCAAATAATATTCCTAAAGAGACCAGTATTGTTCTTTACATTTTACAAAGAGCAAGACTGAGGCCCTGAAAGATAAAGTGCTTGTCCATGATCAGAGAGCAGTGGCAGGGTCACAAATGCAGCCAGGGCACAAAGCTGCAGTGATGCTAGTATGACCAAGAGGGATGATTATTTTGAACGCCAAAAAAAAAAAAAAAAAAGCAGTAATACTTTCTCAAGCTTGCATATATCATAACCTCTCTTGAACGCAAACACATGGTATATGTTGTCTAATATTTGTCTTAAGAAAGATTGGGAAAGAACCAAGGCTGTGTTTCACTTTATGTTCCTGTTTGTTCTACTACTTATTTTTTCACATGTTTTATAAAATGTGTATCTTCAATGACTAATACTTGTAAGTTAACAATTGGTGCCAGGAAATGGAAGTGCCATCTGTAAGAAACTGATTTTCAGAAGCGAAGTCCTCAGACATATGAGGAGGAGGTGGTATAACTTGGTGAGAGACAACCAAAGTAGACTTGTTTTTGTTAGTCAAGATGATTTTAGACATATTATGTAAGCAAGATGTGTGAGGAGGGTGGGGAAGGAGGTGAAGATCAAAATGACAGAACTCTTGTACAGTATGAACAAAGATGAAGTGATCGGTGGTGACAGAGAGAGGATGAAAAAGGCAACATGTGAGAGAAAAGTTATTGAATGCACTTTGAAATGCTGTTGCTGCCGACTGCTGTGACATAGTGAAGAATGCAGACGTGTGTGATGATTGCAGTAAAGTGAAGGTTAATTAAATATAAGTCATGGAGAGCACTGCTCTAATTTGTGAGGCTTCACAGAAATGGAAGACCTTTGAGCTAAGTTCATGCAAGGCTGATAGTCCTGAGTAGCTTTGTGCTTGTTTCTAAAGTGACAATTTTAAAAATTCTCACGATTTCTCCCCCTCTCTGTTCCAAGAGCATTTTCTCACAAGTAAAAGTCAGTTTAGGCTTGAGTCAGTAAAGCCAAAAAAGAACTGTTCACACTTCATAAAACAATTGAGTTTGGCCTAATGAGACTTGAAACAGATTCCTATACTCATCTGGCCATTGATTTTATACATAGAAAGAAGCTTCTACAGAGTGAAGGTGCAGGAAGAGCCAAAATCTTTCAGGTCAACAGCATAATCCTTAATTGTTTAGAAAGACAAAAAAAAAAAACCTCACTAAAATGTTTTAAAATACAATATTAGAAAATAGGACTATGTGTTGAAAAAGGAAGGTGGAACGCAGCACAGCTACAAAGCAGTGAGACAAATTTCCTCCTGAAGTTTTCCTTCTCTAAGTCTGAGAAGCAAAATGTGGTAGAACAGAGGAAAATAAATAGTACAAATATATACTTTTTCATAGAGTATTCTCTTTACTTCAGAGATTCTTCCTTGGATAACATTAGTAAGCGCTAGAAAAGCGTTTGTCTTAGAGACAGAGAAGTCTCTTTGAAGCTTAGTTACGTGGGTGTTCTTGCCTGTGTTGGGAAGCGTGAGCCTCTCGGGAAGACACCCTCCTTGTAAAAACATCAGGAGACAGTGCAGAATTTCATGAAAGTACCTTTTGATAGAAGTTGTTCAATATTTTGGCAAATAAATTTTCGGGTCATTTGGCAGTGTCAGCTTCTGGCTCAGATTTCTCATGACTTGGAAGTTTGTCCCATCTGACAAATGACTGGAAACAACCTAAGAAGCTGACCTGGAAGTAAAATACCAGTATTCTGTGTAAGTTGTTGTCAGGCATATATATATGGAAGTGGAACATATGCAAAAAGCAGGTATGCAGAACTAGTTGTAACAAATTGTTGACCATTTAATGTAATACCATACCTGCTTAGCCATATGTGTTAGTTGGCACTACACAGATATACTTTATAATATACCTTCTGCCATCCTGGCAAAACAACTGCTTCATTTTATTCCTGCAAAGGGACTTCCTCCCTCCTAACAGGGAACTGCTTCCCTCCCTGATGTTGCTGGGCTTTATCAGCCAAAATTGTATTTAAGACTGCTAGTAAGCAGTCTTAAAGCAGAAAAGTATGTAGCAAGTTATAGTCTGGTTTGCTACCATGCCTACAAACAAGTCTGCAGCAGACTGCATCAAGATGGGATTATATTTCTGAGAAAATAAGATTAAGAAAGTAGCACAAGTAGGAAACAGTATTAAAGTCTGGTATCCACACAGTTAAATTATCAACAGAAATCTTTCATTTGAAAGATGACGTATTTTTTTTCTATGAAGGCTATTGCTGGGGTGGAGGTTACAAGATGTGATTGTCTTGTCTTTAAAGTTGAATCTTCCATTCTTAAAGGAATTTTGATGCAATGGGCACTTCAGCATCTGCTTTGGACTTGTACAAAACCAAATAAATGCTCTCTTTTCTCTTAGAGATTCCTTCTTCTGGTTCAGTAAAAGCCAAACACTGTAAGAATAGTGCCTGTATCTAGAATGGTGTCAGGATTAATATGCAGCTTCTTGCACTAATCTGTCATAAAAAGTATAATGCGCAGTTCTCAGTTATGCTCTAGATGCCAATATTTATTGTCTTTTAAAGATTTAATCTCCTTCATACTATGCAACAAAAGAGTACTGATAAAAGAAGTACTGATAAAAGAAACTGAGTATTTTCTGAACAAAAGCCAACGTAAAAATCGAGATCAGTATCCATGGCTCATTTCTCATTGTTGCATTTTTGAAGTAAAATTCTTCGCCTTCATTTGTCAGAGAACTTCTCAAGCATTAAATCTCTCTGCGTTTGTTAGCAGGAGTGACAAAATATGCAGCAGTATCATAGCAGAAGATCAAGGAATTTTATTACATTAGGTCAGAATGGGTGTGCTTGTCAATGAAGCTCAGCTTAACTGATGTAGACCATGGTTTTATATTATCCTACTTATCAGCAATGTACCCAGTTGCAGATTTATTTCCACTAAAAGGAGCTATACCAAGGTTAATTATGTTTATTGCTGGAAGAAAGGCACTTTTTTCCCTACTTTGGATTTGTGAACTTTGTGTTTGCCTCTCAATATGTTTATAAGATCGTAAAACTCTCTCATCAAATCTGTTGTTCCAAGAGTGCTTTTATAGTGTCATTTAATCACTTCTTTTGCTATTTCTTTGGTGGCTTAACCAAGATGAACTCCCCTTTGTGTGTGTGTGTGTGTGTTTATGTATTTTGCAACTCTTTAATCTCTCCTTGGCTTATTTCTGAAAAGAATCCCATTTCTCAAGATTCTCATTGTATTGTCTGTACTAGCACTATACCCTGGAACAAATACTATGTAAAATCATCCTATTTCTTTTCTCTTGTATATACATCTCAGAATTAAACCTTTTGATAGCAGCACTGTGCTGGTGGTTCACATTCAGTTAGTTATCTGTCATTACCCTCAAATATTTTTAGCAGTCCTTAGACAGGATCCCGTGCTATATATCAGTGGATTATATTCTCTTTTTTGCTCAGTGTATAAAAATCACCTTTGCTTCTCTCAAAATATATTATTTGCTTGGACCCACTTTATGAAATCATCTAGGTCAGTGGTCTGTCACCTGCGTTGTGAGCCAAGCCAGTCATAAAAAAAAATATGCAAAAGAAATCATAGTAACCTAGCAGGAAATCTGAATATAACATTTTATTGCAAGACCTATCAGTTAAACTTTCCTCAGCTAACTTAATACATGCCATGGTGATTTGCAGCTTTCAGAAAAGCACTGCATATGCTGACAAAGAGCAAGATTTCAAAAAGCTTCAAATTCCTGGCAGAATTCTATTATAGTGACAATACTGCTCTTACCCCCCAAAATGCAATCTCATCAAAAAGATATCAAGCTGGTTAATGAGATCTATTTTCTGTAATCCTGTATCAACTGATATTAATTGTATCACCCTCCTTTAGTTATTTTTGTCAAATCCCATATTAACTAGAATTTTTGTTACTTTGTCTTTGACTGACAGTTTTATAATTACCTGGATTACCTCATTTATCCTTTAAAATATTTTGCAAAGCATTATAAAGAGCATCTTAATAATACTATTTTTTTGGTGAAGAGAAAAGGATTTTGCTTTTATGAATTTTTATGCTACAAATTTTCTTGGTAATGAACCGTCTTTCTAGTCCTCAGTTTGCAACGCTGGTTATCACCACTGGGAGTCACCGTTTCATTGGTTTTAGGTCAGAATGCTGCCGCCTTCTTCCGTTACGTCTAAAATGCTAAAATTCAGTCTGTCACCTTCTGTGAACAAACTGCTTCAAGTTGCTTATAACGTAACTAGAGCAATTGCTTCTCAGGAATAAACTCTGAACTAACGTTTTGCAATACAATAAACTTACCCCCCTTACAGATCTCTTCAAGCATGGCAGGAGTATGGAGCTACATGATGTTTACAATTACTGAAAACGTAAAGGCAATTTATTTATCACAATTCCTCATTTTTACTATGCTATGCATTTAGTTTTGTTCCCGCCATCCCTTTCCTTCTTGGATGCAGTTCACAAGTTTGTTATATCATTGAATTATAGAGTTATATAGTATTGTTTCCACTCATTTTGTATCTTTACATAGCTCATTTCAGAGTTTTTAATCTATTTACTGTCAACTTAAGCATATCAGAGATTTCAAGTATTATTTGAAGAAAAAAAAAGCCTTAATACCAATGTCAATAGAATGTTAAGCTTTAGCCTAGTAAGGAATTTTAAGTTATGTGTAGATGATAATTTTGTGTATTTCAGTTTTAATTTTTTCATGATATGAGTATTTATAATGTTAGAAATTAAGAAAACAATTTAGCGCAATGGTAAAGTCCACCTGAACAGTCATTTTGTCATTGAAGTCTCTGATTTGACTGGAACCTTTACACCGAAGTGACGCTTTGAGATGCCTCAGCCTCGGCAGTGGAAAGACCTGGCAGGTCACCTTTTCCACCCACTACCAAATTGGGATTGTTCCCTACAGTGCTTCTAGCTCAGGTTTGGGGTCACTGCTGTGCAATATAATGCCGTAAGGGTTATTTATTTATATACTACAGTAAATAGAAAGCAGAATTGCAAGGGTGAGTTTTTTTGCCCTTGCTTTCAAAATAACAAGGAGAAATTTCTGAGTGAAACTGATTAATTTCCTCTTAGGCTCCTATCATGAGAAATTAAATGAGGTAGCAGTTGACCTGTGTGGAACTCTGCTGTTGTGATTTGCTGTACAAATGAGATACAAAAGATTTTCTTTGAGAGCTCAGATATGTATATTGAAACTCAAGGAAAATATACAGGTTTTGATTGGCAATTGTGCATCTTTTACTCACCAAAAGAGTGTGACTAAAGGTTTTATAACCATAGAAATATTCTACCCAGTGCCAAATTATATGTTATAATAGGGCAAGGTAAATAGTTTAATTTATATATCCATATATGCACATATATACAGACTATATGTATGTTTGTGTATAATAAAAAGGCAAAATTTCAACATGCATTTCTTTTTCCTTAATTATTTTGAAGAACTACTGTTTGACTTGCAAATTCAGGAGTACCTCATTGTATACAGCAATATTTTAACCTATGCTGTCTACTTCTATATGCAGTGGTGCTTTTTGTATTTCTTAGCTGCAAGAGCATGAAACTGAGCAACAGCGATTATTCTGAATTTAATATAAAATTCATAAACTGACATAGGTACTGCTAGGCTTTGATTGTGCACTTTGAGGTTTTCATTTGGCAAATGTTCAAGCTTAAAATATGTTTTTCATGATTATTCCTCTTATTAAAGCTCATTTACTATTCATGGAAAGTTAGCACAAAAGGGAAGCAAGCAGTCAAAAGAAACCATTTAAAAATTCAAATGAACATCCAAGGGAAATGGACTGCCGTATTTGCCCAGCTCTACTGGGTATACCGTGCTGTTGAGTGTCTTTTCAATAGGTGCCTTTGTCATTGTCCTTAAGGCTTTCATCAGAAATGTTAGATAGCTCAGTTATGACTTCATATTATGGTCATGCAAAATTTGTTTTTGATATTGCCAATATGATTCTGTTTGAGTGATGCTAGGTAAGAATTTATTCACCACGTGGCTGCTTCTTTTAAAAATCAGTTCAAAAGTACTATTTAGTGTGATGTTAGCTATTGATTTTAAATGTGGTGAAAAGGAATCAAAATAAAGCAGCTCAGATCATTGTCCTTTGGTAAACTCAGAGACAGAACTGCCAGTAGTCTTGCTTTTCCTAGCTCCAAAGTTCCTGTTATTCCTCTCAAATTGGCTTTGTAGGAAAAGATCTCACCTGTTGATGGGAAGAGTTTGGATGAAGAAAAACCAGTAAAGGCTGCTTCTTTCTTACACTGAGCTCTGGAAAAGTTGCACCTTTTCTTTGCTTGCTTGAATGGGAGCAGGATATGTGTTAAAGGTTCCGCAAGGTCTAGGTGAAACAAAAGATGATTAATTAGTAACTGTCCTCTAGGTACCACAGTCGATATGACTGTCAAAGTACTTCCTATTAATACTTCACAAAAATGTACCAAGTCTTCTCTGATTTATTGGAATCATTGGTAGCAATGCAATGAGGTGACAGCGATGGCGAGGCTGTCACATTCTGCAGCTTAACGCATCCCAGTCCTGCCTCTCCCGGGGCTGAATCCCGGAGCGGTTGAGACGCAGAAAGTCTCCAGTCCAACCGCTCGGCTCAGCGCAGGGGCAGGTAGGGCAGGTTGGTCGGGACTGAGTTGCCCACCTGAGTTTTGAGTATCTCCAAGCATGAAGACTCTGCAGCCTCTCTGGGCAACCCGTGCCAGGGCCGTCTGACTGCCCTGAAGGCAAAAACACTTTTTCATAGATTTAAGTGAAATTTTCTGTTTTTAAGTTTGTGCCTGTTGCCTTTTGCCCTGTCATTGGGGACCACTGAGAAGAGTCTGTCTCTCTCTTCTTTACGGCCTCCGATCAACTCATTATAAAATCCTCCATACTCTGTGTTGCTAAACTTCACCCTGTTTCCTAGGACATTGTCCATGGAAGGACTTTGCATGAAGCTGAGAAAAGAATAAGTTTTGTTTTCTTTCGTGACAGTTAAGAATTATATTTTCATTACAGAACTCTATAAATAAGGAAATAAAACTGTTCTTAAGCTTACTGGAAAATGGTGTTACTGTTAAGTGGTGCAGCATTTTTGTGTTATTCACTATAATGCCAGGTTGGAGAGTTAGTTATATGAGCGACTGTGTGGTTTTTAGAAGTGGATAACTGGAAAAGAATTTGCTGCATCATTCAGCTTGATTTTTTCAGGTGCATTTACTCATGCAAGCTGGGGTCAAACGCAAGTGCTTTTCAATAAGATCTTGCTTCTTAGCCAAATTTATAACTGAACTATGGTAAAGAAGGTCAAATGATTTGCCTGGGAGTCACACGCTGCCTGAGTGCTTCAGACAGGACTTGAGCCAAAGATCCTTTCTCTTGGTTCAACACCCTTAGCTGTAAATAGTAGCTTTCATTCTGCTTTATGAAGACCTTAGGCAGGGAGCATAATGTTTTATAAGTTTCTGCAAGAGACTGAACTGCCATTACAATGAGAAAGTAGTCTAATGTGCAAAGAAAAAGTTAAGGAAGGACAATATACAAAAAATATTGACAAGAACAAAGACATTTAAACCCATGTATGACTTTATCTCTAGCACAGCTCTTTCTGCCCAGAGGTTTCAGGGTCTGGCATGTGTTCTATGGTGTTATAAATCAGTAACCTAGGCCTAGGAGCTGACTTGGCGCTGAGTGGACATACTCCTTGCAATCAAACCTTGGACAGGCCATTTAATTACCCACTAAATAGACTAGACCGAGATACTAGATTTCCCTGGGAAGTCTAGTGATGGGCTGCACAGTCCCCTACTACTCAGGCTGTCCCCATAACCTCTGAGGGGAAAATTCACTGGGGATATTATAAGCCACCTCGCTTTAGTTACCTTTCCTAGGTGTCATAATTAAGGAGAAGGATGCCCAGCTTCTTTCCAGTGAATAAGGAGGAAGAAATTCCTCATTTTCATGTGCGTAATGATCTGCTACTTCTCCCAGAGCACAGTTGAGACCTGTAGGATTGACAGTATTGCCACATATATTGCGTGTCTTCTGTTCCCAGGGTATGGGTAGGAATGTGGCCGCTACATGGTCAATAAGTAGGTAAAAAATAAGATAGCATTTCAACACACTATACTCAGAAGGCTCTGTCTTCAGATCTAGAAATGGAGCTACTTTGTGCAGCAGCTGATGTGAAAATTTCTGAGGCCCTGGAGGGCATGAGAACACCCATCAAATACCAAACTGCTGATAGCTTAGTAAGCTCTATATATAGCTTGGTGAGAGAATATATGATTTTGGTCTGTTTTTCTTATCTTTAAATGCTTATTTTAGGTATTTTTCCTTCTTTCTCTAGTCCTGAAGCCGTATTCCAGAAGTAGAGTAGCTCCCGAGGAAATGGGAAGTCCCAGTGCGAGGGAGCGCCTACGTGTTGGCTTAACCAGTACAGCTGCAGGTGAGGGGAAGTTACGGGGCTGGCGCAAGCTGAAGGTAAAAGCAGACCCATTTCTGTGGTTTTCCTGATCTGTGTTTGGACTCCCATGACATGACTACACTTTCAGGTATAAGAAGAGAGAAGAACAAGGCTGGATTATTTTGGTCTAGTATAGTTGCTAAAAATCAGCATACTATTTCACAGCTTATTTCATCGCCCCTTCTCATTTTTTTTGGCTACGTCCCATCCTTTCAGTTTCTTTTTCTGAATCTAATATCTCCTATTTTTGTCTGTTCCTTATCTTCTCTCAGTCCATTTCTGCTTCTCTGTTATTTTCTGTCCCCTCAAGTCTTCAGCTAATGTCTCCGTGCATGACAGATTAACCACCAAAAAACAGAAGAACAAGAGTCTAAGCTTTGAAAGAAACTAGAAAATCTTTGCAATGGTTGCAGCAAGCTGACCATTAAAATGACTTCTACAGCATTTCAGCTTGACAGTTTCATTTACAAAACTGTTCATACTCACAAAAGTCCGTAACAGCATTTCCATTATTTTCTTACATGATTTTTCTTTTTGCCTGTATTTTATCAAGTTAGCTTCTTCTATTCAGGCCTGGTTTCAGATCATGGGAATACCAAGTGGAAAAATTCTTCTTATAGAGACTATAGTTTTATATCTAATAAAGCATCTTTCTGTGTCCCAACACATTTTTCTATCAGTCTACCTTTCAGCTCCCCTTCTTTGTTTGATCCAATGATTTTATATTGAAGGGAGAGCTAGGTGAAAGCTTTCACTTGAGGAGCAGGCATGCTCCTAACTGAGAGACCTTACTAAACCTTCCTTCCTCATTATTTACCAAAATCCTCTGTTGCTCTCTGTCCTGCTTCTGGAGCATGCCATATTAAAGCAAAGGCATGTAGAACTGGTGCTTCACATTGAAAAGATAGGTAGGATAGTTATTTCACTAAGTGAGTGTCATTATAATAAGCTAGGATTAGGAAGGCTGATAGATTCATTTTCTTGTTTTTTCTAAATACAGCACTGTGTAAGCGTTCCAGTTCTTGACATTCCATGTCGCCTGTTTTCTGAATTTCTATTTCATTAAAAAGAAAAAGCAAACAGGAAGTGGGGCGTTGTGAAGAAAATGACAAGTAATACTAAATATTCTTGAAAACAACCTTATATTAAATTCTAGCAGAGTCTGCATGAAGAGATTGTGAATCTGATTCACTAGAAATCTGCAAGAACAGGTTGAATAAATGTCTAGAGTAGAGTAGTCTAGATATAAGCTGATCCTTGCTGAAATAATTAAATCAGTGATTGCCAGACCTTTTAGACTAGCAGACCACTGGCAACTCTTAGGATTTCTCTACGGACCACCAGACCCTCTTCAGGTCAGCAGCTGCTGAAAACATCATAGAGGTACTTCCAGCCTTACACCTCTGTGATTCTGTACTGTTGCCATAATTCCAGGCAATGTTAGGATAAGTTTGTGATAATATATGGTAATAACAACTGTCTGAATTACATCCCTTACTACGATCTCCTTTGCTTGGCTAAGAGGTGCTGCTTGCCCAGGAAGGTCAGTGGGTTGTTTGCTTCCCGTTGAGCTCACTGGCAGGGTGGCAGCCACTGCCTGCCAGGCAAATGCGTTTTCTTTAATCTCTGCCTGTTGTGGATAAAAACATCCAATAGACAGGAGGGGCCTCTTTTTTAAAGAGCTCGTTTAAGACTGAAGATTGCTTCTCCCTTTAAACCCTGAAGTATCAATATTAAGATGCTGCAGATACATGCATATAACATACATCCCAAAGCAGATCTGCTGTCCAATCAAGTTTCCAATCTCTTTCTTTACCTGAGAGTACAGTAGTAGAAGAGAGAAATTGTCGACCTCAATACACTGTAAGAAAGTAGAACCAGGGAGGTGAGACATCCACAGTTCTGTTCCTATAGGCTGTTGGCAGTTGTAAATTTGAGATTAAATGAAATATAGGAGAGATGAGGAGCTTCCTGTATTGATGTAACATGGGTGAGAGAATTGCCAGTGGACAATAACTTTCCACTGCTATAATAATATGCAAGGCCCAAGGGAGTTGGCGCAAAGCTTTTTGTTAATATTCGTAGGTTTTTGATCAGATCCTAAAGACAGTCTTGAGACTTAGATGTTTTGACTTTGAAACAAAGGCTCTGCTGAAATTGCATAATTTCTTTTATTCTCATTTAAACTGATGTGTGTTATTCATCATGCTGATCAGAACATGCTTTGCATCACTGTACTATTTCTGGTTTGATGATTGTGATAAACTTAGTAACCTTTTTTCAGCTTGGGAAGTTATACACTTCTTCAGGTCCTTCATTTTTCTTGTAAAAATGCTTTTTAATGTTAAATAGACTTTTTTTTGTCAAATAGAGATTATTGGGAAGATGACTGTATTTTTAAAATATAGTAATTCATGTAATACTGCTCCCTCTATGTCTCTCAGATTTCTGTAGTCTCCATTTCTGTGTATTGTGCCTGTTCTGTTGCCATCTCCCTATAATAGAGGGCTATCTGCTTAGTATCCTTATGATTTGCAGGTTTTAATTAGAATGGATTTATGTTGATTAGAGTTGATGGGATTGAAATGCCATGTAGTTATTAATTTCCTAGTTTTAATTTTGCTACTTAGTCATATATTACCAAAAATATCTTAGAAATATATTTTTCCCTTATAAAGTGGCAAAACACAAAAATAAATGCATTGCAGCATGCAGTTGTTTTAGGAAGAAACTTTTGGCAGATACAGACTTTTTAAATTCTACCAATGTATACTGAACTGGGTGAAAATGAAAAGAAAGATTTGCAGCCATTTTTTCTTAGATTTTATTTGAAAACTGAAAACCCACAATTTGTGGGAATTTCCATGAGAACTTGCTTGTTTTATTTTTTATGTTAAGAATGCCAGTAAGCAACTCCTTGAAATTCCAAAATTTTAGATACTGCCCATTATAATTTTCAGGTCTGTAGCACGTGCAGTGTGTTGACCTAGGTTCTGTACAAAGATTAACGTTAACTAACACAAAGAATGCCATTTCTGTTTTTGCAGGTAGGAAAGTCAGGAAATAACCTGTTGTTGAGTTCAATAGGCATTACAATCAATATAAAAATGTCTTTTATTGTAATAGGATAAAGTCTTATGCAAAATGGAATAGTTCTGTAGGAAGCTCATCATTTCAATGATGAATAAAAGCAGTAACAAAAGATCCCAGGTCAGATAAAAAATTGAGATATTCTCTTTCCTAAGGGCCCATGCTAAGCGCATTGAAGATTAAGCTAGTAGACGTTCCCAGTACAGGGGTAAGGAAATCTGGTTGGCAGAGTTTTGGACTAAAACCCCAATCTCCTGGGTTTTATTCCCCGCTTTGTCATTGTAAATGTAAACATTTATTATATTTTCTGTCTTGGTCTTGCTTGCTTCTTTTGCTGAGATTGTATATTACTCTGAGTGTTAGGAAATCAAAATGAAGACTTGGTCTTTATTAAGAACTCTGTCTGCTAATGCAAAGAAATTGGAATGGCTAAAGATAAATAAGGACATAGAAAAAGGGTACAGTTAAACAAATAATAATATTCAGTGTTCACGTTCAACTTGTTCTGAAAACTATAAAATTCCGAGTAGAAATTTATCACAAAGATAAATTCAGTTTCTTTCATCTTCTCTCTTCTTGATAGATACAAGACCAGTAAACTCAAATTGCACCTTTGCAGGGCAATCTGCTTTCCAGGGTGTGTGCAAATAAAGCCCGTTGCCATAATCGTGCATTTCCTACAGCTGTAAGTTCTGTCTTTAATATTACAGCCATCTGGAGACTGTTGTCTGAAGGAAACTGGCTGAGCTTTGGGATAAATTTGCCCCAGCATATTTAAAAGTACATATAAATGAGGTGTAAATGAAGATATCTCATGGACTTGTTTCAGCATGCCAATCACACAACTTCTATCTGATTCAATCCTTATTTTAACTTGATCTGTTTTAGTCTTGCTAGCACTTGGAATCCTGGTCAGCTTTCTCTAGCAGGGAGTTCTCAGGAGGAGAGCAAGCTCTTGGCTCCTGAGTGAAGGAGCAAAACTGTGGAGGACCTTCCTGTACTTTTGTAGGCAGAACTGAATCCCATTCCTCACTTGCTGATTCAGTGCACCTGTTTTACTCTGCGCTTGCCAGGGGCTGTTCCAGCCTTCAGATTTCTGTGAAGGAGAAATTTTGGTTGTTTAATATTGTATCTCCTCGCAGAGGTGCAGTGCTACTGCGTTTCACCAGTGCCAGCAGCTTGCCAGTTCAGTCCAGCTCAATTCTATGAAATGCAGATGTGTAGACCAAAGCTTTTTATCCTTTAAATAATGGTCATTCAAATAAGTGGATAAAATCAGCGGATTGGTAATAGTCTGTACCCTTTTAAACCATTAACCTATGTTAATGGTAATAGTCTGTCTTAACCCTTTTAAAAATCTAGCTGAGAATATTTAGTAACTTTTTGATGTCTGCTTGGTCCTGAAATGTTGGGAATCTTTTGGATTCCTCCCCTAATCTTGTTCCTAGCTAGCCAGAACTAAATGGAGTGTCTTGCAGACGCACTGGAGCCCGACAGACAGATTGTCCTCCAGCCTCAAAGGCTGCAGATGATGTGGTTAGAAGCTGTAGTTTTCTTGCTGCTGGTCCCGTACATGTTCTCCTGATTCAAGGAATCTTTAAGGCTGTGCACACATAGGAATTCTGACTAGGAAGATGACAGTTGCTGTTGACCTGTATGACAATGCAGTTAATTCTGCATTATATATGCTGCTTTTCGTATTTTTTTTCATTGTGAAAAATAACTCCTTAATACACATAATGCTCATTAACATTAATAAGAAATTAGGTATTCTAGAATGATGTTCAATCTATTTTCATATCCTTCTCCAATACTTACCAATACCGTGTGCTTCAAATAAAAAGGCAGAATGTTGTTCTCCTATAGCCAACATGTGCTTGGGGATCCCATGTTTACCACATAGAATTACCTTGTGAAACTGTTTTTCTAGGCTCCAGATAGTATGCTATTTGTGCTAGGAAGCTTGAGGCCTGTAATTTACCCTAGCTATTTTAACTTCTCAGGTTATGCTGATTCGTTCAAATAGTTCATCTTTTTATACAACAAAGCTGTTTGTTACAGCAATCCTGCAGCGAGTTCCATTACTGAGTCTGTAAAAGACAGGTCTTTCCCAGTTACCTTTATCATAAAAGGGGTAATAGCTGCATACAACTGACTTTCTTTTTGCTATTTTTGTTAGTAGATCAAATTCTCCCCTCAAGTAATCAGTCACAATTCCGTTGAATTAATGCTGTTTCTTCCATTTGCGTCATTACATAATTGCTATCTTCAACTCTACCAAACTTTTTTTTTTAAAAAAAAAAAATTCCATTATACTAAACATAGCATAATTTTGTGCCCAAATCTAATGCAGGTGCTTTGACTGAAAATGCTAGCAGTGGCTAAGCATGGTGCTTGTATGCACATGCCTAAGAGCAGAATTTTACCTCATATAGGGTGAGATATACACAAGTGATGACTAGCCTGTTCTTTTTTTTTTTGGTGCTTTATGCTTATTTTTAGCACTTTTGATGTTATTCTTTAGGACCAGATTCAAAGTCTGTCTATGTTAATGGAAAAATAATTTATACGATTAAATCAGGCTCTATATGCTTATATATGTCTATTTCAACTAGATGAATAGCTCCTGGAACTACTATGGACACTTTTGCTAGTGTTATGCAGGACTCATGTTTTCTGATTTTCATCACCTGCCCTTAGACAATATGGATTTATATTTGTATTTGAGAGAATGGGTCCGTAGTATGAACTAAGGGAAATTAATGTTGATCCCTGGAATGGAACCAAGCTATGAAGGATATGTGGTCTTTTTTGAACTTTGTAGTGTACTTCTCCAAACTTTGTAGCTTAAATAACATTTCTGACATAGAATCAAATGAAGTGTAATTGTTATGAATACAAGAATTGCCTTTCTAAACCAGAATAAATTCTTGTAATCATTACTTAGATAAATCAGGGAAATCAAACAAAAAGTATGCAGAAGTTGTTTCAGTTAAGACTGTATTTTCTACAGTGCCTACGACTAATATATTTGTATTTGATTTGAATGTTTTGTTTTAGTAGAAGGGAATCAGGCACAAAAGAGGCCCACACTATTATTCAGTATTATTAATGATGTTGTCTACTCTTAGATTCTCAAAAACTAGAAAACTAATAAATTTTACATATTGGAAAAAATCACAGATAAATCAAACAAATAAATTCCTTAAAGTATTTAATATGTGTTAAGAGGACAGAATGATAAATTCAATATTGAAAACCAATATCAAGTTTGCAATTATGTACCATTTATCATCACTGATTGCATAGACAGCATATTATTGCAAGGAGCAGAATTATTCATAAACAAAAGCCCTGAATGGTTCTATAAAAACAAGTTAAAACTCACATTATATCTGTAAATCTTTGTTTTTCTTTTCAAGCATTATTTTCAATAATATTTTGTTCTTTCAAAAACAAATTATGCATGCTTAATTTCTTGCGCTTTAATATTAAATATGAAATAATCGTAGGGAGGCGAAATGGATGCTTTTGCAAACCGTAACAACATGATTCAGTGTGTTTTTATTCTCCCAGACCCAATTCCCCCATAAGAATGAAAATACCTTCTGGAAAATGAAAAAATGGATAGGAACTAGTCTTGATTTGGACAGGTAGAAGTAAGCAAATAAAAGCAGTAAAAAGGTGCTTCTGAACGGTGATTTGATGTTGAAAAGAAAGCACGTGCAAATGGCAACTTCTTACTTAGCAGATCTATTCCCAGGGTGAGATTCTGCCTCTTCCAAAAGTCAGTGGCAAAACTCGCCAGGACTCCAGTGCCTTCAAACTTCCATTGCCTGTTTGCAGGGAGAGACGTCCCCGCCGGCGTCTGTGCAGGAGAAGCCCACGCTCTTTAAGCTCTTGTCACCCCAGCCGAGCTGCAGGAGAGGCAGCTGAATTCTCTCCCGGCTCGTGCTTTATCTGCAGAATTATTAAGTAGTTTTCTGTTGCAGAGTCACTTTTGTAATGCACACTTGCTTTATTGTCAAATTCTTTTCTTGGTTTCACATTGGTACTAAGGTTGCACGGGGATAACTAAAGACCTCCTTTTGCCACATTCTGGTGGTACTGCAGTAACTGAGCTTATTTTGTCCTTGGATTTTGATAACTTATTCTCATTTGCCAAACAGATCTAGCTGACCTTGAAGATTCAGGTTGAGCTTACAGGTTTATAACTCTAGGCTAGACTCATCAAGTTAACAACAACAAAAAAGCCAGAGCTCTGCTTATAGCTTTAATACAGAACCGCTGAAGGAGATTCAATGTGATGCAATATAATGCTGTGTATTTTTACTAAATATCTTTTAAGAGGAGGTGTCCATTTAAATAGGGACTAATAATAAATGACTACTCTTCTAGTCACCCTCCTATTTAAAACAAGTCCATAGCCAGATTCACCAACAGGTACTACTGCCCTTCAAGTAGGCAGAACCATGGCCTAACTTACGCTTTGTGGACTGGTTCTGTCTTTATGCCTTTCAGGCAGCATTTTTGCTTTTGAAATGAAAGGCCAAATATTTTCCCATCTGGAAATGGGTGATAGTGCTGAGCCATAAACAATGCCTTGACTGGATAGCAACTGGTGTTCTTAATATCCTTATACAAACAGCAAAAGCTAATTACCTCTATTCAATAAATTAAGTTCAAATTTAATCAATATTCAATTTTATTAAATAATGAATATAATTTAATAAATAAACAGGATTGCTAATTTATTATTTATGTCAATTTTTAGGATGTTTGTAAAAATAATTAAAACCAGGTAGAAAAAGATGAGAATGAGTTCACCCCCGGCACCAGCACTGCTGCAGATCCTGGTCAGGTTGTCTTAACTACAGCAGATGAAGAAAAATGGCCTTTCTGGAGCCAGTGAGAAAGCAGGGCTGGGTTTGCAAAAAGCAAGTGAGGAAGCCACCAGTCCCTGCTGTATTCGGGAATCTCCCCTGCCTCGTTCTCGGAGTTTAGGTGGCTGATCTGGATCTTGGGAAGGCCGCAGCGTGGGACAGAGCAGCAAGGGGAAGGTTAGGGAATGGAGAAGCTTATCAGGAGGTCAGGAGATTGCAGCAAGTCTGTCGTGGAAACAGAGAAGCTATTCTGGCCAAAACTGCCTTTATTCGTTCAGAGCCTCTGCCATCACTTGCAGTCACGTACGGGCATGTCACCCAGAAACACACAGTGCAGGACAAGGACAGCCCCAAATACATGTAAAATATTATATAATGTGACAGTTGGTTATGTGGATCAAATGACAAAAAAGTTTCATTTGCAATTTTGTTATGTTATCAGAGGGACTTCATCTTATCTTTCTTACATTCTGAGGTGATGAAAAAAATCAGTCAGGCCCTCTGTTACTTGCTGTGATTAGCAAATAATGAGAAATCATATGTAACACTGAAATTATGCATTTAATCCTGAAAACACTTTACAAGCCTAAGATTGATAGCTAAGAGCTAAGTTAGTGCTGCTGCTTGCATCCCCTTTCAAAAGCATCTCGGTCTAATGATTTTTATCACACCTTTGTAACTTCCCGTACTTTCAGGGGAGAAATTACAACTGTGGCTGCGATTTGTCCCTGCCTGATGCCTCCTGGGCCCGCCAATGGCACGGAGCCCCCTGCGAAGCCCCAGCAGAGCAGCCCATGGACCAGCGCAAGGGCAGATGTTCTGGACGGCAGGGGATGCTAGAGAAGAGGTAATTTTCTCCACGGCGCTTTGCCATGCCAGCCTCCCCTCGGCCTCGCCGGCTTCCAGTCCCGGAGCCTCCCTGCAGCCAGGGCCGGTGGCTGTGCACGGAGCCAGGCGAGGGGCGCTCAAGTTTGCGCGCTCGCTGCCACGGGCAGCCGCGGCGCTGGGAGCTCCCTGCCCAGGGCGCGCTCCGCAGCCGCGGAGGCTCCGAGCGTTCCCCGTCTCCTGCGCCCCGCGGAGCTGCCGGCTGCTCCCGCTCCAGAGTTGGCTTCTTCCTTCCTCCCACCCCGAGCTGGTTCCGTGCCCCCCACTCCTGTTTAAGGTATTTTA
>NW_010581937.1:567433-578432 GCF_000705375.1 Tinamus guttatus | reverse complement strand
CCTTTTTGTTAGGATTTCACTTATTTCATTTTCATTTATTGCAGAAGACTCTAATTGTTACAATTGAGGGTAGATGTGTAAATATTTACACCACAACAAATTCAAAAAAGACCCCTTCAAAATATTTTCAGAACAGAGATGCCTTTTTTTTAACAAAAAACTTAACCTTTTAAGATGTTTGTGATTTAAAAATGTATTTGGTTATAAACTGTAAACTGATCTCCAAGGTGAAACATTGCCAGTTTGGAAGTCTGCTTCAAGCACCTCATTGGGTGGGGTTAATGTGTATATGCACTGTGCGAGCATCCAGTCTGTCTTTTTCTTCTATGATGTCTTGTCTTCAGCTGAGGTAGGGACTGTTTCTTCAGTAATGTCTGGTGGGCTACAGCTGATAACAGACTGCTTGGATAGTGGCTTGGTTCTGAGTGAAGTGGATGAGCATTCTCCTTGATCTACCAATAAAAAGGATTAACAACAGTCCATCAGGCTCTATGAATTTTCTAAACTAAATTTAGCAGAAATAATCCTGTGCAGCTTTATTTGGCACCTGCTGTGCTAAGAAAGGTGAAACTAGATTGACACATTATTTAACAAAACAAAATCAAAAAAAAAGAAAGATGCAGTGCAGAATCTCAGTACCTGTGCAGAGCTATTACACCTCTCATCCATAGGTTTCAACAGCTGTCTGAGTGTGCAGCCTGATAGCAAGGAAAAGTGCATGCATTGCTTACTTCTTAAACAAAGCTCTAAGGAAGCTATAAGAAGGCATGGGATGACCAGTTCTTTTCTGGCTCTAGGTGGACTTCTCAAAATGAATTTCCTTCTGAGTTCGTGTTGGTTAGACTAGCCATAGCTCATCCTCTGTGGATGTTAATCCTGCCTGTGAAGGGGGAAGGATAGTTATTTTCTCTGTAGCTGAAGGCAGGAACAGTATCATAACAAATAATGACTTTAGGATAGGCCTAAACAGATGAATTGCAATCGCAGTTGTCCTTCAAAATTAAGAACGAGAGAGGAAAAATACAGAAAATGTGATCTAAACTAATATTCCTTTCAGATTCTGTAATTGCTCTCTAGTCTAGGACCTGAAAATACTTGCAAATGCTAAAGAAATGAGTGTTGAAACATCTCTATTAAGCAGATACTTATTCACATTTTTACAGATGGGGAAATCAGAAGCACTGAATAGAAGTGTCCCTTCAAGGATCGCGTAATGCAACCACAGCTAGCAGGAACAGAACAGTGAGTTGTACATTAGAGACCTGCCTAACTTTCAGATGATGCTGTTTATCACTGTGAAAGAAAATTGTGTGTAGTATTTTCTTTAAAGCATGTTCTTTTCCCCCATATTCACAGATTCTGTGATCCTAAACAGTGGTGTTTTACCTTTAATTAGACAAATAGTGTCAAATACAGGGAGGGGAAAGCCAGAGTGGGAACCTCTAAGAACCTATAGAAAAAAATGTTTGTTTTCTTGTTGAGAAAAGGTTGTCTTTAGGAACCTAACAATTGTTGCAATATGCTTGGATTTATTTCTTCCTACCAGTATCTGTTTTTCAAAAGTGAAAAATGCTGGGATTATGCTACAGCCTGGAGCCACAGAATGTCAATTAAGTAGAAAGAATCCAAGTAAATTAGAGTTGTCAGATTCCAATTCCAGTGACTGGGATTTAAGATGGTGGAGAAGAAATGGTGAATTGGATTTGGAAAATTGTAGTCTGTTTTGGCACAAAGAAATGTGAGGAGATCAGAGCCTGCTTTTCGTGTCACTCAAGTAGAAGTATTTGAGAACTTGCCCTCTGATGAGATAGAAGTGAGTTGTCTGCAAAATGAAAAATATCTGTTGCTTTCATGTAAAATGGGTTGCCCTCTTCTTGATATCAAAAGCTTTGGCCTCGTATTCTGGGGGCCAGAGCGGGTCTGCTTTTGGGCAGCCAAAGGGGATTGCTTCCTGGGATGAACTCCAAAGCTCAAGGTTGATAGTTCCTTATTTTTACATTGCTGGACTATATAATCATATCTGTGTGGAGACTGAGGAAAACAAAAAATGTGCATTTGCAAGTGCTGGTGTTGTCCTGTCTCTAGCAGTGTCTGATGTAACGAATGAAGTATTGTGAATAGTTTCAGTTATTCCTTAAAATTATGGATCCTGGAATTTGCTTATGGCAGACTGCAGCTTACTAATTGAGAATGATTTGCTCATGTTCATACTTCTGCATTTTTATGTTTGGATCCAATGTCTCTTTTGGTGGGCCTATGAGAATGATGAGGAGATGCTACTTACACTGAGCTTTGGATGTGAAGGTGAACTTTGTCCTGTTCCCTTCTATTTTTATAGGGTTTTACATTATTTTTATCAACATGGTATTTGAAAACCTATCACAGAGTCAGGTGATTAAAAGTTCTTTAGCAGAAGGCAAATCAGTTGAGATAACTCATAGGTAAGAATTTTTGCCACACACTCAAAGCCAGCCATTGAGAATTTTCTATCTCTTCTGTACAAACGAGCAGCCATTCAGTAGAGAGTTCTGCTGTGCACCACTGAACTGAGGTACAGTGCCTGAAATGTGGAATGACAGAGGGAGCTTGCCACTGCACTCTCTGCTGAGCTGCTGTTACAAAGGGCTGTGGGAGGCAGGTAGGAACACCAAAGCGTCTTCAATTATTATCAGATAGCTATTCACACAAAGGTCTTCCCAGAGTTTGCTGCACAGAAAGCACAACCCACACATCATTGTTATTCATTCATTCAATTCAAGAGGCTTGTTTTTCACAGATGTGCTCTTCCTGTTTGGCATTAGTAACAGGATTGTTGTTAGTTGAAGAAAAGTGTAATCCAAATATGAATTGAGATTTTTTTTTTCACCTGATTCATGAATACCCTTTGTTAACTCCAGCATAAAAAGGAATATGGCTAAGTGTTGAGGTTAAGCTGAATTTCTACCCCAGTACATTATACTGCTCCAGAAGGGTAAAAAGAAATCTTCATCAACAGTTATGCAAAATTTTCCTGCTCATGTTTATCCCAGATAAAATGAGTAAGATGGAAGACACAAGTAATTGCTACACATTAGCCTTTCCTGTTCATAGGGAGCCAATATGTGTATCTATATACTGTAGGGGTTTTTTGAAAATTAACCAAAATTGCTGTACATGGCAGGTAAAGTAAGCAACCAGTATATTTTAATAAGGTTTTCATGTCAGAGAATTTGTCAAACTTGCTTAGAAAGAGTGGAAAATCTTGAAGAAAGGATGGAAAGGGGTTATCTCAGAGTAGTAGGAACAGAACAATTCATGAGTATATTGGTCATAATTTATGGAACTTATGAATTTTGAAAGTTTTGGTATGTAAGTTAACGTTACAAGCAAGCAGCATATTAATTGGTTAACAGCTGTTTATTGCTATTCTGGGAATATTTATCAAATGTGTCATATTTCTGCCTGAGTTTTCTTCTATATACAGGTATCACCTAATTTCTTACTTCAGCATTTTTTTTGCTTTTGTTTTTTGTTTTAAGAAAAAAAATACTTTTTAGAAGTAGATTAAGAATAGTTTTTCATATCAAATTAGGACAGTGAAAACAGTTCTGAGTTGCCAGAACTGTTCTGCTTTGACAAAGTAGCTTCCTTTTAAAATGTGCTGACTGTCCCACTCATGTCTCTATGTGGGTTGTTTCTGCATGTCCAGACATTCATGATACTCTGAAAAAACAGTAAGCATGAATTTGTCCACTGTCCGGAAGGCTTATCCTTGCTTAGGCCTCCTTAGATTAGAGTGGTGTTTTAAATAATAAGGATCCCTCTAATCTGTACAAATTATATACATAAAATTATCCATACAAATTGTATACATACCAAAAACAGAGTGGCACAGGAAAAATACTTTTAATTAAAAGAAGGATAAGTTAGCAGCATTTTCACATATGACAAATTTTGGGTGCCAATTTGCATTAGAAAGCGAATCTGAGGTGTAGCCTTTGAAAATCAGTTTGCTAAGTGTAAAATAATTATTCCAAATTATTTAATTAATTTTTAATTCTCAAGGTTTTACTTTGTTTGCAGGCTTGCTCTCTAGGCTGAGTAACTTGGATTTGATTACCTGTGCCCAAACATCCTTGACACATTAAAGAGAAACATCCAAATGGGAATTGAATGTATTCACTCTGTAAATTACTGCTGCATTAATATGTAGTGTTCTAATATTCTCAGAAATCTTACGCTTTGAAGTATTAGCTGAGAAGCCAGAAAATCAGTTGTAGAGTAGGGATATGTATATGCTTATGGAAGGAATGGAAGATAAACCTGAACAGTGTATTTCTGCAAAGAAAACGTATGCACTTTATTATATAGTAGAATAAAGCACGAGAAAAGCTTCCCTAATGCTCCATGGTGGTTCCCCAGCACAAGCAGTTTCTGTTTGGAGTCAGGATTTTTAAGATCTCTTCAGGACCAAATCCTGACGTCACAGGAGCTGCCCGCCAGGACTCTGAGGAGGGCTTGGGGTGGATGCTGCAACCCTCCCGGCAGCTGCCCCAGTGAATGGTCTCCCATCCAGCCTGGTGAGCCGGGGCACCTGCCGTGCGCCGCTAGTGCCAGGCCTCCCTTACCGGCGTGAGGAACCCTGCTGGAGAGTGCAGCAGCAGGCTTTCTTCCCAGACGTCTGCAGTCTCTCTCAAGTCCTCAGCCTGCAAACCACGATGGCCATGAACGTTCCCACTCTCACAAGGAAGTATAAAAGTCATCTCTTTGCATTAGTTTTTCTCTTAAGGACTTTCCCAAGCAGTAGAGAGCTCCCAAGAAGTCTGTCCTCTCATCATTTTCCAAAGTCATCTCCCTAAAGGATCCTTACCTCACAGGGACTGATAGTCTCTTGGATTTTGGCTAGCCTCAGTTTCACACTAAGTCACACAGGTGCTCAGGGCCACCACAGCAGCACTTGTGCCTGGGAGTATTTGTGCATGTGTGGATTCCCAGCACAGTGTCTTCCGTAGTTAAACACCTTAAATAACCCTTGGAAATAATTCTGGCTGTGCTGTATCTGAAAGTGGTAGCCTAGCAACTGCTTTTTTTTTTCTTCAAACAGTGAAGGAAGTGAGTTCTAATCCTCTTGAGGGTGCTGTTTATTAAAATTTCTACCATGAAAATTACATGAAAATTATAGACTTTCTTCCTCTTTCCTGAAATGCTTCTGAACTAGAAGAAGCATTTAGTTTGGGTGAAATATAGGAGAGAAAAAAAGGCTTTTTTTTTTTCTTGTCTGGAAAAGTAGACAATGGAGAAGCATTAAGTTTGTAAGTTCACCCATATTGAATAGTGGCTTTGTTAGAATTGGGTTACATAGGACAGGACATGGACTTAGGTTTGACTGCTTTATATAGTGGGTCATGAAATCATCCGTGAGAATTAGGGTCCCTTGTAAATGTGTTGCAGTCCTATGGAGATTGGACAGTATGCGGGGGCATCAGCAGTTTGGTGACATGGAATTGATGTTCTGTGGCCCACTTTGAGCTGCTGTTTCCTGTGACTGCTCAGGGCTGCATTAGATGGGTAGTGGTCTGCTTGCTGCCCGTGTTCCTGGAGCAAGGGAATTAGAGGTAGATTAATTCTGTTCTTTTAAATCTGACTATCTTAGGTACCCATCTTAGAGAAAGGCAATTATACCTCTTCTATTTCTTTTTCCTGCTAAAGGTGTGTGTTCTCTCTGTGTCTGTGTTAATTTGAAATGTCTTGCTAAAATAAAGTGTCTCTGCACAGTGTAGGCATTTAAGTCTCAATCCATTAAAGCACTTCATCATGGTGATAATACCCTTGACTTCAAAAATGCTTCTGGCTTCAGAGGGAGTACACAAAAACCCACAATTAAACCAGAGTTTTTGTGCTTTATTGTGCTGAACCCTGAGAGAATTCTTTTGCAGACAAATATATGCTCAGCTATATATCTTGAGATTTGTAATGACATGCATGAATTGATGATATTGGATTGTCTTCACTAAATGTGAAAGATCTTTAGAACCGTATTCCATTACTGAGTGCTGAAATGTCTGAGAAGTGAAAGCCGATTGACATAAGTTTTTTTGCACCTGTTTCAGGCTTAGGTAGTTCTAGAGTGTCACAATTCAAACAGTTTCTCTCTACTTTTAATGCATTCCCATACACTTTCCTCCATTTTATTTTCTACAACCTTTTACTGGTGTTCCCTATTGCAAAAATTATCCATCAGTGCTCAGTTTACTCATGTATTGTAACTACTGGGGGTCCCTTGCATTGTACTGTACAGCAACAGATTATTCGAGCACTGCTTTAGAGATGGTGACGGCATAGAAAATAGTGAAAGACACAGTGCCAGCAGAGTCAGGAACATGGTGATACTGACTACTCGAAGTGAGACAATTGCATTAATAGATGTACTACAGACCAGGAATGGCTTAATTTTATAAAATTGCCATTATCATTTGTGGAGCCAAGTCCAAGTGTACACGAAGAGCCTCCTTAGCCTGATGCGTTCCGTCATAACTGGGGTGCTTCATTCCTCTCCTGTTACGTGCTTCTAATCTGCTGACCCAGGTGATCTTGGACAGTGCTGTCAGCAAAGCTATAACAGGAGTACCTGTGGCCCTGAGATCAATGCTGGGGCTGCACAAATGTGCAGCCGTAATGCAGGACATTGACAGCACGGCCCCCACCAGCCAGGGTGCTCTGGAGGGCTGCAGACTCTCTTGCCTTGGATGCCAACGCCTGTGCCAGGTGCAGGAACAAGCTCTGGTGTCTGTGCTGGGAGGTGAAGAGGTGCCCTGGGGAACTCCACGAGTCCTGTTCCTACCTGCTGAAGTGCTCAGTCATGGCACAACGTGGCCTTGTGTAGTCTGTGAGCATGCAGAGCATGAAGTATTGAGAAGTCTGGCCTTCATTTGGCAAAACACCCATAACAGACTCTTCGTGTCTCCTACTCTGAGCTCAGGACTCACAGTGAACTCATCATGTCTCAGATTTGCTCTGTAAAGGTCTGGACCTATGTGCTGGATGCAATGTGTTAGCTACAGCTGTTCCACCTTGTCATGGAACATCATGGCCTGATGTTTTGCCTGAGGCCGCAGCGCTGTTCAGCTGGGCCCAGTCTCCAAAGGAAGCGCACAAGGGAAAGCCCTTCTGGGCTCTCGCTAAGCACCGTGGTACCTTCTGCTGTGCGCTCTGGTGCATGACCTGCTGCAGCTCAGAGCAGCAGACGTGTGAAAGAGCTGCCTTAGATGGTGTTTAAGATTCAGATAACTCGCTAATGTTTAAAAATAGTGTTGAACCTCTTTGATTTTTCAAGCCCACATTGTTTCACACCATGCAAGTGCTTGCCCAGGGAAAATTTGTTCCAGATCCTTTTATTGTTCCAAATTTCAGTTGAAAGAATTATAAAATTGCATGCAAATGTTTTCCAATATTAAAATTTTATTTTACAATGAAAAATTTATAATAATTAGTTCATAATATTTTAAACTATAACTAATAAATTAATATCTGGTGTGCAACATTAGAAATTCAGAAATACCACAATGGCCTGTGCCTCAGAGTCAGAAAATAGAATAGGGATCGTGGTTTCTGACAGGCTTTGCTGCTTGAGAGCTCAAGGGACCCCATTATAAGTGCAGCAGGAAGAAGCTGGTATGAGACACTATCACCTGAAAAGCAGGATAAAACAAGCTCTTTGAACCACCCACCAGCCAGCGAGGATGCTGCGTATGTGTGGCCAATAAGGAAGAAAAGGAGAAGAATCTGCTCTCTGTCTTGGCAGCAGCTCTGCTTGTTACCTGAGCAGGCCTTGCCATTGCAGCATCTCAGTAGCCAGGTGAGAGCACAAGACAACAAGAAATCTCATTCTGCTTTCTCAGTGGCAAATCTGACATCTGCTTATTTTTGTAATACAAGCATAAGTGAGACTTTGTAAATGCTTTTCATTTTAATAACTACAAGTGTACTTAAAACATTTTTAATTATTTTTCTTTTAAAAGCTGGGAAGGGGAAGAGAAGAATATTCCAAAGGCTGAGTTAATGTTTTTTTTGCGTGACTGAGACATGGAGGATTTGATGGTTCAGTCTGATCCATATTAAAAAAGATGGATCAGTTACTTGTATTAGTAGTAAACAGCAGCATCTCAGTGTAGGACAAGCCTTCTTTAAAAGGGAAGTGATGTAAATGTTTTAGAGAACCACATGGAGTTCTAAAATGTTTGAACTTCAGAGCAATGCATTAAGCTCTATTACAAACAGTTACAGAGCCAAATGAACTCCATTACAGCAGATCATGCTTTGCTGTCTGTACCCGTAATGGCACCAGGTAGCATTGGCTTTGGATGATATAAATAGTACATAAAAACATTTTTTAAACCAAATGCAATTTAGTAAAACAATCCCTGTAAAAACAAATGGAAAAGGATTGTGTCCTTGAAGAGGCTGTGAAGAACAGAAAACTTTACAAATTCTTGTATTTAACAGTACTTTTTAATATCCCTGCATTAAAAATGAATGATTACTTTTTAATATTACTTGTAACCAACTATCCCCTACCGTATAGATACATTTCTTGTATGATTTTATTATATGCTCAATAATAGTACCTATAAGCTCAGATTTCCTTTGAATAAAAATGATTGGAAACAATATCTACCCTAAAGCATCTTTAATGTCATTATGGATGGGTAGGAGTAAATTAAGCGGTATTTAGCCACCAAAGTCTTTAATTTCATTGCATTTGAGTAGGAGTTAGACATTATGAGGTCCAATTAAAAAAGTCACTAATGTTTTTACATCTGAGTAGGAGTAAATTAAACAAAATCACTCCTGAGCTGCTAATATCATTTTAATTGAATGTCATTCAGTTTCTAACTGCTGTTACAACACAGAAGATAATGAGTCAATTCCAACAAATCATCTGAGCTCCAGGTACCATGGCTACTAGGGAGGAGGCTGGAGTTTAGGGATGGAGAGGGAAACTGTTGGAAGTAAGGGAACTGACAGAAATGATAGCAGACTTGACATCTCTTAGCTGATGAAACCTGCGTTCATCTAAAAATGTCACCCTAACAAGACCTAATCTAGCAAGGCTGCAAGCCAGGTCATTATTTAAGACATAAAATAAAAAATAATAAAAAAAAGGCATTTATCCAGAAGATGTAATTTACGGAGTGAGTACTAGAAAGGCTAATTCCATTTATTCACACATCATGAATAATTCATTGTTTGATTTAATGTTAATCTTGATGATGAGACACTGGTGAAACAATACTAGACAATATATAGATTAAAATATGTTTAAAAAATGGTATCCTTTCACAGGCATTAATATTTTGTGATCTACAACAGGTAATATTGCATTTTCCCTATACCTGGAGATCTTTTCACTTTGGTAAACAGCAGGTTTTAATGAGCTGTGACTTCACATAGAGTGTGTTGAAGAGACTAGGCTGAAAAATATCCTTCACTGATACTCATGTTACTTATAAAACAGTAGATGTTTTCCCTTAATAGCAGTTCAACCCATTACAGAATGCTAGACTTCCATTGGGAAAAACTGCAGGCTTTTACACTAGTTATTAATTTGTGTCGGATCTGTTCTGATATTAGCGTATGTGTCTGACTGCTAAGTGCAAATATTACTTTAAAATATGCATTTGGTGTAAGTTCACAAAAACCAGGGTCTTCCGAAGGAAGCTCAATACCTTGTTCCAAACTCAAGTCAGGTGTTGGCTTCATTTCAGAGAGCTGCATACTTCCATTTGGTACCTCAATATTCCTACCACTTTCCAGAAAACAGAGAAAAGCAAAGACATTATAGACATTATGGAACTGCATCTTTCTCACATTGTGTGTTCAAAAAGTCACATCTCTTCTACCACTTACACAAAGATTGCGCTGAGTTGACAGACACACTAGAGTCTCTTGGCTATGTGATTAAAATCACAGAGGGAAATGTGACAGCCCAGACTCTTTCTGTGTTTGAGGCAACTGGAAAAAGTCTATACTAGCAGTTACTGTAGACCTGTGTTTCCTCCTGGCTCTCGTTGGGGGATTGAAGCCCCTTCAAGGAGCAGATGGCTGCCTCTCCTAGGAGCTCCCTGCTCGCTGAGTATGGGATCACATACTTGCTGCCTGCATCAGTATTTTGCCCATGCTAACTAGATTCAGGAGTTGCAGAGAGCCACAGCTGCCCCTCTTTTTAGGAAGTCAGGCATGTCAGAACAATCCAGTGCCGTGAGCACTGCTTCAGATATGGCACTTGACAAAAATGACTGTTGTCATACTCCACTTCTTCCTGAGTGTTTCTCTTTTTTAATTGTGAAATTCTTCATTGACTCTTTCAATATAAACCCACTATGTGTCAGTCTAATTCTGGCATATTTTACTTGTCTTGCATAATGGATGTCTAACTAGACATGCTGCAAAACCCTAGAGTAGACTTTCTGTTTTCCCATGCTCTCAATTTGTCTGTCTACGGTACAACTCACTGTGGGTCAAACTCGTCAACAGGATAGGTAGTAATAACAATTCTATGCCTACCTGAAAAAGAGGAAAACTGTCTTTAGAGCTGTTTTACTGCCTCCCTGCTTTTCTCACAACCTCAAAGCAATAGGAGATGAAGGTTATTTTTCCTTGATTTATAGTAAATGTATTTTTCTATTCCTTGTTGTACTGTTTTGGGTTTTTTTCCCCCACCCTATGGCATTTTCAGAGATCAGTGGTGATACACAGCTCTTGCAAAGCATGCTGTGCCACCAACTGGCTACCCAGAAGGCTTGAAAGCGGCCAATACTTGGTTGTCTAAACTCCAGTCAGCAGATTTATGTGCAAATGCAATGAATTTATGTGTCTTTATGAAGACACTGAAACCATATGCATTCATCCACAAAAGCTCTAGAAGCTTACAATTTTGCAATTCTAACTTTTATTGGAATAAGTGGAGGAAGATAAATTAACTGCTGATGAATGTAAAGAGGGAAGCAATCTTCTAGACTAT
>NW_010581937.1:552768-567405 GCF_000705375.1 Tinamus guttatus | reverse complement strand
TTATGTAGATACTGGTTTTAGGACTGACTTTTAAATGAGCAAATAAGCAGAAATTCTTGCTCAGTATTCAAGCCTGGCCACTTTTTGCATTTGCTTTCCATTATGTGCAACACCAAAAAGCCCCAGTCCTGAATTTTGGTTCAATATCTCCAACAGGCGAGAGATCAAGCTTGGAAGTTAAGTCTTAAGACTTTTAATCATGGTGTGTGAAGAGAAGTTCTGGAGATTGAGCATGGGCTAAGCTCCCCATGTAGATGTATTGTTACAAACATGCTCTGGGACATACCAAATTATATTGTTACTTGGAGGGCAATGATAGAATATTTTGATGTTGCCTGTTGTCTTGTCTTTGTAGATTGTGCTTGAACATGTTACAGCCTGTTTTTTTGCTAATTTGAACATGGGTTGGTTGTGTCTCTGGAGGTAAGCATAGGCTTGTCTTTGAAGTTCCGGTGATATCACTGGAAAAACAATTACTAAAAAATCCTACCTTATCTAGTTGGGAAACATTAATGACTCCTGAAGAATTTAATGACTTCTGTCATGGTAAGATTTACTATGTGGTTAGGATTTTAGTTACTAAAATGCAAGGATACAGATCTTTGAAATATTGCTTAATGCTAGGTCTATAGATAAGTGGCAATTTGTGAAATATTTTGCATCTACATAGAGTTGTTCCAGTTGGGCTCTGCTTCTGGCAACTATATAATAGAACAACCTTTCCAAGGGATCTAAGAAGTAACTCAATGCTAAAGTATTTGACTTGGATTTTGCTGTAAGGAATCTTACGTAACTCTTGTATTATCATTCTTCTACCATCCTTCTAGTGCACTTTCAACATCCCAGAGTCTGGTGGACTAATACATTGCATTAAAAGCACTCTAGAACTAGGATGGATTCCCAGGTAAATAACGAGAGCCTTGGAACACACAAATGTTTCTAGGATAGAAGATTGTATGGCTGATCCACCTGCTTGCAAGGAGAACAGTTTGGCTCCTAAGCTATGGGCATTTTCAGTTACTATTTTTTTCTCGCTTCATCCCGATCTCAAGACCATGGATCAGAGTCTTTTGACTCAGAGAAGGTTCCTCAGCTGTGGAAGTGTCCCATCTCTCTAATTTAGCAGTCCTTTTGGAAGCAACTTTTATCTTAACTTAAAAAGGTTGCTCAAAAACATCCTTGAATTGAGCACTTTGTGTAAAATTATATGTATCCCGAAATTTTCTGGCTGCAGCCGTGGTAGATTAGACACGTCTTATGTAAATGTCTATTTCCTTCAGGATTCAATTCTTGCAATGCATCTTTAGCTTCATGTTGCTTTTATAGTCAAGTACGTCATTTCTGGTCTCAAAAATATTTGTATCCTTCATAGTTAAAAGGTCGAGTTTTGCTCACTGTGCATTAATTCAGAACCAAGGAACTCTTTCACCTATTCCAGGAACATTTAAGCCATTTTCAGTGTGTAACATGCAGGTATCTCTAAAGTATGTGGGCACAAAATCAAGTAGAAGGGCTCTTGAAAATGTTCTTCATCTGTTTTTAAACAATGAACTTCAATTTTTCCATAACCATAAGTTACAGAATTAGTTTGATGCTAAGAGTTATGTTTACAATATGTTCTTAGTTCTTGCTTTGAAGTGTGGCAGTAGATGTAAAAATCAAACTGCCCATTGATTTAATCACAGGTGAATCTGGTTTGACCTTTCGCAAATGGCGGTACATTCAGTGCTAGCTCAAGGCCAGAGTGGTGATCTTGAGAGGGCTGATGAGTCGCAAAGTCCGGAGGAAAGTCACGGATCTGACTCCTTCCAGCCTCTGCCTGCTGTGCCCACCAGGGAGCTGAGAGAGTGAGGTACTGGGGACTTCACATGGGGCTCTTCTCTGTAATTGAATTAGGTGAAGGTTTTACCCTATTCTGTGCGTGAAAGGCATCAAGGCAGGTTACAGAATCTGTGCCATTTGCTGTAGGCATTCAGTTTTTACACATTTTAGAGCATTTACAGTTGGGAGCCACATTAACCTGCCAGAGTTTCCTGGGACAGTCTGGGCGTCTACCTGTTTCCAAGGTATTTGAGTTAGAGAGATCTGGACCATGGAAGTCCAGAAGGGGAAGTACTGCAAATGCCTTGCCCCCAGCACGCTGTACACCTCGCACCCTGTGCAATCCACATCCTGGCTGAGTCTCAAGGAAGAAGAGATGTTGTGGCTAACAGTTTTTATCTGGGGCCATGGTTTTCTTCAGGGGTATTCCATGGAAAACTCTCAGATTTTTTATTGCCCAGGTTCGGGCCCAGACAGTTCTCTGCATGTTCAGTTGCAGGGGAGATGCCCTCAGAGTATGATTTACAGCATTTAAGTCAGATGCTTAAAATGAGACAGTCTCCATGCATCCCAGTAGCTCTCTCCTCTCTGTATTTTGTATACCAACCTGAAAACCTGGATGATATAAATCTAACACTTGCCGAGCCTCTGGGCGAGACTAGCGAGGTGTTGTGCTGCAAGGGTGCTCCCAGACAGCTGCACCATCATGTCTGTCATCAGCCCTACAGATGCAGGGATGAGACTGAGAATCTGCTGCTGTCTTGCTCACCTTTATACAGGACATAGAAAAGCAAAGTTTTGCCTGTTATTTGCTACCCAACATTTTCCTCAGCAGTCAGGAGTTTGCCATCAGGTTTGAAACTTTTTTTAACATGATTTGCTGTGGATTTAGCTTTAGAGATCCACAAACACGGAAGAGAAAAAGAAGCTTTCTGTGGTTTGTCCTGACGTACTTTCAAAAGTTGCTTATTTGTGCCCCTCTAGATAAAAATGCAAAATGTCCTTTTAGATTTGAATAAAGCAGACTGTAGTGTAGACTAGTACCTTCCAAGTACCCATTAAATTAAAACAAATTAGTTAATCAAAATCTGTAGTGTAGCTCAGATATTTAAATAGAGCTCTTTCAAAAGTAGGTCACAAGTTAGAGATTCAGATTAGTTTAACAGCTTGCATAGGAAAATGTGTACCTATTCTTGTAATTATTTTCTTTCGTAGCATCTGTGATTTATCATGGGTTCAAATATCAAATTGTGTACCTATGTGGCAAACATGAGTATCTTTTGAAAGAGGGACATCACACTGCAGATATACTTTTCTTTTTTCTGCGAGCTAGGTAGAACTTCTGTTCATTCTTGTTGAGCTCAGGCATTCAACAACTCAAAAGAAATGTAGTTGTCAGGATGGGTTTCCAAATATAGACTTCCCATATACGACACACAAGATTTAGCAGTCCTGACACCCAGCTTGAATACGCCTGTGGCTCTCTGGTATAAACTGAATACAATAGATTGCTCTTAACATCTCATTCTGGATTTTGTTTAGAAAATGTTGGCACTAGCTGGCGGATTGCTGGGGAGGCTGAATACATCAGGCTGCAATTCTTTCAGTAATGTGATAGTCTCACCAGCCCTTCATCCTTTCTTCTCACCCCTATAATTCAAGGGAGATGCCTTACCTGGATCTTCCCTTGCCTTGCTTTTCTCAGGCCTTACTTTCCTGTCAGGCCCCACCCTTGTTACTGGTTTTTGTTCTAGGATTTTTTTTTAAATCAAATTAAGGCTTTTTTTTTTTCTTTTTTTCTTTTCTGGCCAACTGCTTTTGTGCTAGCCTCACTAATCCGGAAGTGCCAGTAGTCTCGGAAATGCTAGATCTCATTTAGTTTCCAAAGAAGCAGAAGAGAGCTAAAGCAAGAAAATGTCATCGCATAAACAGAAAACAGAAGGGAAGAAACTGGATAAAACAATTTCTTATCTTCCTACTTCACATTCATTCACTCAGCCATATGTATCATGTGTAACATCAGAGCATTATCATCTCTTATTGGAACGTCCTTATCTCATGGAGAGTGAAGATTTTCCCTAATTTAGAGAGTCGCACAAAGTCACCGTGCTGCCGAGGGTGGATTATCTTGCTGCCCAGGAACTATCCGCGGGTTAAAGGTCCCAGTGCTTGTAAGCAGAGGTAGCCAATATTATTTCATCATTTTTCTTTCAGAAATGAGAGCGTGAAATCAAAGTTGTTCTGTGTGAAAGGATGGTTTTCAAGACAGTATTTGTTTAAAAAATTTGGAAGAAATTCTGGAAATATTTCTTTGATTTTTTTTAATGGAAAGTTACATTTTTAGTTCAAGTGTCTTCACTTAGGAATATAAATTGATTTTAAAAAAAATCAAAGTGAAATGTTTAAAAATTCTTGAAGGATTTTGATTGACTTAATCTGTGTTGTATCTGGGTCTCCATTTGTGCAAAGTTTCATCTTTTTATTCTGATTCCATTATTTTCTAAAAATAGAGAGCATATTGAAGAACCTTAAAGTATTGTAATTTGAGCCATTGAGAGAAAGAGGTAATACTTCAGACTTGAAATTATATTGCCCCATTTATTTGAACAAGTATCAAAAAAAAGTAGGGTTTTGCACCCAGTTCATAAGACTGGTGAGTCAAAAATCCCAGGTAAACTCTGAAAAAAGAGATCAAAGAATCAGAAGACAATTTTCCTTATTTACAACCACAAATGCCTTTTAGCTAGTAGCTACTCCAAAATTTTCACTTTTTTTTTCCCCCTTCCTTTAGCTGCCCAGGATTAGCTCCAAATTGCAGAACACTTTTGGATTTGCTTTTGCTTTGAGTAAATGGGATAATCTTTATTGTCTTCTTACAGTTGAGTGAAATTAATCAATTTCAATCATACTTAAGGCAACCTTAAAGTTACATTATAGTCTAAAAAATTCACAACTAACTAAAGAAAAACAAAATATTAGAGCATAATAGTTAGAAAAGTTGACCAAAGCACCAGTTTCACATTTTCTCATTTTTAATATGTTAATATTAGTAGAAATTCTTTATATTTGAAAAAGGTAACCAAATTACTGTATCATTGGAATAACAGTATATGATAGTTTTTTATATTTCAGGGACTTGGACAGAACATTTTTGTTTAAAATTAAAGAAATCACACTAAAGTGTAAGCTAGTGCCTTGGGACAGTAGAAGAGATGAAACCAAATAGCTCGCAGTCAAAGTCTGTACCACAACATTGACTTTAAACAGAATTCTGCAATGGAGTACTCTGTTTTGAAGATACCATATGATACAATCCAGACAGTTTGCTGAACTGTGCTTACATTCTTGCGATAACTGTAGTCAGAAGATTTGTGTTCTATCATGTTATTTATTTGCATGTATCTACATTAACCTAATGTTGACGCTTATAGATTATTATTTGAAATATCAGGAATTCAGGTGTTACATGTGCTGTAATTAACACTCAGGGCCAATATTTCCTGCGTGAGCAAACTTCTAAATAATTTTAAAAGACCTCAATAGGTAGTTAGAACATACTTTTTTTTGTAATGGTATTTCCCCTTCAAAACAAAGTTAGGCAAAACTGAAGCAATATGACAGGTTGTTTTCAACAAATTTCTAGCTTTAATCAATATGGTTTACAGTTCTGAAATGGAAACAGTCTATCTTATAGAATGAAAAATTAATCTCTGCTCTTCAAAATTTTCAGTTTCAAATCAAATGTAAAATAAAAATGTAGCAAAATATTGCCCTTTTTAGAAATTAATAGAACATTTGAAATGCTGCAGTGGAAAATTTTGTAGCATTTCATTCGGAAAATGTGTTTTGGCATTTTGTTTGCATTTGAAAATGGAGCTGTTTTGAGATCTTATATTCTCACAACATGGAGCAAACATTTAATTCCTAGTATAAAATGCAAATGCAGCGAGTATAGCTCTGTAATTTATGCTTTCCAGAAGCAGTAACCTCCGGTGAATGAGTTTAAGAGTGAAAATGTAAAGATATCAGTGACAGCAAATGTAAAGACAGTTCTTTATGCAGATGTTCATCCCTGAAGGTCGGTGTAGCGGAGTGATGCTTCGGCTCTCGCCTGCTGAAGGAATACCACAGCCAGCAGGGCCCGGGGACACAGGGAGCTACTTTCCTGAGTTAAGGCTGCTTGTTGAAATATTCCATTGTCTGAGAATGCTACCATGGGAGTCTTGGAGAAATGGCAAGGTCAGATGATTCTCAAAATTTCAGAGGTAAAAGCTAAGAATAATTTTTAATAAATCAAAAGGACAAATACCAGGGAACAAGGGAAGTATATAATTTTAATAGCATAATTTTGGATAGAGGTACCTTACTGTGGATCTGTTGAGGGTTTTTTGCCTGCTGTGTGTATATTCATCATAATAGAAAATTACTGTACAGTCAAAATGTTAATGCTATACAAAACTGCTGTGAGTACCATAACCATGAGGGCAATTATTAAGCACACATGCATAAGGGAAGATACTTATGTTTGCAAGCCTGTGCTCTCCTGGAAAGAAGTCGGCTTTAGTGTTATGATAATTATTAGCATGAGGATAAATATTAGCATTACTTTTCCTGCATTGGTATAAGCAATACTGCTCGGGTTAAGGGGAGAAATAGTGTTTCTGAATTTCTTTTGCTCATTGCTTACCTGGTAGGTACTGCTGTCAACCCTCCTTCTGCCACCCGCAGCGCAGAAGGTCCATGCACAGAAAGACATTTTGTAGTGACTTGTCACGCACGGGATTAGGCCATCGTGGCAAACACAACGAGTTTAAAGGCTCTCCAGCCCTCAGGCTGTTGTACAGACAGTCAACCCAATCCTCATGTGCCCAGAAGACGGCTCTTGCAGTCATGCTGCGGTGGCCACAAACCTGCTGCAGCCACACAGATGGAAAGGGTGGACTTGGGATGGATGTCATGAGTGCTAGCGGGGACGGATCATCCTCCGGAAAGCTGCTCTCCTCCTACCTGGGCGCAGGTGTATTATTGAGAGGGTCGGCCGAAAATTGTGATAATTTTTAGAGTCGATGAATGCTTGCTGGTTTTAGTTTAGAGAATGTTTTGTGGCTTAATGGTTTCTGACAAGCAATATGAACAAATGCTAAATTGAAAAAGGCAATAATATATGGAAGCTCACAAATGTGAGCGTCAGTGGCAGCAATTTGTTCTTTCCCGTTTGTTACCCAGCCACCTCTCATTATGTTATCCTTCATGTCTTAAAGTCGACCAATTGCAGGAACAAATCAATACCAGGGAAATCCTTTTGTCTTCTTCTAAGGCATAACATGTAAAGAAAGCTCAGTCAATATGTCTTTTAATAACATCTCATGGAAATGCCTGGATTTCCCTTCATGTTCTATAATTAATTGAGCTCCTTGCCACCCACAACGTATAGCTGTTCCCCTCTGTAATTCTCCTTTGGCCTAATTGTCATTTGTTTTTCTGTTCTATTTGTCTTTAGCTATTTCTTCTTTTTTATGGTGTTGGATGTGCTTTGTACTTAGTTTTATCTTTCTGTGCTTTTGCTTCTAAATGTCAGCATAATTTTTCTGCCTTATAATATCGGAGATGTTATAACCATCAATCAGTCCAATAGAAGAGCAGAAAAGATTAGATACCATTTATCTGTATTGGTTGCCCATTGTAATGACCCAGTGGACAACATGAACAGATAATCTGTTGCTTTGATGGAAACTAATTATTCTTAAGAGTGACAGTGTCGAAATAGCTTTTGTGACATTGTTTTTAAAAATGATGACTACCTAGTCATTGCTAGTGTAAGGCTGCAGTTCAGTCCTGTTCCTCAATGATTTCCCTATATAAGCAGCAGGAAATCTAGGAGATTGTTTGGTTTTTTTAGGATCCTATTTGCAGAGGCAAAAATATCTGACATCCTATATAAAATGCCTATTAAATTTAATACAGAAAACAGTGCACTAACTGCTGAGAAGTAAAAGTGCACTGCCATCTTATTTCTGTCGTGTGTAGTTGATCTTGTTGTTCTGTGAATATGAAGCCTGTTTTATTTTGACAGCTAATGGTTCTGCTAGTGTACTGTGCTGGCATTTCACCTTTTGAAAAGAAAGTTTCCTGAAGCTAAAATATATGTCTAATTGAATGATGGAATTAAAAGCAAGTGATACAGTTAAAAATAGCTGCTTCCATCCTTTCCAGGCACATGTAAATCACAACTTTTACTCAGTGTCAATTAAAGGACTGGGGAGAAAAAGGCAGAAAATAACTGTGCCTTCTGAAAACTTGCAGGAAGCTCCAGTTGAGCCAAGGGGTTAGGAGTGCCTTGCAGCGAGTGGAAAGGGCCTGCGTGGGCAGGTACAGAGAGCCTCAGCCAGAACAGTGGCTGCTCAAGGGTGCTGTGGCCATTGTGAAAGTGCCTCGTGGCCCCTGGACAAGTCAGGCAGGTGGCAGGACCTTTGGGATCGTGCTCTGAGGGGACGCGCTGGCCGCGAGCTGCGCCTGCTCATGCCCCAGAAGGGTGAAGTGGGCACCTGCAGATGCTCTCTGGTGAATTACTGGCATGTCTGTGAGGAAGAGGAGGAACACCCCCATCTGCTTCAACAAGGGAAGGGACATACTAGGAAGTTCAGGTAGGTTGTCTTTGGGTAGAGGAGTGTTTTAACAGTGCTGTCATTTGACCTACCAGGTCAGTAAGAATGAGATGTCTGGAGACACTACCCATGCTCCAGCTAAGGAAAAAAGTGACACTGGACATTTTCTTGGTCAGCTCTGACATGACCTATTCTCATTTGAGCTATTGTAAATCAAGGTGTCCACTCCACCATGTTGTAAAACCACGTGAGTGGGAGCTCTGTCCAGTGCCAATGGCAGGTCACTGACAGAGACCAATGGGTCCAGCACCAAATTAAAATACCTAGGGAATTTGAAAGCTTTGCAGCAATATCAAGACTTGGTTGTTGTGCTTTTCTCTGCAACACTCTCTTGAAGGGATGGAAGGAAACCTCAAAGGCCAGGAGAATGGGGTTGCTAATCTGACCTGGTGGACTGATGTGTATTATGAATACTGTAGGAGCCAGTACTGAACTGAAGTTATTTCCATGGGCAGGCAGGCATGAAAACTTCTCACGAATCAGGAGCAAGTGGTAGGTATGAAAGTCTAGACTGTTAACTAATAATAACTTAAATTAACCTAAATAAGCGAGCCTCATAAAGAAAATCAGAGAGTACTCAACAGTAGAGGTCCCAGAAATGCTTGTTTTTAAGAAGGGTGCTTATCTCAGCATAGTCTCGGTAGCCAGCTCTCTCTTATTCAGTCTAGCCTACCTCTGCTTTTTCTTCCACAAGTCTCTCTCCTTCCCCCACTACAAGCAATTCAAACGAAATGGTAACCTGTGCACTAAGAATTTTGCTAATTGCTATAAACCGCTTTGCACTTTTCAGTAGAGTGTGCTTTAATCTTGTATATATATAATATTAGCAATATATGCAATGGAGACACTTCTGTGCGTGTTTCCAATGTGTGTGTGTGTGTGTGTGTATATGTACTTTAAAAATCTCTTAGAAATTCCACCCTGTCTTCCTATGTTTTTCTCACTCTGAAGTTACTCTGGTGTTGGAGTCTGCTGTAATCAGCCCTTTTTAAAATACACAACCAATCTGTCATTTTCTACACAACATTTCAGATTCTTCCAAAGTGTCTGTCTTAGCACCACTGAAAGGAAAAAAAACTGATGTTAAGAATTGTGAAGTTAATGGTTAATCAAAAGTGTCTGGTCCCCATCCATGGGACATCTTGTAGAACAATCAAGCCCTGCTCCGTCATAGTCCAGAGCAGTGATTGCTTCTCCTTCCTATGGGGCCTGGTGCGCTGGGGATGAAGATGGAACAGCTCAGCAGCTAATTAAACAGCGCCACTTACAACTGAAGTACATGCCTAGCTAAATAGGCTGGAGTGTAGAGCCTGTCAAGCTGATCTGTCTTGAAGGGCTTGGGACCCTTCACTGTACCTGGTTGAACATTAACATCCCAAATTTGCTGATTTTCACCAATATCCTGCCACATGCAGAGAACTAGTTGAAAAGAAGCTGGTATTTTTTGTAATGTAGTTCCTTGAAGCATTATCCTAAAAAGGGCATCCATCTTCGCTGTTGCAAAGAAACAGCACAAAATGTTTTAAGCATTTTGAAGGGAAAATGCACTGTCTGTACTTTCCTACTTCTCTCCTGCTATTTCCTCACTCACAGGGATGTTTTTTTTAAAGAATTCAGAAAACAAGTTTCTAAAGAAAATGAAGGAATGGTAAGAGAATAGGTTGTCTACTCTTCCTTGCCCATTCACAAGAAAAGACCAGAAAAATATATAGCCAAAACCTAAAGGAAACGAGCAAAGTATTTGTTGGTACAAGACACTGAAAAAAGACTGGGAGCTATGACCAAAAATACAGATGTAGAAACATAAATGTGTTGGAAAAATAGCATCAGGGAGTTGCAGCTAGTGTGGTTGTGAATAATGATCATCTCTGGTAGAGGACAGCAGAGATCACAGTATGGTATTCTAAAAATCTGTGAACAAGTCTGTGCTGTGATAGAAAGATGTCATTGTGGAGACAAAATATTTAACAAACTGGCAACAACTAGTGTCTGGGCAGAACTGATTTTTTTTTTTTAAAGGAAGACTTTTGCCTTTAATGTTAAATGACCACCATGGATTTATCTGTGATCCTTGGACAAAGGAGAGTGCGAAGCAGTTGGAGTGTATTGTCCTGGGGCCCAGGGCCCTAGACCAGCTGGATGAGAGGCTTGATCTTTGGAAGTGATAAGACTCCTCAGAATAACTGTGGAGTTTGCAGGATGTGGGAAGAGCTTCCAAAGCAATAGGCATGAGAAAACTTTGATGAGAATTAGCCTTGTGTACAAGTGAGACAGTAGGAATGGTTCTGAGTGGTTTTGAGTGGAGGATTTTGACCATCTCTTGAGTGATGTGAATTTTAAGAGATGAAAAAAACAGCTAACCTGAAATGTAAAGATGGATGTGCAGACAGCTGAATGATAGGTGCTCTGGGTGGCTGTCATGAGGAACTGTTTGATATGGTGGAAGAATGGAGTGAATAAGGCAGGATGGAGCTATGAAAACATATAAACTTACAGTCAGGAGCCCTGCTGAGTTGCTCTGGTGTTCCTAGCAAACACTGCCAATCCTGTAGCTTTTGAGTAAAGGCAGATAAAATTTTCTGAAACTGAGGCTGGGAACTGAAGCCTGGCTTCAGAAATGGTTTAGCTCACACAAGAATCTATATTTCCTGAGATTAAACCAGAATTTCAGTTGGGGAATATGCAGCCAGTCCTTGAGAAATGAACAGACCCCAAGTTCTACCCTACAGTTCATATTCGCTCTTGGTTTTGTCTAGCCTGAGACAGGAACTGGAACAGGAAAGCTGGAAAGTGGCCACGGTGCTGAGGAGCTGAGGTGGTGGAGGCTTCTCGGAGGCGATGCAGCTTTCACGTACAGGGCAAATGCTGTAACTGCAAGATGAGCCTGCAAAAGTGCGCACTGGAGCATGCAATCCCTACATCCTCTTCTGAGGAGAGATGTTCCTGTTAAAGGAATAGTTTTTGCCTTGTTTTCTGCAGAGAACACTCTGAGCAAAACCTTTTCTGAATGTTTTTGACGAGATTACAGTTTATTGGAGGCAAAGGCTTCTAAACACTTGTTTCTGCCCCCAAGAGATTTTGAGAGGGTTGTAGACCTTTTAAAAGAGATGGTTTGGAAAGCTAAATCTTGCTCCGAAGCCGTAAACCATTGGCCAAGGAAGCTCCCTACAAAAATACTACATAGGCGTAAGTCTGGAAGTGCAGATGCGTCATTGCGATAACTCTCATTGTAATCGTCTGTTTACCTTTCCTGCTAAATCAGTGAGAAAATGCAGATTGTTATAATTGGAGTGAAAATGGACCGATTTTATATTCTGCATAGCTGAAGTGATCTGTGAATGTGCTTCCCTCCAAAAAATGCCTTTTTGAGATATAGAAAATACAGCAGTTTCCAAATACCTTGAAATATTCCCATTTTCAGTGCAGTAATTAAAAAATGCTGTAACTGAAACTGAAGGTAAAATAAAAGCAAAACCAAAAAAGAATAGAAAAGGATTTATTCCTATTGACATTATTGTTCTTTTTTCTGCTCGTTTCACCTGATAAAAAAAATCAGCAGAGACTGAGGCAGCCAATCTTTCTTTGCTCTGTCGAAGCACCTTTCAAATCAGATGATCCATCAGCAATGCTTTCAAAGGCAGCAAGGTGTTTTATTCCCCTCTATCTCCCAGCTGGTGTGAAAATTTACCTGATCATTCTACATCAATGTAAATAACTGCCCAAACCACAGTGTATAGTGATTTGTCCCCAAGTGCATCTTACAGCATGTCAACATCAGGGAGAGTGTTTTGCTCATAGGCAGAAGTGGTGCCTCTGTTGTACCTCGGAGCTCCTCTTTGGTCCGAGTACTAAATGTTCAGAGTTCAGCTAATTGCTGTCAGAGTTTTCTCGTTACACTGAAATTCAGTGAAATACCTAAAGTAACCCTAGACTGACAAAATTAGAACTGGAATCAGCAGAATGCTGCAGAACAATATTTCGTTTCCTGCAAATGTTTTTCCTGTTAATAAACATCTGCCAGAAAGGACTCCATGGGGGCAAGAAGATCTGAAAATACAGAAGACTTAGAGAAGTTCTCTTCCATGCTGCTAATGACTTGGTCAACTGAGAATGGGAAATGCAGCTCATTTTTGCTTGTTGTTAAGCAAAGCATACTCGATTCCTATGTGCAGAAAATATGAGCTTTTGATATCACTACTTAGTCTAATTGACTCATCTGAGTCCTGTTTGAACCCTATGATTCATCATTTTTCAAATTACAGGGACATAGGTAGGCTAATCTGTGGATATAATCAGCAAAGCCTTCATATGCCTTCCACTATAATGGACTAATCTATTATTTACAGTATCTCTTACTTTTGTTATTATCTCGGCTTCACATCCCAATTAAAAGCCTCATTAGCTCATTTCTGAGGAAGCTGCCCGTCCGTGTTGCTGTGACAGCTAAGGAAGGCCTGTCACCTTGGTGTGTACAGCATTATTTGCTTCAAGCTGGCAGGTCGCTTTGGCACAGCCATCCCTGCTGCACAGCAGATACTCAAGTGTCAAGCGTTTTCAGGCCATCCATCTTCCTTGGCCACTCCACCCACCCCTGCTCCAGCCACACAGAGCAGTGGTGGTGCCCTGCTCTGCCTGCTCTTTGTCACCACGTCACTGTCAGTTGTTCAGTTTATTCAGTGATTAATCATCATTTGGAAGGTTGTGCTGGGCGCAAACAGCAAAGGGGGGGATTCCTGCAGGTGGTTTCTCGCTGATTAGTTAGAGTTACAATGGGCGGCCGCTGAGCTTTTGTTTGGACTCCTTCTGAAGATTTCCCTGGCTTTTCTGCAGCAGAATTTAACGAGGCTCTTAGCTATGGGTCTGTGCGGGTCTCCTACTGGTGTATTCTGAAAATTAGACCTGCTAAGCTCAGTGGGTTCATGCTAGTGTAACAGAGTCAGCGACTCTTTTACAAAGCTTGGTGGAGTGTTTCCACAGGGAGTGTGTGTTATACTTGCAGGCTAACTGCACTGCAGCTTCAGCAGCAGAGCTTTATTCTGTTCATTCAGAAATTATTGCCTGTAGGTTTTATGTGTAGAGGAGAAAACTTCACTTAAAAGATTATGGCTATTCTGTATCTCAGCTCTCCTGTGTATTTGCACAAACTATTTGATGAAGTCAAGTAATAATTTTCCTGGCCTCTGGGAAAGACTAATGGTCAAAACTTTGGAAAATAAGGAAGCTCTTCTAAGCTTTGCTTGCGTTTTCTGCACAATGGCTTAATTGCTTTCTAATGAAGTAGCCTGAAACATTCTTCTTTTGGAATCCTCAACAAGCATAGCTTACCAAACCTTAAGCTGCTTTTCAATTAGAAACTTGCTTGGTAACAGCTATGCCGTGGTTCCAGATCTGTTAGTTTGCTTGAGTATTAAATTGCTCTTCGTATTTTTCTTTCAGATTAATATTTCTTTTTTATGCTGCAGCAGCTTTTAATGTCATCAATAGAAGACGAGATGAATAAGATCTGTGTGGGAGGATGAAGCAGTGGTCACTTGAAGTATCCTGCTGTTTACTCTGGCTGCCCTGGCTTTATGGTCCCTCCCACAGGACAGCTGGCACTGGGCTATGATTTTAGTACTTGTATTATTTGCAATTCCCAGCCCCGAGTCACTAAATGACAAACTGTGAGCATTCAGGTAGACTTGTAGCAGCTGTATTCTGACAGACAGGCTCACAAATGTAATGGAGTAACCCTGAGTGACATGGTAACAGGATATATATATATGTTTTGCATGCTTTCTTACTGTTTGTTTTAGTATATGACTAAGAAAAGGTGGGATGGATGGGTGGGTAATCGTGGGTGGATAACAGTGAGGCAGCTTGAAGACTAGACTTATTGAAACCCAGAAAAGATGCAGACAGAGGCCTAAGTGCCTGTACATTTAGCTGAAAACATTTATCACTTTTTTTGTGCAAAATGCCCTTCTCTTTGGTGATTTTTAGCCTGATTTGCAAAGACTCTTCTCCACATTTTCTACACATGCAGGAAGTGAAAGGCAAGAAATCCGAGGCAAGCAAATAGCTGTGGTGAATGGAATAGCTTTAAGGAGAGTTTTGTCATGCAGACCTGCTGTTCTGGCTCTACTGGGTACAGCCATAGTGAGCATTCCTG
>NW_010581937.1:518837-552494 GCF_000705375.1 Tinamus guttatus | reverse complement strand
AAAAAAAGGGAAATTGGCTTAAAAAAAAAAAAAAGGCTTTAAACCCCCCCACAAAAACCCCTCACCCCCACAAATGGTGGCTTGCGTATACGAATAGGAGCCCTTTGGTTTGGCGTGGCTCGCTGTGATGGAAGATTGGGGCTTAAAATCCAGCAGGATTTGAAACCCGGGCTTGAGAGCCAGTTCTTGCTAATCAGCAGGATCGGAGTTTCATGGGAGAAAAGGAAGGCCCTTGGCCCTCCTTGTGCTTGTCCTGACTTGCGGTCATGTTTTGGCAATTAGTATCTGCTTCATGCTCTTTCTCAGGTGTACCACAGGCTTTTGCAACTACTTCTATATTGATATACATTGAAAAAGATTGTTGAAAAGGCCTTGACACTAGCATGAACAAATAGCATTTTTTAGGCCTGATGTGGGTGCATCAGATGAAACTCCTAAGTCTGGGCTGGCAGTTGATTTTCATTAAACTTCAGAAAATGGAGGTGGTGGTGGCACCATGCAGCTCTCGGAGCACCGCGCCCTCCTTGTGCTTCCCCTCCCTCGTCGTCCCAGTGCCAGCGTGGGGCTGCAGCGGTGAGCAGGGGCTGTCCTGGTGACACGAGGGACCGTGGCCCTTCGGAAAGGCAGGCGGCTTCTTTCTCTCGCCGCAAAGCAGGAGGTAAATCCCAAAAATACGCTGGCTTTTGGGACTGCCGTTAGCTCATTGGCACAAGCAGGGTTTGTGTTTTCCACAGACAGTTCTGCACTTGGTGGTGTGGAGGGGAACGCTCAGGGCTGAGGCAGCATCTCCACCTCGGCCAGGCTGCCTCTCCCCTCTCCCTGGAGCCTCAGGAAGGCTGCAAAAGCTGGTGATTTTTTTATTAGCTTCTCAGAAGTTTTTTAAACATTACAGTTATTTTTACTCAAGATCTGCTTTTTTGCCTTATAAAAACCAGGTCAATATGTCTCTACTGCTGAAGTTGTTTACTTGTTTTAAATCAAGCTATAAAATCAGTTGGACTTTTCATGCAGTCATAAGATCTACAATTTTTTTTCAGTGAAAGGTCGGTTAATTTTTAAAGTGATGGAAATCAGGTTGGTGTGTTGTGTCTAAAGTCACCTAATTTGCCAAGAATTGATCGGAAAAGTAGCATTATTGCTCTGGTGTTATTGTGCAGAATTTTGAGAGCCTGAATTGAAAGAAAAAGTATCTAAAACCAAACAAATCCACACAGGGAGAGGGAGATCAGCAAAGCAAGCTGACTACAGGCAGCAGATATTGATCAAAAACTAACAAATTACCAGTACACTAAATAAAATAGTTGTGCTCTAGCTTATGCCTGAGAACCTGTCCAAACTTGGGAAGTTTTTGTTCATCAATGAATGCTGACAATATGCCTGATGTTGTAAAGTAGGCTCTACTTTGCTTTAATAGCATGGCCCTACCAGTTTAAAGACTGTAGGAAAGCTATAGTTGCAGGTGAGGTGGCATCGTGTCTTTACCTGAATCACATGTGCACTCAGCTGCAGCTCCCTTGAAATTCTAAGCCACTTCCCAGCAGGTTTTCCTGCCACTGGCACCATTTGGGGAAGGAGGATGATGGTGTGATTATTTCCAGTACAAGCATCTGTTTGTCGTGTCTGTGCATTCCCTATAGAAAAGAGCTGAAGACTTTGGTGAGATAGATGAAATCTGGGCTGATCTAGTCATATGTAACCCATGCCTGAAGGATGCTAGGATAGTAGAGGAGTGGTATGCTTCAAAATGGCAGAACGACCACTCTATTTTTAAACATGATTAAATATTATAATATATTTTATGTTTTATGATGTTTTGGGTTTTTTTTCGGCTTTTGGGAGCAAAAGAGTGATATCAGAATTATCCCTTACTCTTCCTGTAGTGCCGTCGTTTGGGAGATACGGTTGGTTTTGTCGACCGAGGGCTCTGGAAACGCTGGCTGTACGTGGCAGTGCTGAACCACTCGCCGCAGTGGGTTAGCGGAGCGGGGAGCGTGCTGAAGAGCCAACGGGCAGCCCCTCTACACCCAATTGTCTGTTATCAGCGGCACTGCCCTTATCACAAACGGGAACATCCTGATCAATAAGCTGAAGAGTTTCATCTACTAATATTTTAGTGGAAAGATGTTTTGACAGTTATTTTCATGGTTTCCAACAGTGTATTTTATGATACACATTTTATTGTAACTGTATAAATCCTCAAGTGAACTTACCCATGCATACCAGGCTCATCAGTACCTAAGAAGCTCCTGCTGTGTGTAGCATGTAAGACCATTCTTGGCGAAAGAGTGGGAAAGAAATGTCATTTGCCTTGTTCATTCTCACACTCTTACTTTTTTGTACTTTAAAAGTTTCTAATTCCATGTTCTCCTCTGTTGGTGCAATTTCAGACTCCAGCTGGTAAGTGAAAGGGGCAGTTTTGGGTTCCTTGTAAAATAATGAAGAAAAACTTTCCTTTTTTCCACTAAGCATTGTTACATTTATGTTGCATGATTTTTTTTTAACAAGAAGTTGAATACGGATCAGAAGTACAAGAGCTTCTTATTTAAGGGCAGTTAAAGGGACAGTTTCTGGGAACAAAAGAGCAATCAAATATAAAAATTTGTTCAAAAATAATCCCCACAAATAGTTTAAATACATGTTTATTGTTAAAAATTGAAGTATTTTTATCTGAGAACATGGAAGACTTTGAACTGCATATTGTTTCTCTATATATACTCTCAATATACTTTTTCATATACTGATAAAAGGAGAAACAGATATCATCAGTATCATCATCTTCCTGTGCAAGTGGACCTAGTGAAAGGTTATCAGCCAAGAATTTATCTGTCTGGAAGAGAATTTTCAAAATTATTTTCTCCTGGGAGAAAGAGTGTAGTTTTTCATGGAAAGTTCTTATGTTAAATTTAAGGATTTCAGCTTGGATGTTAGAAACAGTGATTACATTTGTAAGTCCTAATTTCACCTTTTCCTTTTTTTCTTCCTGGTGACTTTTGAAGGCACCTATCTACTCAGACTTCAGAAAAATGACAGGACAGCTAGAGAGGGAAATTAAATTATTTCTCATCTGCAACTCAGTAGTTAATGGAAATATATTTTTGCTTCTCTAGGCTCAAAAGCTGCTAGGCCAGATCCATTTGCAAACCAGAAACACAGATTGGCTTGCTACAGCCATGAAGCTAAAATAAAGTTGCATGAAAAGAGAATTGCGTGCTTAAATAAGGACCATTCATATGAATAAAAATTGCAGTTAGGGGTACTATCCCCCAGCTGATAGAATGTTTTATAGGAATGATCATAAAACCACATGTCATTTCCATGGTTTATATTCTTTGTGAGCTTTGCAAATATTCTTGAGAGATCTTGAGTCGTCTCCTGAAATGACAAACCTACACAATTCAAGTGTTGTCATACGATAGGTGTATGAAGGAGCGGAAATCTTGCAGATCCCGCTGGCAACATTTATGCCAGTAGCGTTGGCAGGAGGTGCAAATGTTCCTGCCGGAGCCATTGCAGCGGGAATGTGCACCAGATGAACAGCTGCCCTCCTCGCTCCGCAGGCAGAATTCAGCCTTCTGAAATAGCTGCTACATAAAGCGCAGAGACAAAAGAGCAGATAAACGTTATTTCAGCTGTAAAACACAGAAGTTGTAACCATAAAAAAGTATTTTAATATTTATGCAGCATATATCCCCATCTCCATGAGTGGAGGATTTGTATAGAGTGCTCACTGACCACAAAGCTAAGAAAATGCTCAAATATTCCATTATGTTATTTATTCCTCTACAAGCATCCATTATGCAGTTTATTTTCCAATTAAACCTTACTATTGACCAAATGTTATTCTCCATCTCCATTCCCAACAGTAACTTCCTTCTTGTGAAACAGTTTTGCCGTACATGAATTAATGAAAAGCGGGTTGGCAGTTTTGTTGCTGTTCTATGAATATTCTTATAGACCCCCACAGGGAACCCAGTTATTTAAGTAAGGCCGCTACAAAACAAGAGAATGAAGTCATCTTCAGAAAGGTGATTTTTTGTGTCCTATTGTACCTGAGATATGCTCAAACAGTATGGGAGGTAGAGAATTGGAGGTGATTTGTCCTTTCTTCCCTCTTCTTTTATCCACTTTCAGACTACTTTTAATATGGACCCTCCCCCAAAACTTCCAAAAAAAAAAATGAAAAGAAGGAAATTCTTCTCATGGATAAATGAGTGACTAAAAGTAGAAAACAGGTAGAAAATGATTGAGTGTCTCAAGGGAGATGCACTGAGACTGTTGGCAGTCAGTGGTGGCCATGAGCCCTGCAGCATCTTGGCAGTGACAGTGCAGGGCGATTCCTTGGCTGGGAGCCCGCCCGGGGTGCAGGGCTCGGCGTGCGCGGCCAGAGCGCCCCAGCGCACCGGCTGCGAAACCTCCCGGGAGGGCAGGCTTGCAGGGCCAGAGCCGTGGGCAGCCGGGTGGTTCTTTCTTGCTTGCTTGCTTTTTTTTTTTTTAATCTGTGTAAAGGTCATTTTGATTTATTGATGCAATGGGGAATATAAGCAGTTTTCATTGCTTTAGGAATTTCCCTTTTTCTGTTTTATATTTGTCTAAAGAAGAACAAGAGTTCTGCTTTGCTCTCCTGAGAAAAATTAAAGCAGATGGAGAGTATATTTTGTACACTTTCTTGAGTATCCAGTGGCTTAAAGATTGAGCTCAGTTGCATAACCCGAGGGCTATATGCCTTGATGTACTGAACAATTACAAAGCAACCATTGTTTTCTAATATTACTTTTTCTTAAGTAAAATTCACATTTGAAATCTCTTTTGAGCAATGCTTTGAAGTAGAATCTAGCTCCCAGAGGTAGGTAATCTTAATGCTAATTTGCTGTACAACAATGTGCATTATTAAAGGACATGTGAATGATTCATCCAGTGAATGAAGAAAAATTATTCCAAATGATTATTGATGAGTTAATCAAGATAGCCAAGTCAACTTTTTTTTTGTCCATTAGTGTGAACAGTATTTCACAATCATAATAATAAGAGCCAAATGTTAATGGCTGAGGTAATCAGACCCTAATGAAGAACAGTGAAAAGTACTCTCTTTAAATAGTTTACAGTTTTCATAATCACTGGAGTGGTCAGCTGGTCCCATGATTCTTCATATTTCATAATGTAGGTTTACAATCAGCTTTTGGTTTTAATTTCCTTTTTCTTTCTCCAAAAGGTGAGTGAACAGAGAAATTAAGGAGTATAAAGGCCACAGAGCTGTGTAGTAGCATGTAAAAAAAGAAAATTGTTTTGTAACATGAATACTTCTTAAGAGAAAAAGAGACTTTTTATCTGGAATTGTAACTACCTAAGAGCCAGCTACTGCCTTTCTTTTCTGTCCTTCATATGATTCTTTAGTTGAAAATAATTACTGTCATTTTTAAGAGCTCAGCACAGGCTTTAAACCTTATCCAGGTAATGAAGACCAATGACTAGCAATGTACGGGTCTTCTGAGAAAGTGTTTTACTTGCTATTTTTGCCAAGTATTATGCTGGCAATGCACAAACAGGCAGTTCAGGAATTCTGGTTTATGTGACTGACCCTGCGAGTAAACTCGATCTTACGGCTTTTCAGGATCAGTGCTTTTCTCTTTGCTTGTGTGGTTGATTTACCTTTCCCTGTCTTTCCAATGAAGTATACTTTCTCCTTCAATGTCACTTTTGAAAAGACAGTAAAGGATAACTAAATTCAATAAAAATGGTACAATTTTGTGGCATTTTAGGCTAACAGACTTGCCAAGTATTCACAAAGCCCACAAAGGTCCACAAGACATCCATCCAACTTGCCCTCTTTCTTTCAAATGATGAAACTTTCTAGCACCCTCTAATGAAATAAAGATCATTAGAGCAAAAGATCAAAAGCCTCAAAATTGGAATGTCCTAGGTCACCACAGTAGCAGGAAGTAGCAATAAAAGGCAGGGGAAATAGTTTGGCCTGGGGGAAATTCCTTTCTGACTCCAGCAGTCCTTTCCAGTTCTGTTTCCTGGACAAGAAACTTTACAAGTCCCTCATTTGGCTGGCTGCTCTGCACGCTGGGAAGAGGTGACTTGAGCAGTTAACTCCTCACAGTTTGCAAGGTGGGAAGAAGAGAAAAACATTATCCGGGGCATTTTGCCATGCCACGGTTTTGCGCCAGGTCAGATAACGTACCTCCTGGGCAGGGACTTAAGGGCCTCGTTTACACAGCTCCATCAAGCCGTTCCTCAGACTGTCCAGGCCCATGGACAAGGCCGTGGTCAGCTGTGGGCCTCCTGCTGTGCCAGCTTTGCAGCACACGTGATGAGGAAGGGCCTCTTGCAGCGCGGCCGTGCTCGCCATCCTGCAGCCTCCTCGGCACGGCCTGCCCAAGCGGTGTTGACGTCTTGTGCCACTGCTGACCTGGCGCTTGTCGCCAGGAGGGAGGACGTGGCCACGTGTGCTCCAGGGCAGCGGCAGCTCTGTGCAGTGATGGGTCTTTGCAGCCTCCAGGACAGGGTAGTAGATCAGTGTACAGCAGTAGATGCAGATCAGTGTTTCAGCAACTGCCGAACTTGTAACAGCACTTACTAGGAAAGGACTTGGTAATGTCCCACGGAAGCGGTAAGAAAATTTAAACTTTGACTGGTATTTAAATGGGCATGATACAATAAGTCTACAAAAAGGGACAACCCTGATGTGGCAGGGAGTTGAGCTGGCAGGGAGAAACCTCGATCAGTGTTGTCCATTTCTGACTTTTGTGGGTGGAAGGGGTTTGACTGAGCAAGCGCTGTCCTGCCACAGGCCAGCAGTACGAGCAAGCAGTGCCTCTGGCACAGAAAGGCAGTGCAGAACGGACTCGCTCCCTGGCACCCGCAGGCACAGCTCTGGTGACACCAGTGCGTCAAATCCGTTACCTCCATGCGCTAGATGCAGTGCAGCACGTGGCCGTGGCCACGCGGACAGCATGGCGCAGCGTCCCCTGCGAGGGGGCTCCTGAGGGCTTTAGCCATGCGACTGTTGGGTAGCCTAGCCAGTATCTGCACAGAGACAGGTAAAATACCTGATACTATCGGAAGGAAATTCCAAGATGGGAGATTCATGCCATCCTTGCGGGAGATTGAAGTTCCTCCGGAGCTTTGGGAAAAGCAACTTTCTGCTCTCTGATGCTTGTCCAAGCCCTTTGCCATTGAGGGGGTCTGTTTAGCAGGGCACATCTTTAGGGCAACCGGGGAGAGGTTTTCAGAGTCCTGGCCTGGCGGCACCCTTTCACTTCAGGAACAGAAATTAGAAGATGCAAAATTTGCTGTCTAGCTTGACCAGCCTGCGAGCAGACAACTGGAGTTCTGCATTTAAAAATATTTTGTTTGTTTTCCAGAGTCTCTGAGATTGTTCTTGGGAAGCCAGGGCTAGCTCCATCTGGGATGCATAAGCATGCTGATAATTACAGGAAGTATTTGCTGTGACTCTCATCCACTGCAATAACTTGAGGTGATAGAGACAGTTATAGTGTCATATAAGAAGTGAGAAAGAAGATTTGACGACTTTATTATGGTTATTGCTGGTTGAGAAGCCACTACACAGCTAGTAAGTGTACACTGTGTTTAGCACATCTCGCTGGCTCCTCCAGAAAGGGAAAACATCTTGGGTCATTAGAATTAACAACTACAGAGTGTAGGTCAGAAACACAATGGCAAATTGAAGGTAAAGGCAAAATTTGCCTTAAAATATTATAAACTCTCAAGGATGTATCTGTGTGTGTATTCACCAAGGTAGAATCAGGAAGGTCAAGTAGCTGATATTTTTGCTTATTGGTTCTTACAAAAAATAACTTTACTTTCTGTATGCTGTTAGCTTGTGTTGTTGAGTTGAATTTGCCCTGAACTATATGTGTGAATTTGCTTGTGTTGTCTAGGGAAAGGGAGAAAATACAAGCAGATTTTTGGAAAACGTGGCCCACCTGAAGAATAACTATAAATCTAACATTAGCCACTGTCACATATATAGCAGCAGGGCCGAATTGTCCTGGCCTGACAGGAGCTTTTGAAGTCAAGCTTGTGTGGCAAGCTGGGCAATAGAGACAGTCCTCTAAGATCAGACCTGTGAACTTCTAGGGATTGAGGGTTAGGGAGATGAAATTTCGTAACTAGTTCCTTTTTTATGCCCTGAATTGTCCAGACAAAACCTAGGATGTGGCTTTTCCCAGAGTCTGGAGGGCCCGAAAATCAGAGCTGGAGCCAAGACCTATAGCTTTGCACCTCCCTGTTGGAAACAGAATATAGAGTATATTATAATTGTACAATGTACTTGTATACTGCTATATGTGAGACTAAACTTGGGCTATACTGCCTTAATAGGAACTTCCTGAGTCTTAATCTTGACCCTGCCATGCTACTTAATTCCTTCCCACTTATGTAATGCATTATTTTTTTAACAGCATTATGTTATGTAAGCTATTAGTAGGAGACTCAAATTATCACTTGGGTAAGCAATTGTTCTCCTTTTTATCTGTTTTTCTTTGCATTATCTGACCTTTAGAAAAATAACATTAAAATACATTTTCTTTTGTACATAAATGACTTTAAATGAATTGTTTACTAGAGCTATGACATTTAGATGTGGTGTGAGTTACTTATGCATGTGAAAGAAGAGATTAAGAGAGCTTTTTTGTATCAGGTGTACAATGTTACGTTTTTGTTAGGTCTCTGGCTGCAGATCAGTGACCTTGTAAGACTTTGTCAATATGGGACGTTTGATTTACAGGTTACAGTTAAGGTTTTTGTCAATTGGCTGTGCTGCTTATGCCATTGCTTTTAAGCACTTGTTATCTTCTGGAAGCACTTTTTTGTGAACATGCCCGAAGGTGCAATGTGATGCTGAATTCTAGTGTCTCAGGGAGCAATTAATTTCAACCTGTTCACGTCCCCGTCTGGTTCCCTTTCAGGCCTGTGCTGTTGATTGAACCAAAGCTTTGCATTGTGTTTCACACAATATATAATTTGTGTAAATGTATGTATTACTCGGCTCTCATCTTGTTAGTAATGAATGTGTCTGGGTGAGCAAGGTGCCTTCCCCCAGGAGGGGAGGGGAGGTGGCAGTGCTGCTCTTGGCGGGTGTCGCTAACGCTTGCTGGCTGAGCCGCCTGCAAGTGCTCCCCGCGAGCACAGAGCGCCTCGACTGCATTCTCTGCCTCCTCACGCCTCACTCCTCCTGTGATTAGAGCAAAGTCTCTTACTGTCTAATTGGGAACCACACGTAAGGAGCGGGGTGTCATGCAGCAGGAGGCTGAAGGTGTGTGTGAGAAAGATGGAGATGAAGCAAGCCAGGTGAAAGCACCCTCCAAGGGTTTTGTCCCATTACAGTATCTTCCAGACATGCAAAAATTCCTGTTAACGAAAGGAGATAACAGTCTGCCTTTTCTCATCTTTGCAGTCTACAGTAACAAGGTATTTGTAAAAAGCTTACAAAAGATGCTTTGGGATTTTTTACGAGGGAAACGCTTGGCTCTACACCGTTTCTCCATTTAGTGTCTGTCTGACTGAAGGCAGATGTATTCTCTTTTTAACTACTCAGTCCGCTGTCGTGCCTGTCAGCAGGTGATACCGTATACAGTGTGCAGTCCTTGCAATCATGTTGGCCGCCATGTCCTTCTGTTCCCCAGCCTCAGTGCCCTTCTCAGATTGGAATCCAAGGGATCAGACAGTGGCAGGTAAATCACCAAACTCACAAAGTATCAAGTTTCGTGCTTGGAGGCATATCTTTGTTACAACCAGATCTTCTGTCAGTTTACTCAATGTGATAAATTTTTTGCTTATTCTCTTTGGGAAAGATGATCAGTCAAACGTGGTTTGTTTTGTTGTTTTGTTTCGGGTTTTTCTGTCTGTTTTTTGAAACAAGGTTACTGTCACAATATAGGCAGTCTGCATTTTTACCAGACCTGACCATTAATTTCACTAAAAAGAAGAAAAATAGAGGAAGTAGCACTGACCAAATAAGGGCGCCTTTTGTCTTTCCTGGGCTTAGCTGGTGGCTGATGTTCATATCTCTTCACTGCTTCAGTTCAAGCAAATCCTGGGATTGAATTTGGCCAATTAACATGACAATGTCAATGTCAAGACCCATTACAATAAAGAGAGGGAGTTCTTATTTGCAAAGTAGTTTCATAACGGCAGAGTTGCAGAGGAGTGCTTTTCCCTCTGGAACTGTGTGGGTCCTACGATCATGAAGAAAATAAGCCTGTGGTGATTAATGTGTCAGTGGTTTACTTTGCTGCTGTTTTTTCAAAAGAATTTCTAAGGCGGTAATAGAAATATTTATCCAGCTCCCATTACAATGCTTTAGCTTCATTTTTCAGAAGTTTGAGTAAGCTCTTTTCCATTTCTTCGGTCCTGTTCAATTATTTGAACTGAGAAAGACTGGCACCTGCCATGAACTTCACAATTTTCTTTATTTTTCTTTTCTCGACAGGTGAGTGTGATTATGCTGCCTGAAGGATTTCTTGCCTGGCTCTCTTTGCAGCTTCCACCTGGCTCTGAGGTCCATATCCTGCCTCCAGCAGTATCTGCACAAGGTTTGTTACCATGATTTCACCGTACTCAACCTGGGTGTCAGAGTGTTGATTTTAAGGGCTCTTGTTTAGCTGTGAGGACATTTAAATGGGTCCTTTCTGCTCATTGTGAAGACTGGCACTTATGTCAGCTCCTACAGCCCTTACTCTTGCAGATAGCACTTGGTAAGTCATGAGAGCAGTGCCTGTGCTCAGATGAAGTGACCAAAACAGGGCCCTTAACACTGATACAAGTGACCAACTGGTGTTAGTTTTCTGCAGGCTGTTACTGAAAATACCACGTTTTGTAGTGGTTGTGCTTACCTAAAATGTTTCTGGGTATAACTGTTGTTATAATAACAATCAGAAAAAAAATGTATTCAGGCAAAATTCCCCTAAGCTCTTCCCCTGGATCCTCCCTGACGGCACCTTGAATTTATGGCAGATGAAAATATTCAGCGTGTTGCAGGATCCAACCTGTGGTTTGCATGTCATTTTAACATAAAGCCATTTACCTCTCTTTGCTTTGCAGAAGGGAATTTCCATTTTATCAAAACTGTAAAAAGAAATGTAAATGCTCGCATTTTAGAATGCTACGACTGTTCCACAGGGATGTTGGGGGTAATTTGCCTATGAATTCTCAGAAAGGCTCAAGATGAGTAGTTTTGGGAAAGCTGAGCTGCTGGTTACCTCCTTTTCATTAAAGGAGACTTGTTCTAATTTTGTCATAGTTTCCAGTGAGTTTAAGTATAAAATTAAATGCTTGTAACAGTAATTTTGGGTCATGTAGTATCTGAATAAAACCAAATAGGAAAGATTCAATTATTTATGAAAGGGACCTGTTTCAGAAATATTTTTTTGCTCAATTTTATTTCTCAGTTCTTTTTGGACTCTGGGGAAACTAGACTGCTAAAACAGGAATTTAAAATCTTTCTCAACATCCCATGCTTCTATTTGTTTTTGCTCTGACACTATGTTTGTTGTTGAGTCACATCACACACTACAATAGCGATATAATGCTGTCTTCCAAGTACTGCTGCACTGTAGATGTCTTGTTCTGAAAATTAGTACTTGAGTGTTTTTATTATTTAATATATATATTATTATTATTGGTGGTGGTGGTTTTATTATTTATTTATCTATTATTGTTTTATTGTTCTTTTAGCCCCTACTTTTGGAGCTGTATGGATCTCTTGCCAGCTTTCGGTAAGAGATGTGTGTGTTTGTGTGCGTATCTGTATGTGTGTATAGGGGGCATTCCAGCTCTTTGGTATCACTGTGCCAATATAATACATGTTTTGTTGCGAGTTAAATTGGTAAAATCAATAGGTGCTGTTTGATAACAAATACCACAATGTTTTTTAAACTTTGTCTTGAAATTGAAGGCAGTTCATTTCAGTAGTGAAACAAACGTTTCTAGTAATTATTTTATATTCAGCTTAATGTGCTGTGGATTCAAATTCTATAATGTTAGGCTTTTTATAAGATGACATGGCTTTTCACTGGCAACTGCTCTACTTTGTTGTTTAATACTGATTAACATTTTAAAATGAACTGAACACAACAGTTCTAAAGAAGAAAGAAAAATCAAGGTGGATTGATATCTTTATTTTTTAATCAAGAAGCTTTTTGGAAGATTTTAAATTGTAATCCCCAAAATATTTAGGTTGTTTTCGTGTGAACTTGTTTGGGAACAGGAAGGCAGGGAACTCAAGTGCCTCATTCTATAGTGTGAAATGAAGTTGTGGGTGGACTTTTCCCAGGGCTGCATTATGCTTTGTCTCCCTGTGACATGCTGGCTAAATGGGCAGGACGAGCCTTTGTAGTTTTGTGATGTTCCATTGTTATTTAGCACATAAGAGCAGCGCGGAAATGGTGCAGCTGTTCATGAACTGATGATTGGAAAACCTTGTGCAGGGCAATCCATAAAATGCTAAATCATGATTTTCAGTCTGAGTCTTGAAGATGCTTCTGGCTATGTGAAACACTCCCTTTCCTTAAGAACACGATTACCTCTAATCCTCGTTGTGTGACACTGCAGATGAAGACAGTACTGAGCATCTATTAGCAATTCAGATACACAGGCTAAAGTTTTGATCTTCTATGCTCTCCGAGGACCTCTGAAGCGTATTTTTGGCCTAGGGGTTTTACACAGACCTATTTTGTTAGAAGTGCTGAGCTCCTATTTTTTTCTGCTTTGGTGAGGGTGGGGTTCTGAAAGCCGCTACTGAAAGCTTCGGTTGTAGCCCATCTTTTTGAAGTAGTTGCATTTTAAATACTTCAGGAGCATAAAGTATTTCAGCTTCCTCTGGAATAGCAACCACTTTCCCCGATGGTAGCCAAGAGGGAGCTACCTAAATGTGCTTTCACACACCCTCCCTGCTACTGTGAAATCTCGTACCCCAGGGTAACAAGCCAGTTCTGCGCAGCTGACCTGACATGAGCCATTACCTTTAACTTCAGGAGGTGAAGAAGGGTTGGGCCTGAACTGTGGGTTTGGATGTTTGCAGGAAGACTGGGGTTTATAAAGCAGTACCAGGTTTCTTTGTGTATGCCAGCTTGCTCCTCAGTGCTTTTGCTGTTTCAGGCGTGCTGGAGAGCTGAAGAGCAGGCGTGTTGCAAGATCAGCACGCTGAAGGGCCCAGGTCCCGCTAAGGCTCTCCTGAGGCACTTCAGGCATCCTGGGAAAGCAATGCAAAATGCTAGAATGCATCTGACACCTTCCCATCTAAAACTTAGTTTTCCTGTAGATGAAAAGGATTGTTTCCAGGATACTTCTGGATTATATCATGGTGGTTGAGTTTCAGAATAAGAGGGCCAATCTGCTCTGGCTATCTAAGTGTTTGCTTTAGAATGCAGCTATCATGTAAAAATCTCAATTGACATGTTGATCAGACAGAAGGCAAGATGTCACAGTTGTTACTTCCTCCCTGAGTTTTTATGACCATGGGACTCATGAGATGCTCTTCAGTACGCTGGTTCCTGTATAAATGGTTAAACCTTGATGTGGGTTGGCTGATTAATTTTAGTACAGCAGAATCCTTTGCTGTGTGTGATCATAGCCATCAAAACAGAGAGTGATCTAGAGTGTGTCAACTATGGGGTAGCAGAAACTGCATTTACAAAAATCATGGGAAAGGGTGTTTCCCAGCTTGGTGGTCAATGATCACCCTTCTGGAGTGAGAAAATGCCGCTTTTGCATAAATTATGCTCTTATTTGCTTAATATGCGATAACTCAAAAGGCAGACAAAGTTAGTTAATATATTCATTCTTGTCTTTTTTTTTTTTCTTACCCCTCGTGAGTCATTATAATTACTGAAAATTAATATATTTTGCAACATTAAAATATTGCAATGGGATATCAATATTCTGATATACTTTTTCATGTTCAAAATGTGGAAGGGGATTGCAAGAAGATAACTTCCTGTATTTAATTAAGTAGCTTATATGTACATGATACTTTGCAGAAAAATAAAACCAGTAATCTCAGAAAAGATATTTCCAGGGTGCAGAGTAGGAAATAATATATTGCAGTGTCTTTCCTCATCATTACTTTCTATTAATGAAAATCTGTAAAATAATCAAGGAGTGGTTATTAAATAATTTCACCAGAGAATGTTCTCACATTTATGCATTTTGTTTTTTTCTTTTTATAGTTAGAAAACTGTGCAGTTATAAAATACTGCCCACAAAAACTTTGTTGGTTCTTTTATTTCTGCACAGGGTCACCTGGCATGGTCCAGGCATTCCCATACAAGCAGGAAAGAGCTACTCCTTCCAGGGCCAGACTTGCTTTCTCATCCAGCAGGTAGGCAAGTGGGTGCTCAAGTCTCATTACTGTGCATTATGTGTTTATACTATTTAAAGCATCTCTTCTCAGAAGTAAATTAAACTCTTTGAATAGGATTTGTGAACTTACTGAGTTACTCCAAAAGTAGAAAAATACTATCTGAGATTTTTAAAGTAAAAGTTAGGGGGCCTAAATGCTTCTAAAAATGTAAATTAGTACATATTGGCATTTTCAGCCCAAATCTGACCCTGAATTGCTGCCTGAAGATGGGATTTAGGAACCACTTCACTTGACTCTGACAGTGAAAAATTTGTCCTAGAGAATGAAGATATTTTGCTGAATTAGACTAGGCTTTAAGAAGTATTCCAGTGCTTTATTTAATAGAAATAAAGCCCATCTTTGCTTTTCCCCACAGATTTTCTTCTCAGTCAGGAGGAAAAAATCCACCACCCTTTTTATGACCAAGGTTCTGGGTGTACATACATACTTACATGCATGTATTCCACTCTTGGAGTTCTTGACATCACAAGGATGTAAGAATTAAGGTTATTGATAGCTTTGACGTGCAGCTGTTGAGGCACAGGGTGCTGTCTGCAAAGCTGTTGTAGCGGTATCTCTAAGCAAATTGAAGTCTTCAAACCTGATGGCTAGATTAGAAATAAGGAGTAAGTTTCTCTAAGTTTCTGTCACTTTTATATCATTTGGAAATATGAGGCTGAACATATTGTAGTCAAATCTTTGCAGCCACTGTATTTCAGTGCAAGGATGCTCATTGCTAAAAGACAGTCTGAATCTGTGTCTCTGCTAGAATTGATGTGACAGTGAACGTCCAACACGAGCAGATGTGCAGTTCTGTGCCCGAGCCTCCCCGGGCGCTGCGAGGCTCATGCGGGCAGCACCCCTGCTCCCCAGCTGCTCCGGGCAGGCGACGAGGCCGCAGCCGGGGCAGGGGAGGATGCAGCGTGGGGAGCGCCCTGGGGGCCGTGCGGCAGCCAGCCCTGCGACCCAGGACACACTGCACAACGACAGAGTAAATAGTCACAACTGGCAGTCACAAGAAAAGTAATCAAATTTGTGCTTGCCTTCTAAAATGCCACCTGGTAGCATATGTGTATGATACACTGTGAGAGAACATGTGTTCTGTTATAAAGGGTAATTGGATGAGGATGCATTGAAACACAGAACTGGGAGTTTAGATTTACTTGGATCAAGGTAATTTACACTCTGATCTAGCATCACACTTAGATGTATATACCACTTAGGTCTATCCAGCAGTAAGTTTGTGAATTTTTTGGAAGAAGAGTATAGATTTGGAGCATTTTTAAGATTATGTCTAGTGAGATCTCTCACTAGTGAGAGATCATGAAGCAGCTTTACAGATAGATACGCAGGAATTATCTCTTTTTGTGGGGCAGCTTCTCATTGTGTTTTTACAAGAAGGAAAAGAAGGTTATAATAGAGTGAAAATCATAATGGTTGAAAGTTGCAACAAAAAGCCTGATATTCTTGTAGTTCTCAGTGGCCTTCATAACAATGCACGTTGTTCTGAGGCTGTGTCTGAGCCACCTGGAGTAGATAGATCAGCAGTGGGGAGATTCATGATTCTGCAAGCAGGACAAAAAAAGAAGGAAAAAAAAAGGCAATGAAATCCAATTTGTTTCCATTATATGTATTTTATCTTGAACTGTACCTTATGTGACAGGACGGCAATTAATATCTCTTGTAAAACAGGAGGCTCTTTAAATTGGTCTCATTATGGCTGTTGAGGTTGTGTGACACTGCTGAAAGGGATTCCCCCATTATCTGTGTTTGACACGTATTCCTAATCAAGCAGGCCAATTCTGCTTTGTCAAAGGGCTGTCACATGAGTGAAGATAATATTTATTCTGACTTGTACTATTAATGTAAAAAATGTAGGTTGTGTTGGCAGACATAAAACCCTCTCTTGGCCATGCTGAACAGTTACTAAGATGTTCCCTTTCAGCAAAAGTGTTTCTAAATACAGGTATTTTTCTGGACAGAGGATTTGGATTACTTCATTTTTGTAAAACCCGTATGTCCATGAGAAATTTTTGAAATTAAATTTGAATAGACTGTGAGGAAATCTTGCAGCAAAAAATGTTAAAGAGCAAGATTAATATTCTCCAATTTTCTCCCATTTATTGGTGAAAAGAATTTGGCAGTCCTACATATCCCGCTTGGTTTGGAAGCTTGTTAGCAATAAACATTTTCCTTTCTAAGAGGTTTTAATATGTATGACCATACTACCTCATTTATTGAAATTTTGCTGAACGCTTGTTTTTATTTCATATTGATACTGAGTTGATCAGGCATCCACTTTTAGAACTATTCATAGAAAGCTGATGAGAGAGCTTTAATGGAGTTATTAGTGCTTTAGCATGCTGAGTTTAACAATACCAGTATGCAAATGCAAGGCTTAAAAACATCACCTACAGAAGGTTTGCATGGATATTTTGGTATTGTTGTAGTTTTGTGTGCACAAAAGAATATCTGCAGTTGTATCAGAAATCACCTCCCCAGAATCCAAGCCCCTACACCAAAGTTGCTCTTAGTTACATGTAAGAAGTTTTGGATAGTACGTAGGTCTATATAAATGCTATATGGATATAACATATAAATTCTACAGACCTAGTTTTAGTATTGCATCCTTGTCCTTATATATATACTTACATATACTGCATCTGTTACCAAGGGAGGATGGCTCCTCATCTCCAGTAACAGTAAGGAGAGGTTTTTGAGTTTGAGTGAGAAGGAAAGGAATTGAGGACGAGGGGATTTGAAGGTGCTCACCTCAGCTGTTAGAGTGATGCTGTAATACCCTGCCCAGCACTGATGACAAGGGGAAGGGTGGAGAAACAAGGTGCCAAGGGTTTTACTGGCCATGGGAGTCTCTTGGTTGTTTAGACCTTTTTTTTCCCCCTGCGCATCAGTGTAACTTCTTTCTTTCCTTCTGAGGGGAAAAACTCTATCACAGAGGAGGAGAAAGGAATAGCTCCATTTTACTCTAAAGCCTGAAGTAAATGGCTATTTAACATATTGTAACATACTGTATTTGTATGCACTCAAAGTCTTTGAAGCATGAGAGGTGCTATCAGAAAACATTGAGCTAGTGGGACCAGTGAGTCCTCCGAGCAGAGCGGATCTCGGTCGCTAGCTATTGAATATGACCTAGATGCAAGTTCTGAATCAAGAAGTCCTTGAGCTGCAGATTGTTGGATGGTCAGATATTATACAAGGGAAAGGATGTCCCTACGCACATGCAGGTTTGTAGGCTTATTTGTAGAATGTCATCTGTGACCACACTGGCCTAGACAGACTTTCATCTGTATTAATATGTAGAACTACAAAGATCATATGCTAAAGCATTAATCACAACTTTCAAATTAATAATATGTTTTAAGCCAAAACGTTCAATACACGTGAAGGCAAAAGTGAGGTCTCTCTAAGGACAATATTCCTTCACTTTTGCAGACTCGTGTTCACGAGTTCCCAGGGTTGTGTGTACTTCTAGCACTATGTAACTTAGTACATAATTAACAGGCTTAGTCCAATGCCAGTCTTGTTTATTCACTCCGACTTCAGATTTATTAGATGAAATATCCTCAAAGTCAGGGTTGTGAATCAGTGAAAGGATGGAGCTGACCTGCTGTTGAATAATTTGTTGAGAAGTTGATGCTTTTGCACACGCAAGTCACTTCTTAAATAAACATCCTTGCAGACAATGGGACCCGGGGGACCTGGGGATTGTAGGGCAGCGCTGGGGGCAGTCTCGGGACTCACCTTGGAGCAGCGGGAGACCCGTCCCCGCGGAGCAGCCGCTCGCACAGCTCCAGTGATCGCCCCCGGGGCCGGCGGGAAGGAGCTCCTGCGCTCCGCAGCGCTGGGGCCAGGCCTCCCTCTGCTTGCTTACAGTGCTCAGGGAAGCGGATACCTGTGCGAAGGGCAGCTTGCGTGGGGTTATCGGAGCACAGCTCTGCTTAGGGTTTCAAACTGTCACGCAGGCTTACTGCAGAAGGCAGTGTCTTGGGCACTTGGCAAGATGCTGCCAGGAAGGGTGCAGAAACACAGGGCTGTGGTTTGCACAAGTGCAACTTTCCTTCTTCCTCTCTGAGGCCTGAGGTCTCAAAGAGAAATTCCAGCAGTGAATAATTCAGGAACAGGGAATAATTCAGTTACCAGGGCTGAGCTGGCAAACACTGGGCAGGTCCTAAGCCCAGGCAGCCTGGGGTATTCGTCTGGAGCTTCTGAACACAGTCGGCAAACAGAAGAGGCCAAAGTCTTTCCTCCAAGTGTTTGTAATCTGGAAGAAAGACTGGAAATAAAAATCTTGTGTATATGCAGCTCAGAGATGTGCATTATGCTAAAGTGGAGCTGGTAATATAACTTCAGGTGTCCAGGACAGGGAATGGACCTTTAAAAATAATTGAGAGAGCTGGAAAATGGGCGAAACAGAGGCGAAGATCTGTGCTTACCTCAAGCTCTGCTTTCTTTAAGTCAGTGATACTGGGATCAGTTTTGACTGGTTGTGGACAGGAGCCTTTTAATTGCATAGAAACTTCTTAGTATTTTGTTAAAAGAATATAATGAAAATGAAGGCGAGTGGTTTATCTGAAAACACAGGGGCAAAATGTGTGTCATGGACATTGTTCTGTACAGATCAGACTGGTATTTTGCCAGAGAAGGTGACTTTGGGGGACTCTGTGGGAATTTCAGGAGATTATAAACAAAAGATAACCAGCAAAACATATTAATTTAAAGATATTTGTCTTCTAAAATAGGCTTATTTGAGTGTAAGAAATATTGCAGATATGAGAGAAATGCAGAGGGTAGAGGAGGAACTTGTGGTCCTCCTTTACTCTCATTCTGACTAGTCTCATTAAAGAATCAAGAAGACTGGTTTCTGACCGTACCCAGCCACAGATAGAATTATTTTTTTCCTCTTTATGCAGATTATAAAGAAATTATGTCTTTGTGTAAAATGGCAATGCTAATGTACATTTAAGATACATTTTTTCAAAGGAAACTCAAGTCAGGCTTCATCAGTTCTGATACTAAAAGATTATATAGAGATTATGAATTTTACCTATATATGCCCTGTCTGCTGCTCTTTTATTTTAGAAAGGAGAATTTTTATTTTAGCAGTTAGATTTCAGGTCAGCAACATATCTAAATATTTCCTGTAGGCAGTATGTACTTAACTGACAAACAGCAAAATTCATGTTCACGTCTAGGAAAGTTGTCCTTATACTTTAATATCCCAAAGAGTTTCTGTTTTAGTTCCTTTTACATAATGAAAAAAGTAGAATAGGACAAGAAAATGGGATGCACATGTACGGTTCATATGTGTAAAAGCTTAAGCTACTACAACTAGTATTAAAAAAAATTACAGATTTGTTTATTTTCTTTTTTTTTTTTTAACTAAAAGCAGTTAATAAATGGCTTTGGATTCTTCTTTAGAAATATATTTTATTTTACCTCATATAAGATATTTGAGACAGCACAAATCATATAATTCTTATTTGCAAAGCAAATATAATAACCTATTATATTGGAAAACTATTCTGTGTCTGCCTGAGTATTACAGTCAGCCCAAAATACCTTTTTTTTTTTTTATGCCTATTTACAATGTGTATCTAGCACCCATATTTTCTACTCTGTAGGTCGTACTCAATTAAAACACTGTCAAAGTTAAAAGTAATTTGGCAATGTGTCAAAGTTATTTCAGGAATAACTTTGTCCTTAATTTTCTATTTATAGGTAGTATTTTTATAATTAATTATTTTCTTTCTGGCAGTCATTATTCATCAAAAAAAGAAATTTTTGTGTTGCTCCAAATGGGTAGTTCAGTGCTTTTCTTATTGGCTCTAAGCCTAAACTGCAGCAAGTATGTGATCACATATACCAGAAAAATCCTTTGTCCATTGCTAAACCTTATGAAATTGTAGATCAAAAGATTTTTCCTATCTTACAAGGACTATGGTACTATTCATGGGCAAAAATATGACTGTCAAAGTAATAAAACAACTACTGTTGTCAGTGAAAGATTAAAAGCAGCAGCTGGATTGTACACAGTCAACTTTTAAATCTTTCTCTAAGGAAGGTAGATGCTTTAGAAAATGATCTGGCTTTTCAGTTGATTTGCCATGATTGGCAGCCCCATAAAATGGCTACAGACACAGGAACTTGCTAAAGAAAGAAGCCTTTTTTCTCCATAAAGAGAATATTCTGCTGCTTGCCTTCTCCCAATTTGGACTCTGCACTTGGAGTGGGATGTAATGCAAGTGTCACTGCATTGATGGGCCTCAGCCTTTTCCTCTGTTTTTCCTCCAATTTATCCATCCTCTTCTTCTGAAATCATTCCTTTTCTGTCAGTTTTCTGCAACTTATATTTTAACCTATATTCTTTTTATTATTTTAGTCTTTATTCTTCAAATTCATCTGTACATTTTGTAATTCTTCTTCAATTCATTATATGTAGAATTGACTTCCATGTAATTTTTTCAAGATCATAAGCTTGAAGAGTAGCAAGTCCATCTAATCTACATTAAAATCCCACCTTTATCCTTGTTATCAAGAACTTGAGATTTTTTTTAAATTATCTCCCAAACTCTAGCCGTACAGCTTCTCAAGTTTGCAAGTGTGCTATCATTGAAACTTTGTTTATATAAGGTCACAGTAATGGTTTCTTTAACTAATTCCTTTATTCCCATTTTAGTTACATTCGTATATGTCATCACCCATGGTCTTTTATTCTTAAGGTACCATTTTTCTGCATGAAGTGGATTATCCTTCTACTTGTATCCCAACATCTGTGCCATCCACCTTGCACTTGGTGTTTTGTCGCATGTACTTCCAGGTTGTCAATGTCTTTAGGGATTTCTTTCTCTATACGTTTTGATTTTCATTTATTCTCTTAGCCTGTTCCATGGGAATTTATGGCTGCATAACTTGCTAACTTGGAGAGTAATATACTTCCTTCTGGCCAGCACCATACACTGTTGGAAGTCACCCAAGTGGTTTGTCATCCCTTTTCTTCTGATCCCATGTTCCTGTTATACCAAATTCTACTCCAAGGCTCCATGTTCCCCCATGAACAACTGCTGTACATCTCCTCACATCTGCTCTGTTACATTAATAACCATAAAACACACTTACTGGGGCTGTTTTTTTCTCCTAGGGTTCTGTGCAATAGAGTTGTGAAAGGACAGGTCCTTTCTTTGGATCCACAGGTCTTAATAGCACATATGTGCTTGGCTTTTGTGGGTGTAGGAATGCAGCAGTGGTGCATAATTTGTCACAACTCAAAGTCATTAGTGGTGGCAGAGCCAGGCCTGTAATATGCCCAGTTCCTAAGCATGTACTCTTACTTCTTGTCCATTCAAATGCTGGAATTGGAACACGCCGCCCTGGAGTTATCAGGTAACATCAGCAGTGTTCTTTGTGACTGTGCTGAAGTGGGAAAACTTCAGCTGCAAGCCAAGAGTTACTGTCCCTTCTGATCTTTATTCAGTGTCCTGCCTGAAAAACACTAGCTCTTACAGTAGGTGACAACTGAAGTAACTGAAAATGAATGATTGCAGAAGGGCTGCCGAAGAGGAGAGGTGCTGGCTGCAGCTGTGGACGTGAGGGCAGGCAGTTCTGCTCTGCCCACTCGCGGTGCAGCCCCCGCATGCAAACTGCCCGCACCCAAACCCGCGAGCCTGGGGCTTCCCGCTGGGCTCCCGCACGCAGCAGCACCAAGCCTCGCCCTGCCGGCCAGGGACCTTGAGAAAGAAGAGGACAATGTTTGATGTTTGTTTCAGATCTTTCTGACGGAGAAATACAGATAAAAGCGAAGCTTTTGTGACTGATTTTTTTCACTATCTACTTGAAAGGCAGTGGGTCAGAAATAAGGCATTTTTGCTGCGGAGGAAATGTGTGGGATGTTGGCTGCAAGCCAGTAGCCACTAACATCCCTGCTGCACTAGGAATACTTGAATGAAGTGGGCGGTAACCTCGGGAGAGCAGGCAGCACTACCTACATCAGAGGAAAGCCTCTTCATTGAGATTCAAGGAGTAAAAGTACTGAATGGAGATAAACCGGTTGGGTGGATTTTTCTGCAAGGGACAGTGAAAGTGCAACAATTGTCTTCCAGTCTAGAAGAGCATCTTCTAAGATTCCCTTCCTGCCACATCCCGTTCATTCTGCAGGAGAAAGGATTTATACAGTCCCTGACTAGTCTGACATTTTAAAGTTTCATCTTCTAGTTCTATTTTCTCAACACACAGGACTGTGAAATAACAACCTGAAACTTTCAGTCTGTAGTTCTCCCTACAGCCAGTAGGGCAACATTTTTGTCAAAAACAAAATAAAATCTGAAGTGTGTTGAATGTTTATACCGAATATAATTTCACCAGACCTTAATACTGTTTTTGTCCAATTCAATATCCATTGGAGGAAAAAAAAAATCTAGAGTTCCTCTCCCACTGAACTGTGAATCCAGAGGATCAAACAAACATCCTGAGTGTTTTCTTTCTCCTTGTTGCCTGCCCCACTTCCAGAGACAAGCCATTCCCCAGCCTAGGTGCTGCTGAGTTTGTCACCAATTCTAGCCAGTCTGAATACAATTGCATTTTTCTTGAATGAAGTCCATCATCAGAACATCATGCCAATGAAATAGTTTTTCTTTCCAGCTCCAGTAATGTGATATGTAAGCAGCAGATTTTTGGTCCAGAAGTACAGATCTGTTCTCAATATGCATAAGGGAAAGGAGATTCCCATCTTATTTGTGACATAACTGAATTATTAGAAAGTGATTCATTCATTCTGTCAAACAGGGAAAATGGGCAATGATGCTACAGGCAAGCATTTTGGCTAGATGCTGGCTTTGAACAAAGGATGGGGCCATAAAAAGACAAACCAGCTAGAACAAAGCATCACAAATGTTTTATAAAGCTCTTTTCCTAACATTGGAAATAAAGGGATGCCGCACAGAAGTGACAAAGGTAATTTTATGTAAATCTAAATCGTTAAATGATAATGAGGGCTTAGCTTTTGGATACAGTTATGCACATTGGCTCAAACGTATTCACTTTAATAACCCTCAGGTTAGAGAAAACTAGAGCATAAGGGATCCAAAATGACTGCAAATGAAGAACATTTGACATGAATGAAGGAAGTCCATCTGGACAGGATTTGGGAAGATTAGAACTCTGAACTGGAGCAGGAGATCTACAAAAGCAGGCAAGGTAATAATTGGCTTTGCTTTTGTTACTGATAATACCTTTGTGTTGATAATTTACCTTTCAAATTCAGGTTTTGGAAATGACCCGTAACAGTACGCCTCTGATAATACAAAGTGTTCGTGGGCAATTGGTTTGCGGTGTCCTACCTCTAGGGTAGGAAGCACTGAAGCAACTAGATGCTGCCAACCCCTTGCCTCACCACTCTCTCCTGTGTTCCAACCAATCTGGCAATGAGGAGCCTCGGAGAGCGCCGCTCTGGTAACGCACTGGTGCCAGGAATCGCCCGTGAGTCACAGCCCCAAGGCGCAGGGCTGCGAGAGGCCGCACAAGCAGCGGGGCGCAGTGAGGCAATGTCAGTCCGTGAGAAGAGCAGTGGTCTCAGCACGCTCACAACCCTACATGTGACTGAGGATGTCAACAGGAGGGACATCCAGGCAAAGTAGTGGCAATGCTTAATTCTCTGGGCTAGGGAAGAGCATGTTGTGGTGATTGCAACATAGGTGATGGGAACATAGACATAAAATTCAGCTGTGTGGTGAAGCAGGAAATGTTGTTTTTGAGACAGGATCAACAAGACTTCAATGGCCTGGATCTGGATGGAAGGGCTTAGAGGAATTTGCACCAGACGTGTAACTTACACACCTGTAAAATAAAATTTACTTCGAGAAGAAGCATCAGAGAAGCCTGGAGAGCTGGCAAAGTAGGAAATGATGTTACTCAATTTTGCTGTTGACTGGTTGAAAGGATAACCTTTTAACCTGCTGCTTAAGAAATATGAGGTGAAATGTAAAATTATTTGGGACTTTCTCGTTCATTTTGGCTGTTTGCTGAAGCTAGCAGCAATGGCATGAATAACATACAGACTCCTCTCCATTGTATCTAGTGATTCTTAACAAGTCACAGCAATTGCTTGAAGTAACGGAATGGATAAATGGGCTGAGATGACTTGGCTTCACTCAGGAAGAGCTGGGAGATGCCTGCAGCTCCCTCCTGACATTCAGATATGACTAGTGCACACAGAAGGGACACCCAGCCCTTACGGAGCTACAAGGCCTTTCCTCCCCATGTATAAACATATCACACCAGAGGTAGATCATGATTTGCAGCTTTCGGTGCAGCCATGTGGCCTGCTCTGTTCAGAAATGGTGCAGGAGCTAGACACAGTCTATGCAATATGAGGTGCTATTGCATAGGGCCCCGCTGTGGACAGGGCTATATTCAGATAGCTCCAAGTTCAGGCTCAGAGACCTCTGTCACTTTTGGGTCCAATGAGAAGACATTGGAGATGAGCTCTCAAGCCTTTGTTAGGAGAGAAGAGGACAAGCTAGGAGAGAAGCAGAGGTCTATGAGTAGTCATCACATAGATGGCCAGTGTATGTGTAGATTAGATGAAGCATTGAGCAGCAGTGGGGACTTAATGCCTCAGGGCTGTATGGTTCATATGGCTGATGAGCTGGAAATCACAAAACAACCAACAGAGCAGGTCTGGGTGATGGTTAATGCCAGGTATAGATCAAACCTGTTAGACCAGGGAGATAAATGTGTTAGGGCAAAACTAATTGCTGGTCTTTGTGGGGAAATTGTTGGAAAAGTGACCTAGGGCTGCCTATTAAAAAAGGAATAAGGCTAAGGAAATGCACAGCTGAGAGAACCTGTTAGCAAATGGATGCAAAGAAATTTGCTATTGCCAAGACAAATATGGACTTCTGTAAGATGACCGAGCAGAGCCATGAGTTTTGAGTCTGAGGTGATGATAAGAACCTGGAAGAAGGCTTAATGGCAGCAGTGCCAATGGGGAGGAGAGAAGGAAGGCAGTTGGGGTGTAGGAAGGATGGAGTACTGGAAGATACTTAGACAATTCTGTAAGGAGAGTGTTCTGAAGGATAAAGCTCTAAGGAAAATGGAAGAAAAGAATATAAGTGCAAACGCTGTCTTCTGTTACTGTGAATAACTTTTTTTTTTGGTTTTGGAGTGGTTTTTGTTTTGTTTGGTTTTGGTTTTGGTTGGTTTTTACTGAGGTCCCTGGATAGGAAGCAGTGAAATTAGCAGATCCTCAAAACGAGTTTTGAAAGGAGCCACACTTTCTGCATCAAGAGAAAAGTTGGAAACCTTTAATATCCATAAGGAAAAAGGAAAATATGCTGGAGGGCTGAGAGTTCTTAAGACCAAGTTATAAACCTTTGAAAATCGGATTTTATAATGGAAGTGCAGAGATCATTAACTATTGTAAGCACCTCTAAGAATGACACCTTATAGTAAATTACATTCAAATTAATATAAAACTGTAAAGATTCCTTGACAGTTTTGATTATGTAAGTTGATTTTAGTAGTTAAATGTTGACTTTCTATAATGCATTCTCCAAATATTATACTGAATGCTGCATCATATATAACAATTACCATGTCACAGTGCTATTTTGTGTAAATTAAATTATTGACAGCAATATAATTTTGTATTCACTTTATTATTTTGATTCATTTTTCTGTCAAAATATACAATGACTCTTCACCAGATTTAGAAACCAGAAAAATTCTTTAGATGGTGAAGTATTATTCTCCATACATTATTTTTTCTTATCTTATAATGAGGTGGAGGGGGAGAGAAGGAAGAAACATTTCTTTCCTTCTCTGACATTGTGTATGTTTTTAAACACATCAGCTTTCAATCGTGTTATAATAAGTGTGCAGATAAGAAAGCCTGGAAAGTCAAGGACCTCCCTGGTCAACCCGGCTGGTCACGCTGCAGACCTGGCATTCAGACTGATGTCCCACTGCTTGATTGTTCTGAATCACAGGACAGATTTTATAATACAGTGGTTATTCAGACTAGCTTTAAAGAAGGTCCATTGTATATCACAAGGTAGATACTTACTCTTCCTTGATGTCTCCTGTAGATAAAAATGAAAACTATCATCTAGTCATTTCTGTTCTTTTTTTTGCACCCCTTTTCTTTCCAAGGCTCTTCTGGGTTATGTCAACAATGATTGTCCCTTCTTGGAGGTCTGATTGTCCCTCTGTGGAGTCCTAAAAGTGTCAGCAACCTGTAGAGTAATTCTTAACACAGCACTTTTTTTTTTCATTAGGCCTCCTCCAAATGCAGTGTGTGTCAATTCCTCATGACTTTATTTGAAGATATGGTGCTGAAATTGGGACACCGGCTGTATGATCCTATTGGACCTCCACTCTATTCCAGGCAAGTACCCTGACCTTTGCTGTGGAGCCAGTCCTGCTGGCTCACTTAATACAAAGCTCAAAATCTGCAGCCAGAAGACGCAGGCATCCCCCAAATGAGTCTGGAATGTGGTTTTCAGCTCCATCCCAGGGGGTGGCAGAAAAATAGTGACATCTGTTCAGGCAGAAAAAGGGCCAAATCCAGCATTTCACACACATTCAGTGAGAGCTGTTCTCTCTCAGTGTTGCCCTCCCAAGGCCCTGGTGTGTTTTATATAGCTATATCAGTAGTAACTACAAAGAGAAGCGCAGAAGCTCCATGGTAGCATGACGACTTGTGGTAGCTAGTTATAAAGTCCGAAGCATGAATGACAGAATCATTTTCTTCCAGCGTTTGACATCTTCCCTCTTTAAATTTTAGTTTGGTATTGTAACTAAAGATCTCGTCCCTGCATCTTTCTGCATGTAATTTCATGTATCTTCCTCTGTATTAAGAAGTTTCCTGCATGATAATGTGGACACAAATATGGTTTTAACAGAACCAGCTTTACATGAGAGCAGACAAATAGACTTGGGTCTTTTGCTGGCGCAGGCACAGAAAGCTAAACCATGATGCTGAACTTTTCATTTGGCCTCATTTCTTGTTTGGTTTGCCAACGTGGGAGTTAATCACATAAACACAGAAACACGGGGTGTAGGGGAGAAAGCCTTTTAAGCTGTGCTGCTCACGTAGCTCTGGTTCTAGCTGGCTTCGTTAGTATGTTGCTTATAACAGTTTTGAATGGCTTTGGTGATGAGGAATGGATAGTGATCAGGAGGAGTTAATGTGAGATGACATAGAGAAATCATTCTGCTAAATAGGAAATTGTACCTCCTGGTGTATGGCTGTGTTAGCCCATACAAGTGTGTGCTGTGAAGATGCAACAGACCAGAAAATACAACAGCATTGAGTTCAAATGCTAAACAAGTATATAGCCTGTTTCAGCGAATCCTGTCATGTGAGATTTTAGGTAGTAGTTATTCCCTTGATTTGTAAGTGCCCAGACATTGTGATGAATATCTTGTCCATATCAGAATCTCAGAAGCACAGGTTATTAACCTGTGGAGAGGAATTCTGCACAAAAGGAAGATTGACAATTAAAACAGAGCAAACAAAAACCAATAGCTAATTAATTTATCCTGAGAGTGGGGAAAGACAAACCTGTTGGGCAGGTATTCCCTACCAGTGTCATTTTGATTTCGCTAGCCTGCCTTCTCCTTGATGCATCTTCTATTCGTTCAAAGAAAATCATCTGCTCCTCTCAGTTATTTCAAAGAAAAGTCACAAGAATAGCTTGTTCCCACTCTATTCCAAATATAGCTGTTTGGCAGCAATTGCTGAGATAAGGGGGAAGGAAAAGGAACTACCAAGGAAGAGGAACGACAGCAGAGGGAAGAGAGGAAAGATTGCTAAAAAGGTTGGACAATAGAAAGTAAGGAGAGAGATGTGAATGGGAGGGGAGGTGAAGGAATAAGGACAATAAATAGTAGCAGAGAAAATAAAGATAGAAATAAGCTCCTGCAGAGAAGAGGGTGGAAGCAGCCTAAATACAGGATGAAAAAGACCATGCCCACTCTCAGAAACAGTTTGAATTTTAGCCTAGGAAAAAATAACCAAACCTTAAATAAAACCATGTCCAATCTTGACTTGCATTCAATTCAATATTAAGGGTTAGTGCATCAGAAAACTTATGTTAATTTACACCACACGAAGATCTGGCCATAGCCATTTTAAAGCAAAGCATTTTAATCTCTTGTGGGAGTATATCTATATTTAAAAAAAAAATAAAAAAAAAACCTACTCTAATAAACTTGGTTGGCAGTTTCAGACAGGACATTACCCACTGAGTAAAATTTCTGGCACTGAAACTGAGCACTCTTCTCATCAGCAGTTCACAATCAGGATGGTCTTCTACTGAGACTTGAGCTCCTGGGCATGGCCTCGGGAGCAGAAAATAAATGATGATAAAAACTAAGGAAAAGTCAGAACCGCCCTCAGACTGACTTATCCTGAGCAAAGAGCTGAGGTTTTCCAAGGCTCAAGGCAGACTGGTTTAAGACCAAAGCACAGCAAATAAGACATAAATACAAACAGGTTCTGAGAAAATGGCACGTAGACAGGGCAAATACAAATGAGTCCTTGAAAATCCCAAAGTGCTATGAATGATTCCAGCTGTCCTGGAGGGGTAGAAGTTTCTAAGAAACACCACCCAGAGCTCTTCTGCTTCTCTTCTTAGAAGATTAGTTGGAAGAAGGTATTTTCTATCTTGAAAAGAGATGCAATATCTGACCTTACCCTTCAGCTGAGGAGAAAAAGTCTTGCCCAGTTCCGATGGCATTGTTTTCTATAAGTTGAGCCTGGAAACCATTCTGACAAGCTTCCCAAGTACTCAGGCACTAGGTAATGACACCAGCAGGAGAATTGAATTGACACTTGTTAAACTTCTTTTATTTCAGTCCTTCAAGGAAAAAGGCCACTTACATCATTAAAAAACATTCCTGACTAATCTCACTCTGGACCAAAGGCCCAAGTGCAGCTATCAAACAAAAAGGTATTTACACAAAGTAGGGAAGACACAGCAAAGCAAGAAACACAGGGTAAGTGAAACTATTTTCAGAAGAAAGGGCTGGGAGGCAGAGCTTAGCAGTCAGACTATCACTATTCAGGAAGAAAGTCGTCATTACTTTCAGAATCTTGTCATATGGATGATATGTGTGTCTTAAGCTATTTTTCTTGTTATGGGAAGTAACATTATTTTTACAGCAGGTATCATGCAGAGCTGATATTTTAGCAGTCAGCTTAGATACTCATGGAGGGGTGGCTTTGGTGTCGGGGCCATGTGCGTTCCGCAGACACCGCACGGTACCGGCTGGGCTGGGTGAGGGTGAGAGTGGCCTGGTGGGTCGGGAAGCTGCCCTGGAGAAATCCCACAGGCAGGAGGGAGCGGGCAGGGTGCCCAGGGTGCCAGGGCCAGGCTCTCCCTGCCCTGGCGAGAAGGAGAAGGAGCTGCCCTTGGCGGGCACTGCCACCTCCCCGTGGTGCTGCCAGGGCCCTGCCTGCCCTGTGCTCACTGAGGCTGTCCACCCAGAGACCCTTGAGGGTGTGGAAATCACAGAGATCAGGCAGCCCTCACCTATGGCTGGGGTCTACGACACACCGGGGCTATATGCGAGTCTCTCTATATGTAATGCTCTGGTCGAAAGCATTTGTGGATATTGTTATGCAGCGAAACACGAGGACCTGCCACTCGGATCCGCTCCTCGCCTCCTCGCTGTGAGAGACTGTGCTATGGCAAAACATCATCTTCCAGGAGAGGGCAGTGGTGCCCACACGCACACTCCTCCACCGATGTGCTGTCCTGCTGACTGAGTGGAAAGATAATTTTCCTCATGTCTTACGTGAGCAAAGAAAAGGGTAAGCAGAGTATAAATTTAATAAATATGGTAGAAGCCATGCCCTGGAATATCCAGGAAACGTTCTGTGCATTTAATAATGAGTTATCTGTAAAAAAATAGGCAAATGAGTTTGTCATTGCTTTTATTTGACTGGAAGTTTTCTCTGTTCATGTATTTATTTACAGCTACACAGATTTAAACTAGTAACTTGCTTGTTCCACATAGGTTTGCTTAATTTCAATAGCCTGAATTAGAAAAGGTTATTGACATTTAAATAACTCTTTGGGATGCTGCTAAGACTCTCCTGAGCCAAATCCTCACAATAAAGTCATTTACTTATTTCAAATTTACAGGCACTCATCCTAAGACAACACACAGGCTTGGTTGAAAACCACAGAGTGTCGTTTAAGGTACAGTACTTAAGCACAGACTGGGCTGTCTTCTCCTTTTCTCTTTAACCAACTCACTTCCCTCAGCCTGTGAACAGTCAGGCAGCTTTTTCTCTTTAGGGTCATGTTTACATGAGGTTTACCTGGATGGGCACTGGGTTTCAGTGACAGCCACTAAGGGTTGCAAGGCTGTATCAGAACTGGGAAGGGGAAAGGCAAGTTAGCTGCTCAAGGAAAGTGACTTTTAACTGTAGCCAGGGAATCCAACAGACACCCCTAGCAAAACAAAAGGTATTAGTAAACAAATATTTCTTCCTGTAAGGACATGTCTATCCTCAGTGAAAAAGGGTAAGTTTATGAAACTCTGAAATCCAGCTTCAGAAAACAAGAACTCCTAGGTAAAAATAAAAATAAACAAACTGTAGCCCAGGCTTCTGGCAGACTTCCCTTGCTGTCACCTGCAGGCAGGGTCACTCACCTCCTCCCAGCTGGTGCCCCTGCCCTGGAGGGCACCTGGGGAGCTGAGGCCACTCTGATGTCTGCGCGCGCAGCAGGGCACAGAGTGGGAAGAGGCAGAGAGCATTTCCCAAGGAGGCCTGTGAGCATCTCTGCTGTTAGTGCACGACGTCGGTCTAGCTTTGCTACAAAAGCATAGTAACTCCCCGCAGGGATAACTCAAATGTGTGATGTTAAGCTGGTTAAAGGGTGCCTCCAGTTCCTGAAGATCATAAGCTGCCTTTTCTTCTTCAGCCACTCTCAGACACAGGTATGGAGGCAAGAATAATTTTATTTCTATAGTTTATGTCTCAAGTACCTGTGGTAGTGAATGACTACAGAAAAAAATATACCCAATATAACATCAGTTATACTTTTGAAAAGAGCAAATAAAATGAATCCAAGGGGGGTGGTTCCAAATAAAATAGAAGAGCAGCTCATCCCTTCAGCTCTGCAACTTACTCAGTGCTGCATCCAGTTAGGTTTGTCATACAAGTTAAGGAGAGAAAGCAGGACCACTCCATCTAATGGTAACATTTCCAGTGATTTTGAGAAGCTGAAAGGGGCAAGGAAAAAAACTGATACGCAGGTAGTATTCATTGCTGTCTCCACTCCTGATCTAAAATCAGTCCATGAAAATACCTTGAAGGCTTCAGAGGGATTACATGCAAATGAGGCCGTTTTGCTTTTAGAAGCAGCGGCGTCCAGAGGAGAAGCCAGACTGCTTCCTGTGCCCTGGTCATCGAAGGGCAGCCTTGCCTTGGTCGAGTCGGGCTTTGGCAGTTTGCACCAGCAATCTGTCCTTCATATGGAACCACGGGGTTTATGGGAACCACAGGAATCAGTAGGATTCTTTTTGTGCGAGACTCCTTGACGTCAGTGCAAGTTGGACAGTCTAGCTCTTGGTGTCTAACACAATCAGCCCAGCAGGGATCAAAGGCACAGAACACATGCAAAGCACTACAGCAAGAATATCTGAAAAGGGACCAGCAACATTTGAGTTTCATCTGTCAGTATCTTCCTGGGACCAAGCGCTAACTATATTTCCATCTCTCCCTGGACTAGATCCTAGCCCTTGAGACAAACTTGCCGTTGAGAAAGATGAGGGACTTGATTTCTGTGTAAGGGTTGGTAATTAAGATCCAGTTTACTCCATCTTTAAGAAGACCTTTGAAATTACCCAACGAAGTCAACTAATAATATTATTTAGGTTAAGTTAGCCAGGAGCTATGTGAAATTTTATTCATGTCGGTCTTTCATAGAAGTAATAGAATATTAAATTGGCTAAGTTTGGTCAATGGTAGAATTGAGAAATAGGGAAGGTAAGATTTTAGTTGGCCCTTCTCTTACATACATTATGATTTAGTGTTATAAATGGCCATTTTTTTCAATTAATATAGGAATGTATTGTAAAGTATCTCTAGTCTGTGCCTGACCCATCCATGACATTTTGTAGTAAGGAGGATACCACATGTGGAGCTCCAGTTCTAAAATTCATGTAAACCACATTGCCTCACCAGACAACAGATCGCAGGAGTTGGTGCTTTCCTTATAGTGATCAGAGTAATTATAGTGTACCTGTAATGGAAAAGGTACAAAGCAATTGCTCCTACTTCTCTGTCAAATTTCTCAGAATCTGTCTGTCTCTCTGTAATAACTGTCACAATTTAACTTAAAATGGAGATTAAAAAAAAAATCACAAACCAAATATCTAGAATCCTACTGAAATTGAACATGAGCTTTCTTTTAACTAAGTCTCATATGCCCAACTGTATTGGCTGCATAGTAAGTACTAGATGTTAGTAAGTAACTAGATGTTAGACAAAATGTTAGTATCCATACAAGCCCACTAAGTATTAGATATTTGCTGACTGCTGAGTCCACCTACCAGATCATCCATAAAGGAAAATATTTCCCTTTATATCTAGATTCCCTCATTAAAAGTATGATAAAAGACTTTTGACTGAAACTTTTACTTTTTAAGTCATGTTCTTGTCTAGCCGAGGTTCTGTGATGACTGGAGAACAAACTAGTGAAACCGTGTCATCAGTGAAACAAAAACTGAGCAATTGAGAGAGCCGCTCAGCTGAGGTGCAAAGTGCTCGGTGGATGAAGACGGGTCTGGCAGAGAGACGCCCCGCCAGCGTTTGGGACCGGAGACAGAGGTAAGCGCGTGCGGCAGGGACGCCCGAGCGTGCCACGGTTTGTGGCACCCACGCAGTGTGCTCGAACCTGTAAATATGGGCAGCTGCAGTTAAAAGGGGAAGGTAAAGATGCATGAGCATCTGGCTCATTGCTTTGGAATAGGAGTTTGCTTCTGCAGGACCTCTCATATTTCACCATGTCTCACCAAGCTGCTGCTTGGTTGTCAATGTTTTTTTTTCCCTCTAAACCACCAAAAATGGCCTTGCCTGCTCATATGTGAGAATTGCTTTCCTAAAAGCAGAAATAAACAGTCATGAGATGAAATATTCTGAAGTAATGAGATTAGTGACAGGAGCATAGCACGGGATACAGCTTTCAAAAATAATTACATCTGACACCCTCATCACTGAGAAGACGTAGGGGCTGCAAGCTCCGCGCTTGGGAACAGTG
>NW_010581937.1:408894-510192 GCF_000705375.1 Tinamus guttatus | reverse complement strand
CCACCGCGTACCCTGCCGTATCCGAGTTCCTGCTGGGGAAGTACTGTAGGGAGCTTTCTGAATGGGTTTGGAATCACAAGTTAATGCTGGGATTTGCTAAACAAAACCAGGCTCTGAGTATACAGTTATGTAGGTTCATACCACCCCTCACTTTCTGATCCACAAGCAGGTATTCGGCACCTAAGTACCACTGTAAATATGGGCCTTGCTGGCTGTGAGTCAGAGAAACAACTGAGTGGTGATACTGCATTGACTGAGACTCCAGGAGCTGTAGCTCCCCAGCTTCAATAGTTAAATTTAAAACAAACTCGTGCATTTCCTTGATTAAAGGCGAGCTTGGACTATAAAGATAAGAAGTGAATAAGATACATGTGGCCTTACAGTATTCTTGCACGTTATACATGAAGTGAAAAAGATGTTGCAGGCTTGTGGTGGTGCAGCAAAGGATGAAACACTGGTACCGTAAACAGAGACGAGGAAGTTGAAAGCCCCTTCAAAAAGGCCCTCCCTGCCTTTTTTTTTTTTTTTTTCCTCTTCCATAAGTAACTTCCTTTTCCATAAATAATTTTAGTGTACACAGTGTAAATTGAGGTCATGGCACTATTGCTTCCTCTTCATAAAGAATGATGTTCCTCTATTTGCGGCACTCTGGCCTGCCCTTTTGCATTGAAACAGGAGGTGACCTGAACCATATCATCACGAGGCCCTTGGCATTACACCCGAATCTACAAAGTACTCCGGACCTGGCAGAGACGAGCCTGCCTGACAGGACGCTGGCAGGGGCACGTGTCTGGTTTGAGGTGAGATGGAGCCAGGCTTAGTGGCCCATGTGCCTTTCCGCATCGCAGCGAGCTGCCGAGGACATTGCCAGTCCTCCTTGGCCACACCGACTTGCAGTTTTTTCAGAAGCCAAAGGGTTTGGAAGGCTCCATGTCCAATCTCTTCCACTTGGTCCTCTTCTGCAGGGCAAGTTGCTTTAATTATGGAGGCAGTTATCAATGATAATGGTAAATTATCTCATAATTACATAAGCTATCCATTTATGTCTTCAGGAATCATGTTTTGTTCTTCCAGCTGGTTGCTCTTTCTGTGTGCTACACACAAATGAACTGTCTGGTGGAAATAGAAATGCCAGGGGCAAGTAGGCAACTGAGGGGCTGGAGTAGCATGAAGTTGTAGAAAAGATCAGTGTACAAACCAAGATCCTGAATTCTGATCCTTGCCTGATCTTGACTTGCGAGGTAATACTGGGTGATTTACTTGACCCTTAACTGTAAACTATGAATCACACGTTCTATGTACAAAGATGTTTATTCAATTAAGATTTTAAAAGGTCTCAAAAACTTCTTTATGCGAACATTCTGTGTGTCATGTTACATTGGTGATAAGGTTTATATTTTCCATAACTGATGATCTTACAATCCTTAATGTTTTTAATTGCTGTATTGATTTCCATTTTTAACAGATACGTGCAAAGATGTGTTCTTGGCACTTACGATTCAGTTAAACCCGCATTTTTCAATGAGGTAGTATAGAAAGCTACTTCAAAAGAAAACCAATCTAGCCAGCTAAAAGAATTAATTGGTATTTGTTTGTTATTCCTTTTTTTAAAAATTGAAAAAAAAATCTTAGCTGCCCTAAAACATAGTGAGTGCATTAGAGAGGGAAAAAAATCACCCTGCAGTCAATTGATTGAGCTTGATACTGATTAGTGTTGGTGATGCAGTGATCAAAGATCAGCCCAGAGGTTTTATGATAAAACCACTGTGAGTGAGGTCAGGTTCAGGTTACAGTTTTGTTTTCTTTTTGTTTCTTCTTTTTTTTTCTTCCATCCATTCTTTCTACACTTCTTTCTGTTTGAACTCTGCTGTAGGATTGCCAGTTTTTCTGTCCCTCAGCCTCTTGTTTCTTTAGCACCTTTCTGTGTTATAAACTATCCCCAAGTTTGTGAAATATCGCTTGCTGATTTTTAGTTTCTTCTAGGAATTCCTTTCAAGAGCCTCTTAATTTAACTGCTGGTGGTTTGAGAAGTTAGAATTACCGGTAACTATCAGGCAAAGCTGCTGTCTTGAGTGTGAAAATGACAACCACCTACTTACAAGGTGAGTTCTTAGCTGTAATTAAATGTTGTGTCATGATGCTGGAATATTTCAGTGTAGAACTTGGACAAGCAATACAGAAATCATCCTCCAATATAAATGTCAAAAACTGCAGATGTGTGTTTACATAGGATGAAAAAATAAGAATCTGTGTCAAAAGAACGTCTTTTTTTTTTCCCACTGTTTCTGCCACCGGTTCTGCAAGTATATCTGTTTTTTTTTTTTTATAGCTACCACCAATCAAGGAGATAGATGCGAATGCTGGCCAAACATGATTCAGATGAGATGAGGACTAAAAGGAGAGAAGACAAACAACATGTCTGTAATATTTGCTGTCTCTCCAGTAATGACTTACGTAAAAGAAAGTTGGTTGTCAATTATTCATCAGAGAATTTATATATCAGTAGATACACAGAGAAGTGCTAGATATAACTGTACTGGAATCAAAAGGAGAATTAGGTTCGTATGCCAAACTTCAAACAGATCTATGTAGCATTAAGACTCCCACCCACCTTTGCCACTTCTTTACTGACACACATCCTGTATTCCATTAACCACGTAATTCACCCCTTGTTGCACTCTTCATTTGTTGTAGCCTCTCAGTTAAATGCACTATTTCTATATAAAGCACATCATTAATGAATTTTATTGACAGTTTGCTACTGAACAGCCTAGAGCAGGAGCTGGAGTGACTCAGAGCAGGGAAAACTGTGCAGCATGCTCCCCGTGCATGAATTTGCAGAGATAACGAGCCTCATTCTCATTTTCAGGGTTTAGCTCCGTCAGTTTCATGGTACAAATCAGATCCCTGCTGATGTGTCTGATTCCACCCAGGTTAGATAGACTGGTGATGGGTGCTGTGAGTTAGTCACAGCCTTATCCCTCCTGAGCTTTCTGACTGTGTAGGACCACTATTGGTCCTCAGGAAGGAACCAATTACCAGTGTGGTTAGAAACTGACCTTCCTTCATGGGTGCTACCTCGTCAGCATTTAGTTTGCAGAGAGAAATCTCTGGTCAGAGCTGTTTGTGGTGTTGCTCTTTCTCACAGCAGCTGTGGAGCTGCAAAACCTGCTGTTTGATACTTTCTCCACTGTTAGGCTTCCATGATAGTGACTAGTTAGTGAGAAACTCCCTAGTAGTTGTGGAAAGAGTTATTACTTGACATTTTCAAGTTTTTCATGCATCCTTTATGTTTTCTAAAGGTAACCTGATAAACTTACTCCTGACATTTAAACCTCAAAGCGTAAAAAAGTACTCAAGAATATTGTTGAAATGTCTGCAATATAAGTGCTCTGGTTCAAACATGAAGGTAAACTTTATTATTATTATTATTATTACTGAAGTTAGAGAAACCCACAGCTCGACTGAAAGTGTAATAAATATTCTGAGTATTCGGAGAACTCTATTATCCGTGGAAGGAATCTCATCCTTTCTGTTATCCCTCTCTTTGGTTACTGGCATAATTTTCAAAAGAAAAGATCAGCAAGAATGCATGTGGATACTATTTTGTGAAGTATGTAATTAGAAACAAATGGGAAGAACCAATTAATTTAGTTAATCTTATAATTTACTGAACACCATATTTTGAAATACCATTTTTAGTATTTTAATTGCTAGCAGAAAAGACATGTTTTAAATAAGTGACATGTTTACTTGTGATTTCTTCTTTGCCTATCTCCAAATGTATTAAAATCATCTGATACTTAGTTTTCAAAAATGCTTTAAGAAGCAGTAAAATGTATGGGAGCCATTTACTATAAGCAGACTTTTATTGCCACCGGTTATTGTTAATTTAAATGCTGATACTTTCCCAACAGGTGTTGGGAAAGTTTGAATCTGTGTCCTGGGATAACTGCCACAAAATAAGAGTCATACTTGACTCTCACCTCAATGTTTTGTTAGCATGAGGAGTCTGTCTCCTCTTTGGAAGATTTCTGTGCTTCGGCTCTGAGGTGTTGGTGGAGATCCCATCTCTGTCCCGTTGGTGCGGGAGCGCGGGCTCCGGGCGGGAGCTGCCCTGGGTGCTCTGCCAGGGGCTGCTCGGTGCCCGTCACCGCTGGCGAGGCGAGCGCAGTAGCGCGACTCTGACCAGGGCCCGCTGCCCTCCTCAGAGCCCCGGCGGGCCCACTCAGTTCCTTTGCTGCTGCCGCCGGCCACATCCGTAAGCTCCCCTGGCCCCTGTCACATCAGTGCCGGCTTCCACTTTTTCTCTCATGCTGTTAATGTTTTGGAGAGTCCCGAGGGTCCTGTTCGGTCACTCAGTGAGGGAGTGGAGGATGGAAGACAGCTTGCAAGGTCATTTGTGCCAGGAAGCGTCTCTCTTGGCCTTCAGCCCTTCCCTCAACAGCTGACTTTCAAATGGCAAGAGAAGGTTTTGCTCATACGGCCGAGGGGAAGTGTCCACTGAATGCACTGAGGCTCTTTTTGCAGAGCCCTCGTCATCTGGCAGTGATGAGGAAAGCTTTCCCTGCGCAAGGAAAGCGTTGTGTTTCTCTCGGTGCGTTTCTGTTGCTCATGTTATCACTTACCTCAGTATAATATTTACTTTTGCCTCCTTTAAGATATGTGAAGCATATAAGCACTTTTGTCTTAATGTAGGGTGTGAGTTTGCTCCTGTTGGAGTCGATGAGAGTTCGTGGGTAGGTAATGTATTCTGGGGTCACAGAGAGTGTTAGGTGTGTGGCTACCGCTGCTTTTTACCACACAGAGTAGTGGTCGTGTGGCAACTCTTGGGCAAAATTACTAGCAAAGTCTAAAGTAACCCTGTTTCCGCGTTACTGCCTTGCTGCTCCCCACAGCCTTCCCTTGCTGCAAAGTGCGCTTTGGTACAGGCTCTCTTTAAGCTAAGCCCTTCCGTTCTGCAGTCATGAGCAAGGACTGGGTACGGTTGTCACTTAGGTGATAAGCAGGAAATTGTGAAGCCACAGGAATTTGATTGCCTTTTTGTTGGATGTGTGAACACTTAATGTATTATTTTAAAAACAATTTTCAGCAAGAGAAAGAACTTTGTTCATTTGTTATGATTTGGCATCAAATTTATCCCAGGAAAGATGGGGATCTGGGTTCACCAACAGTGAAAAGTTTAAGAAGGAAAGAGTAAGAGTAAGTCACTTCTGAGGAATACCTGAAAAATATTTTTCCACTTTTTTTTTTGTGTGTGTGTGTATGTGGAAAGGCTGAATGTTTAGGAAAAGAACAAATTAGCTGTGAAGTTTAGTGAGTGAGGTATTCAGTCAAGCCTCTTTTGATGTTTTGAGTATTTAGGTCAATTGACCAGTTATCCACTAAACTACCTCTTCCCATGTCAAACTCCATAAAGCCTGGGGAGGAGGAGGGAAATAGAAGGAAGTGATAGAGCAAGGAAGAGATGGACTGTGAGAGGCAAAGGAGGAGGGCTGGGACCCACAGGACCATTGCAGTCACCCACACAGTGCTGTTGATCTCCCTTTCAGGATTTGACTAATGCTAAGACAAAAATTATTAAAATTCAAGAGCAGCAATTAGAAACTGTAAGAATTTAGATAGTGGATGGAAATGAAGAGGAAAAAGGGAAGCAAGAAATGTGAGGGTAATGAAGTTAGGGAGATGTTCGAGAGAAAAAGCCTGTAATGTGAGGTGATAACTGAATGTGCAGGGAATGACACAAGGAGGGAACAGAACAGTTCAGATCCATAACGTGCATTTTAGGAGAGAACAACTGTGAAGCAGAACAAAGCCATGTGGAAAATCAATTCTGTATATAGACTGGGTTTTAAAGTATGTAGTGAAATGATGATACAAAAATTTAAGTCGCTTTTAAAATGAAGAAGCACATTTTAATGGTGTGCTATCGGAGGACAAAGTGAAAAGTCACAATAAATTGAGGAAATGGAAATGACCCACGCTTGCCACAGTTATAAGCATGAACTTCATTGTGTGTGCTGAGGTACTGTGTTTGCCTCACCGAATGCCCTTTTTCAATTGTAATAGTATACTCTCAAAAACATGCCACTTCTATACTATGCTATAGTACATATATGTAGTAATTTCTTCTGTTAGAATTAAAAGTAAATGTTGCCAGGAAAGAGGAATTAGTTCACAAGTTCAATATCTAGATTTTACTTTTACGTTTCACAGCATGATAGCAAATGCGTGTCAGATTTTCCTTAGAAGATTAGGATGTGTTCCAGCAGTACCTGATGCATAGACTCAACTTTTCTCTGAGAAATAGCTTTCACTACTTCCATGCAGGATCAGGGCTGAACAAGCTTCACATCTTTCTGTTCTTTATTTTTTTCCCTTAGGAAAAGAAAACCGTCATGTCTCCATGTTAAAATGAGTGGAAATTGAACTTAGGGGGATTTAGCATGTGATTACTTTTTTTAGACAGGATTTTCTTCTTAGCTGAATTGGATTGTATCTTTTTTTCTCCCAAAACAGATGGTAAGTGATTCAGTACTTTTAGCAGTAGAAAAATGATTTGTTTTCTTTTCCCAGTAGTTGGTGTGAATGTACTTTTCTCTATCTATTTACATATTATGTAAACACATTTTACCAGCATTTATGTATCATAGTTTACAGTCCTAATCCTGCAAAGAGGCCTGCATGGGCAAGGACCTTGTACATACCAGGAGCTGACACTGGTTATGCAGAATTGTTCATATGCAACTCGTGGCAGCACTGTGACTGTATTTGTATTTTTATATATGCAGTAATATTTATGACATCGGAAGAGGATGCAGACAGGCCTCTTAGCCTGCAAAATGTCTGAGTAACTTTGTGCATGCTACCTTTTTCGTCTAGCAGATTCTCTGGAGATGCCCTTGATCTCTCTTGTCATCTCTTTGTGTGTGGTGTAGTTTGGAGACTTGTGAGTTGCAGCTAAAAGTTTTAGCCTTTTATAGAGTATTAGGGTGAGTTCTTCCAGGTGTGCAGGGAGAGGACAGCGTTCGTGTGACCTTTTGGTCTTGATTTGTATTGATGTTATTTTGGGGGGAGTCAGGTAATCTGCCATAGCCTGCTGCTCCTGTACGTAGGGGAAAAAAAGCCCGTCTGAGAAGAGAAGCCCCAGAACTGTGGAAGTACTTAGGGCTTTATTAAGAATCTCTTTTTACATGTGTACCTGATTTTCCTGAGTTGTGTACGTGCATATACAATGTTAAAACTGAATGCAAAACGAGTGCTGTTTTATGCTGAATATAAACATACATATAGATTGTATTTTCATCATGTCTGCACATGATTTCTTGAGGCCAAGTGGAAAAGTTTGAAGCTGATGGGATACTGTGTAGTAGGGAAACAGGATGTGGTAGTGTTCTGTCACTGGTTCCTTGTACAAGAAGGTACAAGGAAGATTGCCCAAGCAGCCTTATAGCTGTTGTTTCCAAACATTTAAAAGTTATTTTGTAAGTTTGGTGCATTTTTGCGTTAGCATTGGTCTGAGAATTGCAATGTTGGATGAACAGTTGTGCTTCTTTGCTGAGATGATAATACTCTGCTATGAAAACAGTGACTGTTACCTCTGTTGGTGACGGGCTTACGTGCGCTTGGAACGTGATTATTCAAAGCCCTTCTCGGTTCACATCTTATCTAGAGTCACTTCCCTTGAATCAGTTGAGGTTCAGGAACCTGCCCCCTAGCTTGTTTTCCAGCTTTACCAGAAAGTTAAAACTTAGTTTCCAATTTCTTCCACTAGGAGGAAAAAAAAAAAAAAAAAAAGGAAAGTGACAATCTTCTGCTTGAGTGCATGATCATAGGGGAATAAAAGGCGCATGAATTTGCATCACAGAGTACTGTCAAGTTTTTCTCCCCAGTGAAATTATCATTCAGTGGAAAGGTGGCAAAAGAGAGCCCTTTTTGACATGATCAGTAGTCAAGTTTGGGTGATATACTTCATCTTTTATCTGTGTGATAAATTACTATTCCCTTTTATGCAAGGGGAAGTTTTGGGAAAGTTGTTTTTCTGGCTATCTGGACATTGATCTCCCGGTGCAAAGGGACGGAGAACTGCATCTGCAGAGGGACGAGTAGTCCTGCTGAGCGCTGCTGCGTGGGCTGGGAGGTGAGTCCCGTCCGAGGTCGGACCATGGGAGGAACGTGAGCTTGTTTGGCCAGCACGCTCTGTGAGTTGCGCACTGAGCTCTGCAGGCTCTGCCTCTTGACAAACCTCATCATGGTCATGAACAGCCATGGTTTTTGTAACTGAGAACAGTGCTATTATGGTACTAGAAGGAAATAAAGGTACTAAGTAGTGGATATGAATGCCTAAATACAGTATCTGAACAGTTTTAGCCGAACAGTAACTCCTAACCCAGCTGTTATGGGCACATGCGACAGAAATATTGAGATTTTTTGTGCTCTGTGTGCTCTTGTCCTTGTTTTAATTGCTCTCTTACTGGCAGCAGAGTGCTCACGTCCTCAGCAGACAAGTCCTGGTGTCCCTCAGTGCCTAATTGCATGTCCTCCACTGACCAGGTGTTGGGCAGAGTGCCACCATGCCTGGCAGTGTGGCAATGACTCAAGTGCACAGTACATAAAGGGAGTCCAGGCAAAGTTCAGCTTGACGAGCTGGTCAGTCAGAGTGACTGAGGAAACTTTGCCTTCATACTGAGGGCTGTGAGGAAACAGGATTGAAGACCAGTTTTCTGTTACCTCCTGTGAGCCCCAGTGAGTAAATATCTTGGAGAAAACTTGGCTCAAAGCTTTGAGAACTAAGTAATTACTGGAAGCTCTAGGTTACATATGACATAAGCATACACTTATAAACACTGAAAGTAGTGGAGAGAAAAGTTTTTTTTCTGGTTTTAGTTAATACGAGGGCACATTTTGTACACTTTGTTTGCTTGACTGGTTCATTTTATTGTGTGTAAATATACTGTAGAAACAATTTTGTCTTTTCTTCAGTGTTACCCAGCTGGAGTGCTTCTTATAAACCAAATGAATTAAGGGGGATAAGTAACCTGCTCTGGTCTCTCTGTGAAACAAGATCCATTTAAAATAAAGGCCTTGAAGGGATATGGTAGAACTCCCCTGTCCATGAGAGTTACAAGGAGAGCAAGCGGAGTAGGCAGCCTGTGCAGCAGAGACGAAACCCTCCAATCCGCCCGTGTAACAGGCAGAATGAGTAACTGGTGATGTCACTTACCCAAGTGAAAAAGTGACGTCACCATATTCTGCTCGCATGTGTGACACAGTACCCAGCAACTCCACTGGTGCTAGAGGAAATGATGTGGTTTTGGACTAGATCAAATGAGAGCAGATTCTGGCCAAGTGGTGACAGCTCCTTGTATTGGGGCTTGAAATAAGGTCGCTCTGTGTTCAGATTGTGAGCTTTTGATTTGTAAGTGATTTATAAAGACAAACTCCATATTTAGTTGTCAGACTATTTAGCCCAGCCCGGCTGATTTGGCTGAGCTGATTTGTCACAGAGAGAGCGAGCAAATCTATGTTAAGCCCTGGGATCCAGGGGGCCGGTCCCTAAGGTAACTAGAGGCAGAGTCAACCCTGCCTCAGGTTTGTAATTAGGTTTTTATTTTGTATACAAAAACAGTTGAAACATTATCTTTAATTTCAATTATCTCATCTCAATCTTTACATGTGAATCTCTGGGCTATTTTACTTCAAGGGAATGATAAAAAGGAGTGGATAAAAAGCAACTAAAATAATAAAATTGGTTAGCATTTATGCAGAATCTGAAAACTTCATGAGAAGCGCAACAAGTTGGATATGACTTTTCTTCTGTTGTACTCAGTGCGCTGTTTTTCTTGCAATATTTTGATTCATGTCTTGGAACAAAACCAATTTAGCTGCTAGGGTATAAGGAGACTATTGCAGTCAATATGGTTGCTGTAGATTGACGCTGTCACTCCTCAACTGAGTTTCAGGACTAGCTCTAGGAACTCACCTCTCTTGCCCTGTTAGCTTAAACCACCCTCATGTCCTGAAGTTTTCAGTCTGTGGTAGCCTGACCACAAGTTATCAGCTGTCCTTACGCTTAGAAATGGGGTCACTATATTCAATCTCCTGGCAGCTGAAAATATATTTCTTGAGGCCAACATTTGAAAATACTTTCACCTTTCAAAGAGTTTCTAGAAACTGGAAGTAAAGTACAAGAAGTACAAGTAAATTTTACTTATACTAGCTCCTTTTTTTTTTTTTTCTTTCCCCTCCTTCTACTGGCATTTAGTACAAATGAATGGATGATGCAGAGGGATGTAGAATTTTGACAGGGCATAGATGTGAGCTGATGGGGTATGTTTGCAAATACTTCCTGGCAGAAATTGTACTGATTGAGAATCAGAAATCCAGTTGACATCACTGGAAGATGCACACATAAAGTGAAAGCACTGTGTGGCCTTTACACTTCTGTTCCTGTGGTACATGAGGTTTTATACTACATAGAAGAAATTAACCATTCACTTTTCTGAGTAATTGAGATAAAATTGGTATCTGTGGTATATTCCTGTCTGCTCAGTCTGGGACAGGCTTTAGGGGAATGCTGTGTATGCACAGCAAGGAGAGCGTTTGGAGATTACAGTGGATAGAAACACTGTAATAGGGGTGTGATTAGTGGGTGATACATTATAATTTTTAAAGAGATGAGTCCAACAGTTGCTGCTCATCTAGAACACAGAAATATAAGTGATAGTATTAGTTCATAGGAATAACTTGGATGAGGGAATATGTTCATCAAAGTGAAATGTTCCCTAAAATATTTGCTAGAATATTATGTATGTTAACACCAGATGCAGTATCTTTTTCTCTAAGCCAAACTGAAAATTGCATTTTGTTCTTAAAGTGTGTCTGAAATAACAGTGATGGGATTACATTTATGTTAAGTAAGTGCCATCCATGGAAATTTAGGTCCAGTGTTTTGGAAGCAGCTTTTCCGTTTGCGACTGCTGATGGAGTTCCTGTGTGATCTTGTCTAATATACCAGAACACTGAAGTCATATTAAGAATCTGTTCTTCCTTGTGCCCTACCACACAGAAAAATCACGTAATCAAGTTCCCCATCCGCGTGTGTGAGGAGAAACATGTTTCCTGTCTCCTCCCTTTGACCCCTCTGTCCTTTTAGCTTAGGCTCCTTGGAGCAGGAGCTGCCTGTCACTGTGCCCGAGCCTGTCTGTGCTGCTGTACTGCAGGAAGGTAGCTCTCATTTCAGTCTTCTGTCTGGATGTGGCTTTTGAGAGTTGAGTTGGAAGGCTGGTGGGTGGTCTGCTTGCTTTGCCAGGTGAAACCTCTAAAGCGGGTGGATTGCATGAGAAGTTCTGCTTCACTCTGTCTGGCACCCAGTGTGCCTGAAATCCCCGAGCTGCTCAGTTCTGAGCCCAGTCTTCGGGCAGTTACAGCACCAGTCCCCAGGGGCCAGAGATTGCTAGAGTCAAAAGATAGGAGTTGCATTAAATGTCCAGGCTTTGGAGGACTTTAGGAGCAATAGCAGAATAAATACAAACTGATTTCATTTTCCATGGAACTGGACTTGTTCTTAGAGTGACTTCTCCAGTGCTGCTTAGAGGTGCCTATTGCTCTGGGACTGTTTCTAAAGCCAGTAGGCTCTGATGCTTTGTAGGCCAGCGGAACTGCATACCAGCAAGACCACCAGTTTTCATGCACAGAATTAAGGGAGTTGTGCAGAAAATGAGAGGAACAAAAATTTGCTATTTTCTGTGGAAGTTGCCTAGAACCAAGCTGTCCCTGGGATGGCTGAGCAGAAGGTTTGGGAGGAAAGCAAGGTTGTTTCTGTTGAATTTCAAATGCTTGGGGCAGTTAACATGAGCTGTTCTAAGCAGGCTTCCAAGAGAAAGGGTATGGGTGAGGGAGAAGCAGCTCTACCAGGAGAGCTAGGGCATAGTGCTTTGACATCCTGCCATGCATGACAAGCTGAGGAGAAGGAATAAGAGCTGCAGAAAGTGCGGTCCGTCTGAGCAATATCAGCTTGTCATCAGCAGTTCAGCAGCTATCTAGCTGCAAGCCTACTGCTGCCTGCTTTGCAAGGGGCCGATCGTTAATCTCACGGCATGGCAGAGTGCAGCATCCTGAGGTCTTGGAGGTGCTGGCAAACCGATGCTGCCCAGAATAACTGCAGAGAGAATGGTGGTGCCCCATACTCTACACAGTTTTAAGAACTGAAGAGTTATGCAGCATGTCACCCCTGAAGATGACATGCAGCATGCATTCTGAAACCTGATACTCCCTTTCTGCCTCCCTCCACAGCCACCACGAACATGCGCTCCACTTCTCCTTGATGTGATCTGCAGTGTGAAAATCTGTGGTACTTGGCTCCTAAGAATCTCTAAGCAGAGAGCAAGAAAGGATTTTATTGTTTTTTCTGTGGCTGGAAGGATAAAGTGAGGAGTGATGGATCAGCTCAGGAAGGTAGAGAAGAATCTGTTTGGAATGGGATAGCTGTAAGATGCATCCAGAGTTTGCAATTTATCCTGAACCAAATTGGGAATGCTTTGGTGTTCTTCAGTAGTGCTTATAAGCATTGGAGTTTGTGCATTCATGCTCTCACTCACCACACGGGGCATCTGACTCACTGCCCAGGACACCAGTAATTTGGCCCCTCTCATTTTTCACATACACCTGCAAATTTAATACTTTTATTTTGGAGAATACAGCACTTCCCTGTCTTGTGAAACAAAGCTTCTCTTCTGCCATTCTCATGGACATGATGTGTGATGATATCACTTCCTAGCGAGGGACTGGTGAATCATTTTGTTGGTGTTCATGAATCACTTCTTTGCTAACACAGTTTCTGCACTGGTCTTAATACAATTTCCAAAAGCAAAAGCATCATCTCGGAGAGCTCTTATTTTTTTGTTAAAGAGGCAAGGGTAGAGTTATCCCATTATGTAACTTACTGAACACCAGCACTTAGAGTGCTGCAGAAGGGCTTTCCCAAGTGTATTTGTGTAGTTGAAGTTGTTTCTATCTATTTAGTTCATTCTTTTCCTGCTGGCTCATGGCAGGGTGTTTGTCTTGGGCACTCCAGTGCAGAAGTCTGGTTGCTTAGTGTATAGCCACCTACCCTGTCACTTAGAACTGCTGGAGTCTTCACTGAAGTGCCCCGATCCTAGGTACTTGCTCAGTTTTTTTTTTGTTTTTTTTTTTTTTTTTTGTTTGTTTTTTTTTTTTGCTCTGCTGTGGGCCTGCTCACCTCTTGCAGAGGAGGATAAGCAGCCTGGACTGCCACGGCCAGGTGTGCAAGGGCCCTTCTCCTTTCTGTTGTCCACCAAGGAGGTGTAACTGGTTGTGCATCTCCTCCCTAGCTTTGCGCCTCTAAAGTAGGCAGGAAACTGGAATAAGTAGTTTTTGGCACAGAGCTTTTTCATGGGGAAAACAGAGTGGTCCATGGTGTAAAATATAACCTGCGAGCTAAATGCACCATGGTTTAGTCTCGGCAAAGCTTGAAGCTATGTTAAGTAGTCCTTGTGACACCACTGGGAGCATCCACAAGGTCAGGGAATTAGAAAGGAAACCTCGAGGTGCTGTTGCCTTACTCGATGGACCAAGCACATCTTGGGCACAGACAGGGATCCAGCCCGTCTCCCAGATCAAGTGCAGCATATGCACCAGCAGTGCCACTGCTTGCTTTGGGCGGGATTTTCCTCTTGTGCTGTGTCTTGACCATTATGTCTTAGAGTTTTTCCGTAATACGTTACATGTTGTCAGTTGATATTTGTAACATTTGACGATAGAATTTTAAAATTAAAATTCTTCTGAGGAGGTCAGCATGCCGTGTGGGACACGGCCCGTGTGTGGGTAGGATCTGACAGATTCCTGTCACTGGTACCCAACAGGCTTGTCAGAAATGACAGCACCTGCCTGTGGACTGCAGTAACACAGTGTTACCAGCCAAAATGGGAAGCGTTAACAGTATTGTTTGCCATGTGTGTTCATATTCATAATCCCTCCCCACTATGATAGGCATAGTATAAATGTCTGGATGGATAGTTGCATATGTTAGGATAATGATATCAGATACCATTCAGTTGTTAGCAACCTCCATGTAATTATGGTAACATAAAAGCAGCAGAAAAGATTGCTTAGGAGTTTTGCAATTATCAGTGACTTTGCAACACATAGACAGGCAAGGAGGTAACCTGTCTAAAATGTTTTTCATTCTGGAATTTTTGCCAAGGCCAGATCTCTCTAAACGCATTGCTAGGAGGCTCTGTTCTCACATTTGTGATATGCGCCCACATGCTGGAGTTTTTTCTGTTTCATTTGTGATGGATAAAATCACTTGAAATCTGTTTTTATTTTTATTTTGTTTTTGTTTTTTTACAGAGGAAGGCTATTGGGCTTTTTCTGACCATGTTGAGGCCATCAATGTGTTTCACGTGCGTTATTACCACTCCTTTGCAGAATCTTGTTTTGTGTCCAGTAGCGATTCTTGAAATAGCTGTTCCTTCACCCCCCGCCCCAAGCTTGTCTGTGATCCAAGCTGCTTGATTTTCCATGTGGTCCAGTGTCAGCTTTCCAGTCTAAATTATCTGCCCTTGCAACCCACAGCCTGATTTCTCTAACTGCATTCAATGGAGCTACCCACTATTGAGATTAGCAAATAAAGCTGGTGTTCAGGTACTACTTGTGAGAATTTGCTATGCTTCGTGATTTGCAGTGATTTTGTAAGTTTTGTAAGGCTGCTTGATTCTCGCATGCCTTGGTTACAAATACTTGACCTTGGAAATCAGTTGATTTGAACATTACTCTTTTTCTTTTGCGGTCCCCAGAGGATTCTAATTGCAGTGTTGCCTTGTGACTGTGCTGAATTAAGAAACAGATCTGAGCTGAAATTACCAGGCCAAAGGATATCACAGCTACTAGTAACCTTGGTATTTTTTTTGCATTTTTTTTAAAACCAAAACCAAGTCTTTTTGCATTGTATGAGATCAGTGTTTCTGAAAAAGAATTATTCTATTTCATAGTTAGCTATTGAAATTGAATAAGACAGTGCACTCTTCCTTATGTGCACGCCCTCTCCTTCTATATGTCTAGTGTTGTGAACTGATCATTTTCCCTCGTTATGGGAAGCTGTTTAAATAATGCACCATTTTATAGCCAAGGGAAAAAAGAACCCAGCAGACTTGTACTCTTCTTTAGGAGCTCTCATTCTAAGTATGGCAAAATTATCAAATGAAAAATGTAGGACAACAGCTAAGGAAGAAGAGAGAGCAATGTTACAGATGCTAAACGCAGGCCGGATGGATGAGATTTGTTCCAAGAGGCAGGAGGCAGGATTTGGAGCAGAAGAGGGAAAAGACTTGGCAAGAAAGACCCAATGGTATGGGTCAGCTTTCCTCCCATTGAATTTGAGTGTTACCCCAGATTGAATGAGATGTGACATCCCTGTGAAAGCCCTCGTGGAGAGAGATCGTAGCCCAGAGGGCAGCCTGGAGTAGGGCTCAGCTTGGAGATGTACTGGAGACACACAGGAATAGCAGACAGAAGGCACAGAAAAGCAAGGGGAGGAAGAGGGTGAGTAGGGAGGAAGAAGAGCATAGTTGTTCATGGGAGCACTATAGGATATGTTACATAGGATATGACCTTGTAAATGTGGATGGGGGTCCTGAGCATAGTCAAGGGGAGTTTTACCACAGATATCTGTGGTTCTGTGGCCAGACCAAGACCGAGAGCTTTAATTAGACGTGAAAGTAGAGAGAATTGTAGCAACTCTATTGTGAGTTAGATCTCTGTTTGGAATTTCAGATTCGTTTTGTCCTTGCAGCGCTCAATTGTTCACTGTTGTTAGAGCAGCCGTGGGCAATGTAGCATTTTAGTGAGAGCTGCTGTCCCCAGGCAGCTGCACTGGCTGTTGGAGCTTCAGTAAGGCAGTCTCCAGAGCAAAGGGTAGTTGATACTTCTAACAGCTATTCAGGCCTCCTCCAAACAGGCGTATCGTTTTCCAAACCTCTGGCGTGTGCTGAAACTTCCATAAGAAAGACCACTGAGTGGAAGACATTAAGTGTGACGGTTTAAAAAAATTAATTAGTTGATACCAAAAAAAAAAAACAAAAGAAAAAAACCAATGAGCTGAAGTTTCAGCAGATATTTCTTCCTTCTAGATACTCTAACAATTAAAGATTCTTCTAAAATGTGCCATTAATCTAGCATAGGTTATACTATTTATTTGAGTCAAATTAACACTTTCCGATAATTTACGATATTCAAACGGAGTTAAGAGTGCCCTACTTCAAGTTAGCTTGGCCTTTGTTTCATTATTGTTGCTGGTCTGAGATCATATATGTCCTCCCTTGCAAATCTGATTTTATTTACTTGCTTTAAGTTTTAGAAAGGTGATGGTGTATAACAGCGTAAGGGAAGGAACTGTAGCAGTTTGTCAGAGTGAGGAATCAAAACTGGATTTTCAGCATATCAGGTTTCTGTAGAAGTTTAGTGATGAACATGAACCTGCAGAACGTATCTGAAATTTCATATATATTTTAAGATTTGCTCTTGTTCCATGTGCATCTCTTCCTGTCTGTTCCCAGGCACCCCTTCAAAAATGTCAAAGGAACCGATGGCGAGCATTTCTCCTGCTCCCACCTGTGCTTTGGGATGAGAAAGAATAACACTAACATGCAGAGACCACTTCCTCTTGGATGCATCTGGAGCAGTTTATTAGGCAATCCGCTGACTGGTCTGCCAGCCGCTGATGATGAGCAGTGCCAAGATACTGTAGTGGGCTGCTGATCAATTTTCTGCCCTTGAGAAGATTTGAAAAGTTAGATTAGTGAAATATCACGCTGATGAACCACAGCTTCACCGTGAGGACGTTAGGCATCCGGGACTGTACAAAGTAGCCTCACCAGCAGTCTTTCACTCACTTTTCTTCTTGAAGGTAACTGTGGGTGGTCTTCCTTTGTCTAATTTCTGTAAATTTGGTACATCACTTTCTAGTTATGCAGCTGATCCTTGTGTTTATATGAATGGCTATTTAAAAAAAGGAAAGATCAGATGTTTGTTGTTTCACTTCAACATAAATCAAACTTTGTATTCACATAGCAATTCTAGTCTAGCCCCAGGAATAGCTTTAGTATTGCTAAGTGTCTGGAGAATATTGACTACAGAGACATGATTTTAAGCAGGCTATAATAGTTTCTACAGCTGTTAACAGTTCATAGAAGAAAGGCAGTATTATTCATTGGTGTTTAAAATGCGCATGACTTGCATTGCACAGAAGTCAGATTGGGAGAATGTCAGAATTTTTTTCTGAAATTCTGCCAGGAAAGTCTTCAATAACTAGAGAAATTCTTTTCACTGGTGAAATCAACATGCAGCACATTGTGTTATTATAATTGCTTATAACTCACCATGAAAGTTGTCTTTGTATGTGTAGATGTACGGCTTGTACTGTTTTGTTTTTATTTATTCTGCATTCTTTATTATAATGTTCTTTCCTTTTTTCCAGACCAGAAAGATTGTTATTGAGCTCTTCACAAAGCTGAAATAATGCTGTGTGTTTAAAAAAATGTTAACAATTTGAAGAAGTTATAAAAATTTATAAGTTGACTGAATACTTTGGAAATTTCTGCATATTTTAATATAAATAGGTAATGCAAATGTTTGTTCTTTGCATTTAAAGGTGGGTCTCTGTTTTCTAAAGGTCTTGTATGTAAATTTGATTCTTAAAATTACATTAGAACAAAACCAGTATTTTTTTAGATGATATAATAGGGCAAAATGCATTTACGAAAGACACAGAGCATACATGGTTAACTGTGAATGCCGTAGAGTCATGAAATTTAACATAAATATACATGTTATGATAAAACATAGTATCAGTTGTTTCAGTGACTTAATTAAATCGGTTTAGGGACTGCCTTTTGCAATCTGAAGTCTTCCCATTTAGATCCTTGCATCCTGAGTGAGCTCACAAAGGCAAAGATTAGGGTACAACTGAATCAGAAATAAGAGGAAATAATTTTTATAGTTGGCTTAAAGTTACAGGTAGCACTGCAGAAGTGGCCTAGAAATTGAGTCACAGAAAGACAAATTGAGGAAGACAAAGGAGTTACTCCGGATGAATTTGATTCTTATTCCAGAGGGAGTGTGGGGTTTAGATGATTGTAGAAGGGCAGAAGAGGGTTGTTAAATATCTCTGAAGTGGAACAAATGTCTCGTACTCTAAGGCAATTCCTACACCAATAAGTGCAGGAGCTGCTAGGAGTGGAGCTGTAGCTGGGCAGCTGCAGCTGGGTCCCACGGGCCGTGCAGCCGGCGAGCTGCCCGTGTGCTGCTGCCGTGCCTGGATGAGAATCCAGCCCATGTGCCCGGGAGCTGCTCCGTGGCACAAGTAAAGCACAGTAAGTAGAGGCGATTGAGAGGCTGGCTTCAAAGAACACTCTTGCCCCGAGCTTGGGCACTGATGTGGAGGTGCCCTGGAAGCCTGAGGTGGTAACGTGAGACTGAGCAAGGTACGCAGAATGCAGCAGCCCACGTTACAGATGCTGGCACTGTGTGAAGCTGAGAGCAGTCCTGATGAATACAGCACCTGAGAAAGTCACCATGAGCTTTATTTAAAGCAGGGTAGTCACTCCGGGAAAGAGGAGGAGGGAATAGTTGATGCAGGACTATTTAGGTGTCTAAATACCTACATAAAAAAAATGCTGTCCCCATACTGTATGAAGGACCTAAACCACTTGTGATTTCTTGGCTTATGACTGTTTTTGGTAGCTGTTTTTGAACTAGCACTCTGATTCCCAAGCAGATTTAGACAGTTGCACCCACACTGGGTTTTAGGGTAAACCAGAGTGAACTTCAAGCTGGAGCTAATGTGAGAGTACAGGAGCAGCTTCTGCACATGCTGTGCTTTGGTTCGCCTGCCTTTTGCATCCTATTCCCCTGGAAGGTGGGTTTGTGATGAGATTTTGAGAAGAGATCAGGCAATACATTTGAGTGGAGGTTGCTGGCCACAAGACAGTGAAAAGATTTAGATGCGGTGTAGTTAGTTGAAAGTAACTTAGCTGAAAATAAGTCAGTTTGTTTATCTGGCTGTTTTGAAAAGGTCAGAAATCAGTGTTGGAGCTTTTGTGGCCTGAGCAAAGGATGTAAAACAGACATAAGCAGAAGGGATTGGTTTTTCTTGTGCTTTAGGTGATGCGTCTGAAAAGAAAGATGAGAGAATGATTTTGTAAGTGGAACTGTGCTACCCATGACTAAGCTTGCCCCAGAAGGGGTGGAATTGCTTTTTCTGGTATAGGCAACTTTCCAGAGAATTTAGCTAGAGTTGTGTGGTGTCTGCCTTCTCCTTGGGATCAGAAATCCACAGGAAGTTGGTGCCTAATTTAAGATTACTGTAATTCAGTATTTAAGGCCAGATTCTGTCCTGACATATAGCCTGTACAATTTTGATGGGGCTAGTAGCTTTTCGTAGCCTTTTCTTTTGATATTAAGAAGTGTGCAAAATGAACTCACAATATTCCCAATTTTTGATAGGTGCTTTTTTTTAGATATTTCACTCGAGACTTGCTGAAGTGTGTTTGGGATGCTGAACGGCTCCATTGGCCCTTTATGATCAGTGCTACAATGCAATATTGCTGCTAGCTGAAAGTCTGCTGCATGGAAAACTGTTCATAATTTTGAAGGACTGCTTTCCAAATATCACCACTGTGGTACAGAACCCTCTTTAAGCTTAAACTTACAAACTGCATTCAGTTCAGGAAAGAGTATTTCTTCAGTCTTTTCTAAGTAGTTTCCACTGTTGCACTCTCTGGAATCATTCGTTTTGAGTGTTAAAAATGACTGATTTGTAGTGGGGAGTTATAATAGATTCAGAGGTATTTCTGTGTTCCCTGTCAATGTGCCACTTCATGCTGTGTTTATAGAGCCTGTCATACACAAGTGCTGTTTTACCAATAAAGAGCTGAGGAGCAGAGAGAATGAATGATATGCATAGTACTGTGTAAGGACATGGATCTGATCTTGGGTTTCCTCAGCTCTAGGTGCTTCGCCACTGCTGTAGCTCTCCTTTTGTCCTGCAGCTACGTCCCTTTCTCACTGTGGCTCCTGATCCTCTCATCAAACACTGACAAGAAGGTTGCTACGGATCCAAAAACCAGGTGAGTTTGACAGTTATCAGAAAACTAAACAGTGACAGCAGGCAGGATTATGTCAAGTAATTGATAGATACATAATGACTTGCTGAGTCAAATGTGTTACATATCCAAGGATACCTTCTTTATGTCTGCCAGTGCTTTGAAACAGGGAAGGCAAAAAAATAAGACAGCACATTCTTTTCAAGAAGAGCTATTATCTTTACTACGATCAACATGCACACACAACATTTCAGCTTTTGAACTTTGCTGAAATTGTTTGCTAATAAGACTTTGGCTTATGAAAGATGATAATATGCACAAGCAGAACACAAACATTTTATTAGATCTCATCAGCAGTTGTGACGATAAATTTCAATGATGTTAGGACTTTCTGAGCCTTCTTCAAAATGGCTGTATTGTCTCACTATATGTTCTGATTGTTGTACATCCTTGTTGAAGAACAGCTGCCCTTAATTGCTTCTGAGCAGTATCTCCTTAGAAGCTGCTAGGTAGCAGGAGGAGTCTGAAGGAAACTCTACTTAGAAACTGGCTGCATTCAATCTCTAAACTATATGTATAACTGTAGATATATGTAGATTTTATTTTTTCTTGAAGAAAGGCAGAGGAGGGCAATAGGTGCAGGCTGTGGACGGAAGAACCAGTGCCATGACCCTGCGGAGTTTCTGCATGTTGAGTCATGGAGTGACATTTAAGCACTTTGCACTGCACCCCTCAGGAGAAGTCACAGTGGAGGGCAATTACTAGCCATGCTCACAGAGAGTAGGGGAGAAAAAGGGTGAAGGCGACAAATCCATGGGTAGCCCTTCCCATGTCCCAAATCTTGGGGAAGCTTACCAGCAAAACCCCAAGCCAAATGATTCTTTAGTGCCTTTTCTTAATGCAAGTGAATAGCTTCAGACTTTCTATCTTTAGAGCTGGTGGTTTCCACACCACAGTGATTCATCCAGCACAAAGTCTGTTGACCAAATCCCAGTTTGTTTCCTGGGTTTGTTTTTCTGAAATATTTAATTCAGCAGTACATCAGGGCCTCCCTAGGATGGGATGGTCTAAGAAGAGTTGTGCTCTTTTTAATGATCAGCTTCCCCAAGGGCAGTTCTCCATGCTTTTGAAAATATTGCTGCTGAAGGAAGAGAAAGGAATCACTGCATTTTGATTAAAATTAAGAGAAAATGCATATGCACTCTCAGCTTTTTGATGCCATGTGTTTACATGGAATGTCCTTTGGGGTTTATTAAGGGGTCTGATTTCCATTTGAGAAATAATGCACTTCCTGAAATTTCCTAAGGTTTAACCAGTGTGTTATTGCATAAGAAGGTTCTATAGATGTGTTTAGTTGCTAGATAGATAGATTAGTATTGGGAATTATTTCAGAGATTAACAGGTTATTAAACTAATATGAAAGGCCTTGTTCATTTGCCTTGCTGGATTTTTTTGATGATTGAATTACCTAGGATGCGCCTTCTGCAGCACATGCTAGTGGTTATCCCTGTTATCTTTGTGTAAGCTGTGGGGTTGGTAAGGATCTAAGTACCTTCGCTCTGTTCTCTTAGAGAGAGAGAGAGAGGGAGATAGATGCCAGACAGCAAATCTATCGCCTGAGAAAACTACAAAAGAAATTACACCTTGAAAATGGCAAACATAAAATATTCTTTCAAAAGTTCATATATTTACATAGATACATTGTCCCAAATGGTACAATATATGAGTAAGCAAAATATTGCTGTAATAGGTTTGAGATCTAAGATGGAAATGTATTACAGTTAATGTCTCTGAAAGCATAGTGTTGCTCTGTTTTCCAACAGAGAGGAACTTAGGTATACACAGGTTTATATCAGAGTCCCCTCATGCAGTGACCTCCACTGAATGCTTTGTTTTTCACAGTACATCCCCACATCTCCCTAATTTGCTCCCTGTACTCCAGTATTTCCTTGTCTCTGTCTCTGATTTTTCATGGGTTGCATAAGGCTGTGGGCTGAGCAAACTGGCTGTATGAGGCTTTTTTTGTTTTTTCTTTTTTTTTTCAAAATATCAGTACTTTTTAAATGGTGCAGGTCGTTCAGAATGTGGGACATAAATGCATTGATATGCTAATAACAGTGTAGTTGATTATCAAATATCCAGGTCACCAAGTGCTCGGAAGTTGCAAAGTGCCTGAACTGAGGTCACTTTGCAGCGGAAGTTTAGGCTTGTTTTGCATATGTGCAGTGAGGCAGGCTTTCATAAAAGGGTCATTTTTTTCCTTGCAGCCTTTGTGTAAAGAAATCGGATGCTTGCAGCGTGGCTTGGAGTGCAGCTCTCCATCCACCTCCGCGCGGCACGGATGGTGTCCCGCCAGCCTCGCGGGGATGAGCCTTGCCGCGGAGCGCGCGGAGCCGCCGCACTGCGGTCACTGAAGATGTGTTGCACTGCCCAAGTCAGTGATACAAGATCAACTTCACATCCATAATCGTCTGTGAAAACCTGCAACTCCACGATTTCACAATGTCAGTGACAGCCACTTTTTTGTAGTCCGTTTTCTTGAACGGCTGCCCCAGCTTGAATGTCTTGTTCTAGAGTGGGGGGCAAATGTTGTATCTCCCATATGAAATGTGTTCATATGTGGATGAAACTGTTTAATTTCCACATTTATGGTACCCCGTTTTTTGTTTTGGTGAGAAAATTCCTTAAGCTTTTAATTCATTAAGCTGTTACCTGCATTCTTCTTAGTACTGTTCTTTACAGCCTACAGCATTCTGCATATGTAGACACCATTTTTTTTTCCATTTTTTGGAAGAAATGCCATTGACAGCTCTTTTGAGGCCTCTTAATACTCTCCAAGGCTGTAAAATGCCTTGTTGCAAAGTGAGAATCAGTTTATTCTGTAAAAAAAAAAAATGCATACGTTTCTTTTTCACCTTTTGTAATTTACAGCCTATAAAGTATCATCTTTCTTTTTCCAAAGAAAAACATTTAGCAGCGGGATTTTATTTTCAAAACTGTGACATCCTGTATGGGATCTATTTGGTTCTTGCAGACTTTTCAGTTATTTCATTCAGGCTACACAAACAGTTCACTTCCATCAAACTTGAGCCTTTAGCATATTTCTTTGTCTGAAATTCAAGACTTCTAGATAAACTTGATCTCCTTCCTGAACAGGATGAGAAGAAAAGGGAAGAGAAATTATTTGAGCTAAGTGAATAATTTGCACTAAAGAGTTTTTCTAGAGTATCTAACTTTCTTCTCTACTTGCATCATCTTGATGATGGGATTACTGTTCTCTGGTGTTTGGATACCATTCAAAGTCTATTATCTTTTTTGCTCTGTGGTTTCATGTTTTGAGAGTCATGAGTAATTATACTGTTGGCTTGATGGGTTTTGGGTACTGTTAGGGTATTGCTGGCATTTTCTGTTTGTATGAAAGCACAAATGCTTCCCGAATAAATCCTCCTAAGCTAAAGGAAACTTCACTTTCCCTGAATACTCTTCAGTGAAGCTCAGTCATCTGCTTTCCTTAAGTTTTGCTGATAAAACTCAGTCACACATGTTAGTGGATGGCACAAACAAAAAGGGGTAGAGAGGTTGCTTAAGGTAATGGAATACAGAAAATTGCAACATAGACTTTAGCTTTTCAAGTGTGCAGAGCTCTTTCTGGGCTCAGAAATTCCTATTGTGCAGAATTTTGGTTTGCATCAAAGATGAACCTTCTACTTGGTCAAGTGCTGGGAGAGTCGCTGGCCGATGATCCGCATCTCTCAGATAGCTTTTTCAGCCGTAGCTTTTCTGTGAGCAAGTGATTCCTGTTCTAGGTGCTGTTGCCTACTAAAGTGTATAAGGATGGTGCAGAATACTGTGGTATATGTGGTAACTCCCCTCTGCTCATTTTTATGCTTTTTTGCTTCCCTCATTGATTTTAGAGCTCAAGTGTTAACTGAATTTCTTCTCTTTGCTTTGCAAAATCAGGGATTTCATTCAAGGAGAGCGTTCTATACTACTTTTGAGACTTGTTTTCATCAGTTGGCAGAAGATGTTATTAGAGTGGGTTCTTGAGAAGGCTCCTTTGGGACACGCTGCTGTCGTCGTGTGCTGGAGTGGAGCAGGCGCGGGGGCTCGGTCGACGCGGAGCAGCGAGTGTCGGCAGCGTAGAACAGCGCGCAGCCGTTACAGCAGTACGGGGTCGCAGGTTACCCAGCGCGTAAGCGCTCTGCCAGTTCACAGCCTTGCAGCAACTGCCAGCCAAAGGCCTCGTGGTGCAGGCTGCTACCTCTGGCTCGTGTGTAGGTGCTGGGCAATGCAACCTGAGGGCCCTGGTGAAGCTGTGGCCGTACCAGGTGCATGTTCTGCTGAAGGTCTTTGGCCTCCTGTTCAGCTGCACTTGGGAGCGTCTTTCTGCCATGGGAGGCTGAGTAATCATGCCCAGCTTTGTGGCATTTAGCTGCATAGAGTCCAGCTTGTGCTTCTTAAGGATGATTCAGAGGGCATCCAGTAGTCAAGGCTCTAGGACACAGCTATGTTTTTTTTCAGGCAAGGAACTGGTAATGAGGATGCATTTCTGCAGCAGAATAGTTTTACTGTTCCCCCTTGGGGCAGGAGGAGAGCAGATAGGAGGACATAGACCTGCTAGACTTGAAACTGGAAGGGGGAAAGGAAGAGCCAGTCATGGAAATCTGGCACGAAGCTGGGATGAGGTGGGGAACAAGGAGGTTTGGATGTGTCCCTTGAAATGGAAGAATGTTAAGAGAGATGGTGGGAGCGGGCTTTGGAGGAAAGAAGGGCACCATGTACTTGTAGGACTACAGTATATACCATCTTCAAGCAATAAAGAAATTTGTGTGTCAGTCTACTGTGGTAAAAACATCTATTTATTTTGTCTGCCTCCATGAGGCCAATTAGAACTTGTCTACCTGGGGAAATCCCTGCAAAATAAGCTAGAGTATGATTTCACAACCTACTTAAAGACTCGGCAGTAAATACAGCATAAATTCACACTTGAGTTTACTTCACAGCAACTCCCCCGCAGAAACAAACCCTCAGAGTCACCTCTGTACCTCAGTCTGGTGCTAAAAGTGAGTGGAAGCTTCGCAAAATGTGGGCCTCCAATTCCATTTTTGTAGCTGGGTTTTTTTTTGTCTCTTGGGGTTTTTTTTTACAGCTGCTGTAAATTGCTGTCGTTGTGCTGGGTTAGAGGAGCTGGGCCAGTTTATGCTGCTCAGGATCTGACCCTTTGCCTCAAGTAACCTTTTATTTATCAATTGGTCTGAGGGTATTTTCTTCTTTCCTGACTTCATTATTCAGCCTGTTCACTCACTCCCACCACTGCTGATGTCTTTTTTCTTTTCTTTTCTTTTCTTTTTTTCTTTTTTTCCTGTGAATTTTGTGTTGTGTCTTTCCTCCCATGTAATTTCCTAATAGTGAACTAGTGACAGAGTGGGTTGCTGGTATTTCATCTTGTGGCTGGGGAGGTCAGGCTGCCGCCGATACAGACAAACACTCCATTACAGTAAACTCACAGAAAGTTTCCTTTTCAACCCCAAAGGACTAAAGGCCAGTTTGGTAGTAGCCTGTGTTGGGACAGAAAGGCAAGGAAGGCATTTTATTTTTTCATTCTCTTTTTGCTGAGATGAAGGACTTGGTTCTTTATCAGATGATAGTCATGCAGTGAAAACACAAATCCTTTGCATTGCGAGTTACTAAAGAAACGGTCATTGCTGAGGTCCAGCTAGAAGAGCTTGAGGAATGAAACCCTCAAAGCTATCTGTTTCTGGATTAGGAAAGTGTACTTGGTGGTGGGAAGAACTCAGTGATGAGGCAGATGCGTAGTGCAGTGTATGAATGTAGTGCAGAGACAAATACCTCTCCGCTGTGGAACAGCAACAGAGCAAATATCCCTGCTTTGTTTTCCCAAAACTCCAAGCAAAGCTTGAAGTGCCAAACATGACACCTCCCATCCCTTAGCCTTTTCTTCTCAGCACTGTTGTTGCTGCTTTAGATCTGGAAGGTGCATGGAGTGACTGGTCTGCAGATGGTGAGGTGAGACACAAGGAGCTGATAGGAAACTTTCATTCCTCTTCTACTCATCACTTTTTAATGTTTGCAAAAGCATGTGTGGTTGCTGGGTGTTGCTGCAGAAGGAGCTCTGAGCAGTGGGATCCTCCTGGCAGATGGCTGCCCTGTACCCTGGTGCCTGCTGGGGAGGTTCAGCCCTGTTGTGCAGGGCAGCAGTGCAACTGGAAGTGTCTCTTTACATTGGGAGAACATTGGATGCATGTGATTTTACTTAACTTTTTATTTGAGTGCATGTTTACTGAAAACCCTTTTCACTAGTCAACTGGATTCATGACTTCAGTAAAAATGTGATGTTGAGTTAGTACCATGCTGTTTCGCTGTTGAGATTCATGCACTTATTTCACATCTTTTAAAGTTCAGCAAGTATTGCAAATCTATTTCCAAAAATAGAATTTGACCTTCTGTAAAAATCTAATACCTACAATAACATTGAGTCCTGTGGATTAACAACATCTATTACTTTTCTTTTGAATGACACAATATTTCTTTTTGTTCACTGAAGTAATAACTTCTGCAGAGAACAATTTCTGTAACTTAAACACATGTAAGGTTACGTTCGCCCCTGAAAGCACCAAGGCAATGCTAATGTCCCGTGTTTCATGAATTGGACTGTGAAGTGACAAATGTTATTTGGTATGAGGCTGTTCTTTGTGGGGTCAGTTAAGCATCCATCATATCCTGTATATGCCAGTTGTTTGGATAATTCGAAAGGCTCTGTCTAATTAGCAGATAATGAAAGTTAGCAGTAGTGCTATTTTTTGAGTTGTGTTCAGTTATCTGTATGCCTGATGCCATCTGCATAGATGTGATTTACTATCTAGTTAAAAAGAGCTAAAATGTAACTGATCATCTCTACACGTTAAGCAAAATTTCCTTGCTGCACTCTAGTAAAAACATTTCTCCTGCCTACTTGCTTACAAGTTAATTTTAGTTTACACGAGGCTCTAACCCTGTAATGTGTGGTGAAGTACTATGTATCCACTATTGCAGTGTTCCCTGTGTATGAAGGAATAATTTGACATACAAAATGCGCTCCCTACTTCTCAGGGAGGCACAAATGGGGTATTGTTTTACTGTGCACTGCTTGGGCTTTGCTGGATTCTCCTTTATTAGATGGGCATGAAGAAAATTACATGTTAAAAGAATAGGAGCTTCAAAATGATGAATATTTATATCTCAAGCTTGACATAAGATCACCCACCAATATTTTTTGAAGAGATTTAAAACTTCTTTCTGTCCAGTCCTATGATTTGTGGCACCAGTTTGCTTAAATTTGTTTCTGTGGTAACTTGAGTAATCTTATGCTTCTCTATTCTGTAGAAAATGTGGTGATTATTTACTGTTTTTCTTTTCAAGTTCAGTAAAAAAAAAAAAATCCCTATTGCTAAATTAAGAAACCAATAACATGGAATAAAAACACAGTATGTTTCAATGTCCATGCTCTGGGCATTGATATGCTGCCATGTGCTGTCAATTACTTAAGTACAAGTTTATATTAAATATATAATATTTCCATTTTCCTATCTTTTTGGTATTATAACTATATAGCTTTGGATATGAAAAAGTTAAGTTAAAGGATATTTAAAGGCTTGGTTAGTTTAAGTGTGTGAGCATATTAGCAATTGGAGGTTGGATTTAAAAAATGACTTTGTAGTTGAAACTGTTCTATTACCTGAATGAGCATCGCAAGGCTGAATGTGGAACAAGTGAAAAGAAGGTCCGTGGCTGTTTGCGTGTGCACACCTGTGCTAGGTGTCAGTCATAAGTATTACATATACTTGATACTTTTCTTATACCTTTCCTACACTGCTTTTTATTGTTTATGCAATATTTGCAGGAAAGAGACAGCCCTCCTACTGCTCTTACTTTATGATGTGTTTATCTGCAGTACATCTAGAACTTGGTCTAGATAGCGTGGCTAAATTATAAGTCTCAGAAATAGAATCTCATAGGAGACAGTGGACAAACACACTGTAAGTTCACTTTATACTGCAGAATAAGCACATTTCAGTTGGTGGCATATGCTTGAATGCGCCTGATTCTCTTTTAAAAGCTGTTTGGCCAGGGATATGCTCTAGAGTTCGGGGAGCTGGCTGGAGCAGGGCTTTCACAGAGTCAGTTCCTGCCTGTCTGACACTCTGTGCTGAGCGAAACTGAAACCCTTTTTCTTTTCAACTGTAGATGACATAGGCATTTGTTGTTCTGCATCAGCCACAGGGTAGGTGCAGGCCCAGCCAGATCTGTATCTCACTGCAATTGCAGTGTCTGTGCCAAATTTGTATTTAAAGACATCCTGCTTCCTAGTCAAGACTTACTTTAAAAAGAATAGCTAGAATTTTTTCAGAGAGGGAATAATTGTCATTAATAATGTTAATGATCAACAGAATGGTAAATGAAGAATGATACATGTCTCTTGTACTCTTCACACCTGCAACAGGAAGCCTTTCTAGAGATTGTTGTGCCTTGTTTCATCCAGCTACCTGCCTTATATGTTTAGAATTAAAATGCACAAAATTCCATTTGCCCAGGAGAGATAAAATGCCATTTCATACTGCACAGCTGAATATTTCAGGGAGAGTCAAGCTTGATCCAGTCCCTGGGACTCTTCCACTGGAGCTTGAACTGCCTCATCTCGGTCATGGCTGAAACCCTTCAGAACACAAGGTCATTGGGCACAAATCTTGTTCCTCTCTGTGGTGTTGCAGCTCCCCTGGGTTGCTTCTGCTTCCTGGCAATGCTGCTGTGGCTGAGAGCACCCCAGCAGTCTGCCCTGCCTGGCATTTGCCTGCAAGAGCTTTGAAACCAGTTGCCAGGAATCCAACTGCTTCATGCTAGCAGAGCCCTTTCTCTCCTGCCACTTTCCCATTTATGCAGCTTGAGCCCAGGCAAACTCCACAACTCTTTTCTCTCCAAGGGAAGAAGTGCTGCAGGAGCTAAGTCAAGGAAATAAATACCAACTGTGTTGAAAACGCAGGGTTGCAGGTGTTTTTCAGGACAGTGAGCTTTATGCAGAATGCCAAGATCATGTAGAAGAAATCTTAAGATTTGGTTTCTGGGCTCAAGGACCAGTAATTGCTTTTTCTCCTTACTGCTTGGAGAAAAAAAAAACAAAACAAAACAAAACTTTTTTTTTGGCAGTAGCCTTCATATTAGGCACATGTGTGATACAAACTTTTACTCACAGGTAAGCTGTGGCACAGTTGAATTTTGTGTGAAATCGCCATCAACTTCTACAAGAGTTAGCTTTTGTGTATTTGTCATTAATGTTGTTACTCTCTGATCACTGCTTTCATGATAGCCGTATGTGGTTATGGTGTCAAGAAGCCATAGACTGAGTTCTTAATTCATTTGTCTTGACCCTCAGACACAGCCAAAAGAAAAAGACCACTCAGAAAGGACATAGCTCAGCCTATTTGAGCTGCCTGAAGACTGGGGATCTAGTCTAAGCCAAGCATATGGGCTCCAGCTCTCTCCTAATCTCTCTGTCTCGTCACTGAAAGTAGCTGGGGAGTGATTCATCAGGTAAGACAGTGAATCACCTTCTAGTGATCCTATCTCTCTGCTGGTGATGAAGAGAGCTAGGATGACTAGGCATGAGCATCAGGTTAAAAGTGGCACACTTTCCTTGCTCAGAGATGGAGAATTATGAGTTGAATTGCAATTGGCCATGTTTAGATATAAATGAACAAACTGAGTTTGAAATGCTGCATGTCTGTAAAGGCAACTGCTGCCCACAGACAGAGATCAGTGTGCTGCAGATGTTGAGCATGTGCGTATGCCCAGAGCTCCTCTTTGCCACGTGTTCAGTGAACATTGCTTGTATGGCATGATTGAGACACAGACAGAAATTGCCTTCTGCCACCACTCTAGGGCAGCTCTAACCTCCAGGATGAAGTGAGTTCACCTGTCAGAAGCCTCACTTGTTTCTACATGGCAGCAGTGTGTCTAGGTTAGAGGTTGGTGTTTTCTTTCCTGAAGCACTTTGTCCCTTGGGAAGATTCAAGTGTACTGGCATGAAGATGTCCTACACTGAAATAACTTGTTCCCTTTCCTGTGGGAGGTATCAGCACCTTTTAGATCAGTGTTGCTTTGTTCTTAATAGGCAAATCTGGAGTCTCATCACATTTAAAGAGGTCCCTTCTGTTGCTAGCATGGTGTGAACGGGCATTTGTGTAAATGCGCACCAAGTCCTAAAGTTACGAACGTATTTCTACAGTTTATGGAAGGTCTCTTCTCTTTAGGAAGAAGGGAGCTGCTGTGAGTCATGTTCCATCTTGGCCAAGTTATTTCTAGTGTATGACATGAAAGATAAATCAGCAAGTTTTAGATACTAATATTTTGAAGAGAATGAAACTGGATTCAGCGCATCTCTCTACAGAAAGGTAATTTTTATCAACAACTGCAGTACACAGCTATTATTCCATTTGTCCTTACTCCTCATCTTTTTGTATGTTTAAAAGTTGTTGGATTATCTGATTTAGACTCAGTTATGCTTCAGTTCATTATTTGTAGTTTTGTCATGCAAATCTAAGACTCTCTCTAGTGATGATCTGCAGTGTTTCATAACTGAGAAATGCTGGGGAAACATCAGTCTGCAGAAGAGTGGCTTGCTGTAGCATGCTTCAGATTTATCAGCACAGCCACATCTTCCTTCAGTGTATTATAATTTAATTAGCTCCACATCTTGACTCCTAATCTGTTTCTCTAGGCCAAAGCACAACAAAAAGACAAAATGGAAAATGTAAAGAACTAATGGTGATCTTTGCCACCTGGATTTGGTACCATCTGTTAACATGATTTTTTCTAAAGTCAATTTCAGATTTGTTTGTTGAAATGGGTTTTCTTGCTATGAATAACAGCTCCCTTCACTGTGAAGCTGTCAGGTCCAGCTTCCTTGAGAAAACCTCCCTGATAGCGGAGATCTGGGGCACAATCCCCTTCTGCTCAAAATTACAAAGCTGCCAGAAAGCAGTGACATTGACAATGTTAGATGAGGATCAACCCCATAGAGACCTTCAAGGGCAAGTTCTAATGGCTAGGGAACTAGAATGTCACCCCAGAAGTGTGGAGCTGTAAAAACACTTGGCGGGGCTTCACCAGGTGGGTTTTGTGTCTCAGGGCTTCCGGAGCCAGAGCTCTTTCCTTGGTCTCTCTGATTACCCCACTGTCAGAAGAGTTGACGTTTGATTTTGCTCCCTCTTTTTTTCACTACATCTGTAAAAACAAAGTGTTAGAAGGGATTTCAAGAGCTCAGGTATCCATAGCTGTCCAACCTGTGCCATGGAGGTGGGTGCAGCTGTTAAGCACTTCAGGGTGACTCTTACACTCGGACAACTACGTGTACAAAGGCGTTTGTCACCAGGGCTGCTAGGTGGTCAGATCTCCTGGCTGCAGGTGGAAGTGGGCTAGCAGGGTAGCTACACCAGCACTTCTGGAATGCTCAAACTGTCTGTGACCACCTGCCTATCAAGGCCTCCTGGGTTTCCCCCACCTGCTCAGCTCTCTGAGGTATGTTGTACATGTCTTGTTGCTGTCCGCAGTGTAAACACGCTTGGTGTGGTTTGTAGCCTGGCCACTCCAGACCAGTCTGTCTCTCTACCCCAGTGTCATTCTTAGCAGAGGTTTGTCTAATCTGTTCTTAAAGACCGTCACTGATGGTGACTTTCCACTTTTTCTAGTTAACTTCTAATGCCTCACTATCAACTTTTAGGAAGCTTTTACTTGTGTGCCCACTGTTACAGCAGTTATCTCTTCTCATGCTCTTACTTGTCCTTCCCACTGGGCGTACGTAACATCCATGTGCATAACATGATAACATGTGCATCAAGACTGTTGTTACCTACCCATCTTTGTTACCAGTCACACCTCAGTCACCTTCCTTGTAATAGCTGCAGAGACTAATGGAATCAAAATCTTAATATTTTGACTGTTTTTTTTTTCTTCTGGTCCTGTTTCTTTTCTTGCTCGTCTGTTAATCTGTCGAGGACAGGAGAGAGAGAATGGGTACTTAAATGGCATCAAAGTCTGTCTTTTGAAATGTGTACAGAGAGTAACCACTGTTCTTCAACAGCAGGAGGAGAAGATAGCAGCTTGTGTCACTTTTTGTGATGGTGATTGTAAAAAGAATGGGAAATATGTTTCCCTTACATCTCTTGCAGCCTCGAGAGTAGGTGAATGATAATTTTGGTTCCTTCTCTTCAGATTGAGATGTGAATGACTAATGCCAGTGTGACTGCTGCCATCCAATTGGCTTAAAAGAGTTTTCCGTTTGTTCTCGTGATCAGCATCACTTCCCATCATGTGCAAGCCATCGGAGAGCAAAGACCTTCTCGTCTGTAATGGCATGGGCCTGTCATGGTCTGTGAAGGAGATAGAAACGTACAGGGTTCTTGCAGCAATTCACTCTGTGTGAAGTAGACATGAATGAGTATTGTGATCTTCGTATGAAGTAAGACATGATGACTGATCTGTTTCTACAATTGCTAATTATGTTAAAAAAATAGTTGGTCGTTCATATGACTTTTGTGCAAAATTTCTATGTAGCTGTGATATGAGGGACTTACCAGAAAGGGAAAATTGAAATACTCTGTCTTGAGTCAGTTTGATGCACTAAGGTTGTGAACTAGTAAGAGTCCATCCTACTGAGCCATTCACTCTGCTTAGTGAGATGAGGGCTTTATGTTCAGTATAGAAGAGGCCAGTGCTAAAGTTCTCTATGTAAGCAAAAAGAAGGAAACGGAGAAGAGAAACACTGAAAAGTCAATAGAAAGAGACAGAAACTTGTAGCAGTGCCACTGGCAAGTTAAGAGGACAATCTGAATGCAAGCATGAAAAAAAAAACAGGAAGAACCTGAGGTCATGGGATAGAATCAAATTAATGCTTAATTGTCATGAAATGTTTGTCATTTCATGTTAGAAACTTGCTGGGATAAATTGAAGTGCCAGAGTATTAGCACAGTTTGTTTTTGAAGGACAGGCTAGGAGAAGGTGAGGGGTGTTTCCACTATAACTCAAGATTATCTATGCTTATTCTGAAGTTCTGGAATAAATGAGGGACAGGCTTGTCTGGATAAAGCGAGAAAGAGGGAGAGAACAGACCTTGTAAAACAGGCAGATATAGTGTTAAGCCACCTCACTGGGAGGACTGAGAAGCTGTTTTCGAGCAGATCTTGGAAGCACCTGATAGTTAACCCTCAGTGGAAATGGGTGCTGTCTCTGGAGAGTGCCTGGAAAGAGAGCTTGGCAAAACAGTTGGTGTATCACAGTCTTGGAAGGTGTTGGCACAGCTGTATCACAAGGTAAGAGACATTATTAAGGAGTTATTTTAGTCTTGTGCCTTACTCAAAGGGACGGATTGTCTGAGCGTCTTAAAAAGATGTTAGTGAAGCTGAAAATATGAATCTACACTTTTCAGAAAGAGCTTTGGATTCCCTGGACGGATAGTGGAACAGACTATCGAGCCAGTCAGTCTGTAGAGGATTGGTGGCAAGATGGTAAAAACTATATTTGTCAAGAGTAGAGGGAGTTAAATTAACATAATTTCCCGATTTGATAAGGCAGGTAGCTAAGGAAAAATGACTGACCAGCAGATAGCATCTAGATATTCTTTTGATCTCAGCATATCTTTTGATCTTGGCTTTCACATTTTCACAGGACATTGTTGTACTCTCTGACTAGATTACCCATCAAAATCTGACTAGATTACCAAGGCAATATTGTCTAATTGGACAAGTATCCTTGTTAGGTAATCAAATAAAGAGAGAAGGCTTAAGCGTTAGAAAAAGTCTTGAGCAGGTAGTAAAATGATAATAGCAGTTAGTTAGGGAGGAAGTGGAATCTTCTTGACTGAATTCTGGTGAGAACAAGCCTGATAATGATGATCTAAATTATTTATTTTGCCTTAGAGCACAGGAAGAGACTAAATAATCCTCCCGGATCCCTTCCAGGCATGGATTTCTAAGCCTCTATTAAATAGGCACTTTGGAGGACATTTAAGATTCCTGCTTCTCAGATGGAATCAGGACAAGGATAAACACTGAACTATCGAAATTTTCCTCAGGGAAGGTGTACACACATGCGCAGGCCCTGGGCTCTATCTGAGGTAAAGGTATCAACTCTGCAGAACTTCAGACAGGATACCCAGTTTTCCTGATTAAAATACTGAGCATCAGACCATCACAAGTGTTTTTGGTGGCTGCAGCAGATTATCTGCAAAAGTTTTTGTACTAACCTAATTTTATTAAAGAGCTATGCTGCAGTGATGAGGAATGAGGGAAGGGCGTGTGATGGAAGTGTGCACTCCAAACTGCTCAGATTGCTACTAGCAATTGCATGCTTTTAATTGGGTAGCAGATCATGAACTGTATTTGTGAAGATTATTCAGCAGTTTCAAATAACAAAAATATTTAAGAATATTGTGCCCTTCTGGAGACAACTGGCAAACAGGAAAAAAGCCAAAGTTCATCAAATAAGTGAGTCATTGCTTCTATATCCTTCCCTGAGATATCCATATAAAAACCTTGCTGGCTTTAGCAGGAGCTGCGCTTGGCCTCAAGGAGAGCAAGATCTCTTGGTCTCTGCTCGGACCTTACTTCTGTCTCACATGGATTCATCGGACGTTCTGGACAAGCGGAGAGGAAAGGTGGCATTAAAGGACATGTGCCTGAGCACTCCTCCTCCTCCTCTCTCCCGTCCTTTCCCTCTCCCTGTGCTCTTCTGCTCCCCAACGGCCAGGGTCTTCCTGGCCCTGGAAAGCCCTGGCTCAGTAGGGATGTCTGTAAAACCTCTTACCTCTACTTGCTCACCTCTCCTTTCTTCCAGAGGGCCTTCCCCTCGTTTCAAGGATGGCTCAGCTGCTTGTAAGGTGAGGAGGTAAGGTGATTTGCAAATTATAAAATTGCAATAATTCTATTTGTTAATACTGAATTATAGAAACGCCAACTTAACTGACTTCATACAGTTGCAAGCAGCAGTTTAGCAGCTTCTTTGCCAGCTGTCTATGCAGGAGGGGAACCTCCAAGAGACTAGTGGGGTGAGTGCTGAGAAATGGGAGTCAGTCTAGTCATCCCAAGATAAATTGTCCCCATTTGTGAGTCAAAGCATTCAGTGTCTTGCCCGATAAGAAGGGAATCTCCCAAAGGCAGCTAATCTTGCACAGTCTCTATCACTTACAGAGATCAAACATCATGATATCAGGTCAATAAATGTTTCTAAAAGTACACACAAACCTCATTCAGATGCACATTTAGCTCTAGCCAAAACACAACCCGAATCATGATCCAAATAATCTCCTCCTCAGCCCACCTTCATTACCATTCTGTTTCAGTGGCAGATACAGCACAGAAAATATTGCCTGAATGCTTAATTCAGAAATTTACTGTTTAAGGGCTTTACTTGTATGAACACCAGCGTAACACATAGAATACCAATGCCCTAAATTTAGTAGTTTGTCTGAGTCATTTTCACTGTGTGGGAGGATGGTGAAGACACTCCACAGAGTGGAGAAACTTGCTGGTGGTGTCTGTCCAATGAGATTATTATTTTTAAAAGTCAGAACACAACAGAACTACCGATATGTTTGTGAGTAAAATGCAGTTTTGTTGCAGACTTCAGTACAGGAAACCGGTGGTGTTGCCCTCCACCCACTTCAAAAGCTGAAGTCAAGTTGTACTGATATGAATCTGCTACTTAAATAAGTACTGAACTTTTTATGACAGCAATGTATAGGCACAGGTAAACACTCTCTCTGTGTGATTTGGAGGGACATAATGCAGTGTAATCCCCAGATTTCTCTGTGTAATTGAATCTTATTTTCAAATCTTCTAGTAATAGCAACTCTCTAAGTTGTTATAATCCTACACATTACAAAGCAACAGCCAAAAGCTATTCCTGGGCATATTCACTGAAGGATAAAATTTTGGCCCACTGAAGAGAAGGCAACTTTCACCACAGAATTTGTTCAGTTGCACTGGGAATATGCACAGTTTCTGAAATAGAGGAGGGCACATGTAATTAAGTTTGGATCTGAATGTCAAAGAGGCTTTTAGACTTGGTGTTCCAAACTAGCAGCAGTTATCCTTTTATCAATCTGGATTTTGTTCTTACTCAATTAGCCTTTCTTCTTGAATGCAGCTGATTTCAAAGTTGATAAGAATGAATTTAGCAATTCCTTTAGGAGATTTCCCTGGGTAAATACTGAGACCTTGCAGAACAAAACTGCCTCTTTCCTCAAATGAAAAACCTAGTTTCACTGTGCCTGAGTTTAGAAATAAAATTTTTCATCTTTTTACTCTGAATGAGACTTAGTTCCACCCCTACACTCTAGATTTGGCCTGAACTCTTCATCAGACAAGGAGGAAGCATGTTTTTCATGTACTGTCTGGCATCAGCCGTGGCAAATACGTAAACATGCTTGGACTTGATCCTATGGCCTTGATTCTCATGAATAGTGCCACTGAGTTCAGTGCTCTGCTCGCACAAGCTGGAGCATCAGTCATCGTATGTTTAGTGCCAATGAGATGAACTCTGTTCCTGCAGAAACTCCAGTAAAATCAAAAGCTTGTTAATAGAAAAAAATGGTTAGCTGTTATCATAAACCAAGCAAAATGCCAAACAAAATCCTGCTCTGCTGTTTGTTCTCATGCAGACATTTAACTGCCAGGAAAGACCAGTCTTATAAACACAAAATTATATCCATGGTAACATGCAAGCCATGTTTAACTTTGCAGCATGTTAAAAGGTACATTAAAAAAAGCCATTTTTGTATTTTACTGCCGAGAATAGCAATTATGACTTTTAAGTCAGCTATTTTAACTCCAGTCAATTTAGGAGTTGTTGACTATCTGGGGTAAGGGCCAGGGCACCACTCATTTCTCAGAATGCTTGTCATTGCTAGACATTCCCATAGGGTATTGTTGCTTAAAGACAGCCGATATTTTATTTCCCCAGATTCCCGTGCCTAGGAGGTTGTGACAGGTTGTGATACTGGGCTCCAGGGAAGTCCCAGCTGTGCCATCGTGCCCTTCACGAGTAAGCAGTGCTGGGGCTGCACAGTTATCGTCCCCAGTTCGGGTAAGTACTCCCTGCTTTGGGATGCAGCAGCCTTCTGTCAAGGCATGCTGGGCTTGTAAGCACTCTGCTTATCTGCTGTTTAATGGTCCCTGTGTCATGCTAGAAAATGGACCTTGTTCAGAGAGTGGGAGAATGGCCAGAGGTTGCGCTAGATTGAATTAGGGTCTGGACTGGAAAATATATTGGGAAAAATGGCTGAAAGACCCCAACTTGGAGCAAATGCTGAAACTGAAAATTGCAGATGGCTTTCTTGAACATATGATAATGTCAAAGGCAAAAAAAAAAAAAAAAGAGAATTTTCATATTATGTTGTCTCTTTAGTGAAAAGTGAAAATTACAGACTGGAAAATGGAGGTCTGTGTCTAGAGAAAACAGGTGTGACTGTTTTTTATCTTTTCAGATGGGGTGCTGTGGAAGTTGGGCTTGACTGCTTTTGTGGAGGACTCTGAAGCTTTGAGCTTGCCTTTCTTTGTTGTGTAGTGCAGGGAGGAAAGAAAAGAGAGCAATAGCAAAGGGATGTATTCAACTTCTTTTTTTTTTTAAACCAATTAGCAATGTTGCCCTGAGTGAATCGTTGTGCTAGGAATGATTTCTAAAAGCCAGAAATTCTATCTCCAGCAGAAGAGTCTACGCTGGATGTCAGGGTGGTGCAGTAGGTCACAAGGACTAAATCTGAATTGCATGAAGTGCAGGAAGGAGGCAACAAGATGCTCAGATAACTATTGTCCTCTGTCTGTCTTGAAGCAAGAGGGGCTGGAGAGTACAATGTCCTGGGTGCCTGAGTCTGAAAAGAGGGCAGCATCTTTGAAGAGTATGTGTTTTTTTGCTATCTTCCCTCAGCAGTTCAAGGTTCTGGTGTTTTGCGGTGAGAAAAAGAGGATACAAGGTACACTTCATGGGAAAAGTCATAAACGTGTATACAGTCAACAGTGTCACATGGAAGAGTCTCAGACCTGTCTCTCTAGCTGTCTGGGTAGGGTTGATATAGACATTGTGGTGTCTCTAGGCAGAAACTGCAATTATTTTGTCTTGCTGCATGTCAGCAGTACTGTGCTCCTCTCCCATTTCGTACAGTGGATACAGACCAAGTCTTCCTGTAGGAGGTGCAGTTTGATGTTGGAAGATCCAGCAGTGCCTCAGTTACTGGAGATGCAGTTCCCAGGCTGGGGAAGACGAAGAGTGTCTGGAGAGGCTTTGCTGATAACCTTTTTGCTAATTGGTGAGAGGGAGAGGGGTGAAGCACCAGGCAGGATCAGAATAGCCTTTAGGAGCCTAAGTCCACTGTAGCTTTTTGCATGCTACTTCAGTAAGTCCTCTGTTCTTCACCTTTGAAGCCTAACATGAGAGCCTAGGAGCTTAAGGTAACTAATTTTGAAAATGTTTGTCAAAAAGTGTCCTAAAAGGATCTTGCTGGTTATTGACTGAATTCTGCCACAGTTGAGGATGTTCCTCATAGAAGATGTATCCATTCAGTCTGTAAAGAGGTCCTTGCAAGGTGTATTGGCTATATCAGCCCTGTGGTGCTTCGACCTTTGCTCTGGATCTCAGATATAGTCATGCAGCTGGTCTCCTTTTGCAGGATGATGCTATCAGCAGGGCTGTCTGCGGGGCGCTTCCTGCTTTCCTGCTGCAGAGGTGTGTGGGAGACGGTGGCCAGGCGTGTGTCTGGTGAAGTGACCTTTTCCTGATGGAGGCTTAGGGCTCATGTGGCAACATGCTCCAGCAGTGCATGCCTCTAGCTGGGCAAAGCTGTACTTTCCACAGATCAGTCTTGCAGGAGCAAAAGCAGAGATATAGTTGGGTTTTGCTGTAGTTGCTGTAGCCGTGTTGATGGATACCCAAAGTGAGAGTGCAGTATAAGCCACAGATCTTAGCTCTTAGCCTTTGGATTCTAGTATACATCGACCAGCTGCTGTGCATGTGTAGCAGGGGTCCCACCTGCTCCTTCCCTTTCTGCTGTGGAAAATCCTTAAGAAGAGGTGCTTGGGCACAAGCTGGGGGAGCTAGGGCACCCACATGGAGTCACTGGGACTCAAAGACCCCATGAATTCAAAGACTTTCCCATAACCTCTGCTGAGAACTTGGGTCCTGACTCCAGACCAAATGCTGCAGGCAGGAATCTATGAGGGGAACTTTAGAAGATTTTCCTCATTCCCTCATTAAGTGCCCACTAGTAGGTTGTTCTGTTGAACAGACATCAGGACCCACTGAGAGGATATTTTTCCATGAAGTTAACCTCATCTTAATGGTGACAACTGTGGTGGGTGGCTATTGAACCAAGAGTGTCAAAGCCAACATCTGAAATGACCTTTAGGCTGTTTACTCAAAGCAGTAACAGACTCGCCCCCAGCTTCCTGATAGGGGCCATTACTTATCAAGAAATAAGAAGAGCAAGTGGCTAGATATGGAAATGATTGTGGGAGTGAGCCTAATTGAAAACATACAGCATTGTACAGAAAAAATATTAATCCACTGGTAACCTTTATTTCTTCTGTGAAGTATGTATGTAGAAACTAAGCCATGGGAATTACCAGGAATTAGGGAGAAAGAAATTTTATTAAAAAGCAAAAGAAACAAAAAACTCATTCTAAAACAAGTAGAAAACCTTTTCTTGAACAGGCAGATGTGTAAAATTGAACTCGAATATCTCCTTAAGGTTCTGCATACCCTAAGATCCATTTTCTTGTCTATGCAGTAAAGTCTCAGGTTAATCAGTGATTTTCATCTCATTTAAGTTAAGCTTTTTTAGAAAAGTTTGAAGTGAGCTAAGTGAATCTGGTTAAATAGATGCTAGAAAATCAGTAAGCTCTTAACTTAGTAGCTAGATATGCAGAAAGTGGAGCCTCTGGGAGAAGTCTGTGAGACTGTCTTGCATTCTAATTTAGAGAGCTGACTTCAGTTCTCATAAACAAAAAAATTCTCAATGATCATGACAAACAAATATATACTTTAATACCTGCTTTAAATATGCTTTAAAAAGTGCTGAGAATTTTAATGAATTTGCCTGAATAAGCTATATAGTTCACTGTTCACTGTCTCAAAATACTCTTGTATTTAGCTCATGTTTAGCTGCTTTTGTTGAACAAAAGAGTTGTTTTTATTAATTAATTTGTCAGTTCATTTGGGTCAAAATAGCAGCACTGTCCGAACCACTTTTTGTACGAACAAGAAAATTTCCAGACTGGCTAGTGTTCAGATTTTCATCCTGGAAGGTTTTAGTAACATCCCTTTCTGCTCCGTATATGTGTCACATAGGTAAGGAGTGAAACCGAAAGTTTCAGATGCGATACAGCACCTACTGATAGGGTTGTCACAACTTTCTTTTCTCTTTAGTTTTTTGTTTGTTTGTTTATTTTCTTCAGTGTTTACTCTCTAACCTCAGAGACATGCTGATATGCCATGTAGATCTGTACTATGGTTACAAAATGTTTAAACAGCACCAAGAATTTCAATGTAATTTTATATACAAAACAGGTACTTGGAGTGAAAAAGGTCATTTTGGTGAAAGTCCAATTTTTCACTAAGATCAGTTCTCTTCAGCATCCCCTTCCTTAATCTGTTCTGTTTACAGCATTCCAAGTACCTTGCTGTCTCTTGGGAATGTATTGTGGTAACAAGTTTCTCAGTCAGACTGTGCCCTGTTGCAGCTGCACGATACCCGGGTGTCTCTGGAGCTGCTTGGGATGAGCCCGATGCTCCCCAGCACCCTCAGGAATCCCTTGTGCCGTCAAGGAAACCCTCGAGCCGGGCTGCAGAAAACCCCGGGCATGGGAGTTTCTGCAGCACCAGGTATCTCCTGCATGCAGTTGCCTTTCCTGAGCCCAGCAGAAGGCAGGTGCCTTGCAGGAACACGCACGTGCTCTGCACTCCCTTTAAAGTGTGCCCTCTTCTGCGGGTAGGCTGGGGCTTGCGTGGGAGGAAGTGCGAGGTCTGCACTGGGACTGCTCCTGACAAGGTCCAAATCCGTATTTTCTACCCCACCAAGGAAAAATGTATGAAAATACCTCAGATGAAGTGTTTACCTCTTCCAGATGTGTGTCCTAATCACGGAGTTGAGGGCTCAGCCCTTTTCAGCGCAGAGCCTGAATTTGTGCTGCCCAGTTGCAGTGGGATAAGAGGGGAGTCCCCCATGCACAGCCCCGCGGAGGTGTGGCACATGGGTTTGGCCTGGTGAGTACCTATGCTCTGCACCATGAGCATCCTCTTCACTGGGCTGCGATATGAGAAGCAGGCCGTGTTCCCGCTGTCAAATCATTTACTCGGGCTGGGTTTGAAAAGCAGGCGAGCGCTGCCAGCGTGGAGAGCCGTGGCCGGAGGGCCCCTGCCCGTGCCGCCGCTCGCGCCGAGGCCGCCGGCCGTCGGAGCTAGGCCAAGTCCCTGCACGCTCCTGGCCGCAACGGCAGCAGCCTGGCTGGGGAGCTGGCAAGAGGGCACGCGCGTAGCCGGCTCTGCGGGGAAGCCTTTCCTAACCCGCGCTCTGGGCTGCATCTCCTTCAAAGGCTGGTATGACGTGTCACCCGCTGTCAGCCCTTCTGAATATTTTGTCATGAGACCTCTAATCAGTTTGATAGCTACCATGTTTGCCAGTGAATGGTACAGATTTACCCATCATTGCTGAATTTGCATTTAAGTGAATGGGATTTCAGTCATGGGGGTTTTCTTTTCTGCATGTATTTAAGTATGTTTCTGGACTGGGACTTTTAAGTGTGTTATTTTGTCTCCTCAAGTATCTTTCAAGATAAAGTTTTCTTGTATTCTGAAATGATGTGGCAGAAGGCAGAAAATAATCTTGTGACTCATTAGGAAATAAACAGAGGCATAATTGCCATCTGTGTTTCAGTCCGTCTAATCTTTTCTTTCTCCAGTCATGGAAAAAAGTTCATGAAAAAGTAGAGGTCTGGTTTTGTGATATTTTTGAGAGAAGCTGGTTTAAAAAATTACAGAAAAGAAAGGAAAAAAATACTGGCTCTATACATTATCTTAGACAAAATGGATTAAATTTCTGACACCCTACTCATCAAATTCTGACCTTGATTTGACCCCATTGGCTTTTTACTGTTTGATGTTTTCAAACGATTTGGTGCCACTTTTCCTTTGTAGTGCAGTTAATTTTGAGTGTTAGATAGAGATCAATAGTCATAGCTTGAAATTGGCACCTTTGGAGGAAAAATGTGTTGTGTGGCAGTAACATAGATTTGATAGTACTTCAGTTAAGAAAATGGTGTACTCTTTCATTATTGTTTTCAATGACAGTATCCAGAGTGTTATTTCATTCTCCTACCAAGATTCTGACAGTCTCTTGTAATATCTTATCTATCAAAGAGTTTTCATTCCTCTCCTTTCATGCTTGGCTTCTGAAGTGGAACTTTGTTTAAAAGGTCCCTGAAATTAGAAAGAATGACCATGGCACTTCTGCTATCAAGCTGGCTAGTAAGAAATAAAACCGCTTACTTCTAAACTTGCTTCTAGCCTTCTGCTTGCCCATAGCAAAATCTTGTTTAATGTGCTAGCCATGCAGCATCAGAGAGAAATAGGTGAGCTCTCAGGTAGGGTCTGTTAGCTGGGTTTTGAATATTGGTGTGCAAAGGGCTGCTGGAAAGGCCATCCCAGCTTTTGTCCATGCACTGTGTTTGCTTTGCCCCATTGTTGCCTTGAGGCAATGGCCTCTGTGCAGAAGATGGCTGCTCCTGCACCGCTGCTTGGGGCTGGCGGTGGAGCACCTTACTGCAAGGGTGGGATTTGCCAGGAACGTGCTCCTTCCCATGGGCTGCCGTGTGGGGCAGCGCCGCTGCCCTGGTGCCACAGGGCTGTGGAGCTCCTGTGCTCGAGGTTCGCGGCAAAGCAGGTGCTGAGCGCTGGGAGAGGTGTGAATGTGCAATGAAATGAGGCTGCCAGCGCTAGTGTGCCCTTCCTTCCGCGTAGTGTAGAGCTGCCAGCCTGACCAGCCTCCTCCAGATCTGACAGATTGCCTCCAAATCAGACAGACAAATTCCTCCAAATTTGTTAGGTACCTTCTAAAGAGCTTTTAAAAAGCCAAGTATTGACAATTTCAGCCCTGAAAAAACTTCTGTTTCTCTTATAACTTAGAACCTATGACAAAAATTGTCCAGATGTGTTTTTGATTGGTGATTATGATAAAGCAGGGAAGGGCGGTGTTTGGAGAGCCACTCTCCTGTGCAGTAGTTTGCCAGTTGGATTACCACAATGTTATCCAGACAGCTGTTCCTTTTACTGATGTCTGCCGCCCAGGAGAATAGGAGCCTTCGTCCCCACTGCGAAACAATCTGCGCAGATTTAGTGATGGGATATTCTGGTCAGAGGAAATCCTACCATGGGAAATGTCATCAGAGTGACCACTGCCAGTCGCAGCACGTGCAGGTATTCTTTCTAAACAATTCATTTAGGCTTTTCTAGCCCTGGCCAGATTTAAGTGGTAGATGTGGGGAGAGGTGTCTACCACCTGGCGCGATGCGCTGATGTGGCAGTGGCAGGGTAGGAGGCTCATGGGCTGTGGGCTCCCCTGGCTCAGTCGAGGCTGTTGGCAACCAGCAGTGATTTTTCCAGTGCTGTTTTCAACACGTCATTGTGTTACTGCCATTATTCCACTCATGGATGTTTGTGATTCTGGGAAACAAATGCGCTTAGTAAAAAAGATGAAAACCATAATCATTTAATACAATTTATTAACATATGTTTTACAAGTAGTCTAAGAAGATTTTGAGAGTCTTGTCTTTTAGGACGTTTCAGCTCATTGCAGCCACTGGAAATGTAGCAAAACTGTTATCCAGCGAGTCCTTTCTGGAAGTGCAGCTCTTCCTTATCCCATTCTTCAGTAAGGAATATCAGATTTGCCTTTGACCCTCAACAGTGTGTTCAGGCTCTTTATTGAGAACCACGTACAGGGGCACCACATTGCTTTTCATGAAGAAGTGAGGACATCGTTTGTAATGAGAACAGGCCTCCAAAAGTAGCAATTTTTTTTTCTTTTTACCTTCTTTGCTATTCAGTCTCTGCAGAGCATGTGCCCATTAAATGGGAAAGATATATTTTCCCTTGTCACAGTCTTGGATCTGGCAACGAGACTTCCCGGCTCTTCCTTGGAGGAGCAGCGGCAGACCTGTAGGAGAAAGACTGCTGAGAAAGGATGTTGTAGGTACCCATGACTCACAGTCTTTACTTGACAGCACCTCTCAGGCCTGCATATATGAAAGGAAATTCGACTTTGTTATAGGGAGCTTCAAGCTTTCCTTCTCTATCTGATTTGGGTCTGAAAATGCTTCATATACTCCTTTCCTGACACTTACTGCCTCCTGAGGATGCATTTAGTATGCTTTTCTGTAGGCCTGCATTCTTCTAGCCACAAACCCCAGCCTGCCATCTACAAGGCAGGGGCCTGTCAAAGCAAGATTATCTGGACACATGTGATCTGTGTTTAATGTACAGTTGTTTTGGAGGAGTTTTCCCCAGGGAGAACTGTGGTGTGGCTGGAATTCATGCATCGTCTGATATATGGGAGCATATGTATGTGACCTACTCCAAAGTGGTACTGAAAACAAGTTCCTTTCCAGGGTACGTCTTGGTTGTAGGCTCCTTATGGTATAATCAAGGAATTCGTGATAAAGAAACGCAGATTCTTAGAAACAAAACCTCAGTGTAGCTGAGTGCCAGCAATTCCCAGCAGCTTCAGCAGCAGCCCCAGGTGCTGAGTGTCCTGGTTATATCTGGGAAACTCCGGCCACAGGCCCTACCTCTGGAAAGGAGCAGGGTGCTGTCATTCCCCACTCCGGAGCCTGCCGTTTCTACCTGGCAGGTCCAGCTGCCTTTGGATACATGCTGTTCTCCTTGGCTGGAATTTGTTACTACTAGAATAAAGTTACCGCAGTGCTTTTAATCCACTTTAACAGCAGGAATTTTTTTCAGGAATGAAAATGTAGTAAAAACAAAACTTCAATAAAATTTAGTTTATCTTAACTATGATTTTTACCATCCTCAGAAAGTCACTTAGGTAAGCCAGCCCCTTCACGTATCCTGAGTGTGTGCCTGTGACTCATCCTGGGTCCCCGAACTGCTGCCTGCCTTCCTGAGTTCAGCCTTTACTTTAAACAAGGTTCTGGCCTTGCCTCCCAACAGCCATGAGGTGTGTTTTGAAAAGCATTTCTACCATAGCTGCTTCTGCTCCTCTCACTTGTGCTTCCCACAAGTCCCTGACCAGTCTGTTTCTGTGCTAGCCTGAGATTTATTTGAGGGCTGCTTCAAAGCTGTGCCGGGGAGATTTCCTAGGTTAAAGTACTGGCTGTTCAGAGCGGTGTTTAGCAACCTGCTTGATTACTGAACATACACACATATGAGTAAGTCATGCTTTAAAAATGTCTTTCTCAGTCAGGACTGAAGCCCTTAATTCTTCAGGTTGCCATTCACTTGTGAAGGCTGGATTTGGTCACTGGGGTCAGCAGGAGCAAGACCACTTCAGACCGCCTAAGAGGTGAATGGAAGAGAGAAATCATGGGAAGATTCTGCAGATGAGGTTTGATTGTCTTGCTGAATCTGGGGATGTGTAAGGCATTGTTCTGGGACAGGATCTGTAAGAGATCCCTGGCATGCTGCTAGTTACATAAAATTGCTATTAATAGTGAATTATTCTTAGAAGGTAAGCTGACATATTGAAAAAGTGTCAAATGCTAATGATACGGTAGTGGTCTATGTAACATACATTTGCAGCCTGGATTGTTACTCAGTTCTAGTTTTGCTAAAAAATTCAGGTACACGCTGCAACTTTCAGTGGAGGCAAAATACCCACAGCTACTTAAACACCTGAATTTGAACAGGAACTGTAAATTCAAAAGAAATGTCTGATTTGCTTTATTAGTGGGGATCACACATGTGCTGAAGTAGGTTGATCCAGTTCATTAGAGTCAGATGTAAAAGCTGCCTCCATCCACTGTAAACTGCCTTCTGTGAGCCTGGCTCCTGCTGGAGCCTCCTGTCTCCTGGGAGGCCTCGCACCTCTACCTGGCTGCTGCGTGGCTGCACCTCTTCCTACCATTACGAGTTTTCACCCCAAAATGCCCATCCACTCTGTAGTTGAGCCCAGAGTGCCCACATCTACAACTGTAGCATTAGTTACCTGGTGTATGTTTGTATTGGTGTAGTATTGTTACATTCTGTCCATCAAGAAAGGAGCGCCTGAGTATCTGTGAATCTGTAAAGGACCATTTTTATATGCACATAGCTGGAACTGGTATATGGAGCATGGCAAAGAGTAGATATGCAGTTTTAGAGAGCGGGAACAGTGTGCTGGGGAGCTCCATGGTGCCTGTTGTATTTTATCTGAGCTGTTTTGGTCTTGGGTTGAGTTTGTCTGTATTGCGGTGATAGCAATGTCTTGCTATAAAGTCCTAGAGCTGATTGGAGCAATAGGATAAAAGAATGGATTGTGAGGAGCGAAGGAAGATGCTGGGTTTCAGTACTTTTAGAAATAATAAAATGCCTCTTCTGAAGTATGTTTAGCAAGGTATGAAGAAACAAATAGTCTGTGCATTTGCTTAGTGTTTTTCCAAGCCAGTTTCTTTTATTGAAACGTTAAAGGTGAAATCTTGGCCATCTTGAAGTCTGTGGGAACTCTGCCTTTGCCTCTCTTGGGTCAGGATTTCTCTGTTATGTGTGGGTCTGTTGTACTTGGCCAATCACCAGAAATCCCATTCCAGCTAAGCCAGGAGAGCAGAGGGTGAGCACGGGAGCAGTGCTTCCTAAACAAAGCAGGGTGCCACCCGGCTGTGCTTGGAGGCAGATGTCTCAGCCCATCCCCACACCAAGGCTCTCCTGAACAAGGCAGTAAAAAGAGCCAACAGGAGACCCAGCTGCTCCAAATGGCAGGGGAGGATTCATGGCAGACCAAGGGCAGAGCTGGGAGGAGGCACCGATGGCTCTGAACAGTGCTCTATGTGCAAGGAGTTTAGAGAGCGACCCAGGTTACGCAGAGTTAAATTCATCCCAAAGGACACAAACCTCTGCTCCAAAACCCAAAGAGACGAGCCAGAAAAAAAAAAAAAGGCCTCAAGAGCCTCTTGCTTGTGGCGTGTATCACAGTCCAGAAATACTCCAAGTCTAAGTGCCAAATGTTTGGAGCTGCAGTATGTGAAATGATGCTATTTCTCATTTCTGAACACTGCAAACCTGGACCAGTCTGACAACATGATACTTCAGTGCTCCATCTTCAGCTGGGAATTTCTATATCAGGTTTTAGCCTAAAGAGCAGTTACAGGAGCCTGAATTCTGAATCTCTCAAAGACCTTAGTAAGATACCTCTGATCTCCAAACAAGAGCCTCTTCAGATACTACCACTTAAACTTTCTGGGAGTAGTGCAAACCATGAGGGAGCAATTAATCATTGGGGTAACTCCACTTACTCAGTGGTTTGGCCCTGAGGGAGCAGGCACAGTTGTTGTCTGACAGCAGCCAAAATGTCAGTATTTCTCCCCTGGTTCATTTGCTTGTTTGCTGTGGCAGATTTCATGCTATTATAAGCTGTTTATGTACAGCCTGATCAAAGTACTTAATGACAGGGTTAATTTCTACATATAATGAAGAAGTCAAGACAGAAGATAGGTACTGTGTAATCAAATTTTTCATTTTGGAATTTGTTTCTCCTCATGTAGGGTTTAGCTTTGATTTTTATTACCATTAATGGCTGTATTTGCTGTTCCCTCTAGTCTCTCAGATGAACTAAAACTATTATGGAAATAGCAGAGGCATTGAATTGCTCCAACAGTTTCCATGAAAGTATGATGATAAAGTAAAAAGAGTTTATTACTTCTGTATAAGAAGAGCTCAAAATGCACTTTATTTGGGGGGATACATATCAGTAAAATTACACTAAAATAGTCTACTGCAATATCTAATGCCCTTCTTTTATGACTCAGTAGTTGTGTGCACAAGCATAGGATGCTTATGTATATTTGTATACAACCACAAAAAGAAACAACCGTGCAGAATCTGATAGTTTTCACTGCTGTAAGTCTTCAGCAAGGTTTTGCTGACAGATGAATCCCTATAGCATCCTTGCAAAAGAGCGAGTGGTGAAAGAGGTTAATGGTTCTTATTTCCCATATGGTAGAAATTAGACATGGGGACTAAGATCTATATTTGCCCTGCTCATTTTGTATGGTTGTGTTTTTAGGTGCATGTAATACTGTGAATATTACTGGACACTCAGAAATGAAGGGGTACAAAAGTGCAGGAGGCTCTTCCTGAGCTAGCTAGCTTCAGGAACTGAGCTGGAAGTGGAGACTAAATTAAACCTAGGGCATATCCAGCTTACCCTCTCTACTGTATCTCCCTGTTTGTAACATTCTGCAAATTTTAGGAATAAGGGAATTTAAAAGTGGTGTGATGTTCATTTCTGTGAGCTATCACTAGCCAAGTTCCCTCGTAGCTGGAGTAGGTATCTCGCTGGGGGAAAGGGCGCACCTCCATTAGCACCACTCTGCCAACGTAGCTCGCAGATGCGGTGGGAGGCTTTGCTTGTGCTAATTTGGGCTCAGTCATGCACCTTTTTTTCTTCCTTTTACATGCAAATAGCAGCTGTGTCAGTCTCTGGGATGCCTGCTTGTTCCTTTAACGGAGAGATTCCAGTTCATACCTTCAACCAATGCACTTGTGCGTGGGCAGAGGTATACTGCTGTAGTACAGTTGCTGACAAGGGAAGAACTGTGATGGAGATTGGAACAAGAGAAGTTTTGAAAGAAGATGCTGAGCTCTTCTGGTGTGTTCTCATTTATCAAAAGGAAAAAAAAAAAGGCAGAAGAGCAGAGAACACAAGAAGATAATCCATAGTTCTTTTTGAGGCCTTTCCGTTTGAATGTACTCAGCGTGAGTACACCTGGACCAGGCTAAATTTGTCCCTCACTCACTGAATCTTTCAAATTCACAAAGATCTTCCAAAACATGTGTGGGCTGCTTTCATGCAAAATGAATAGAGCATAATAGTGGCATAAATGTCCCTTCTTGAGCCACAGAGGGCCGTAGCAATCGGGAATTCAGGCCGCACAGCCCTAGGGACAGCGTGGTGCAGCTGATGGCCTGCGAAGCTGGGGTGACAGTAGTCTGAGTGCAGGTGCTTGGACTCCTACACCCCTGAGTCCTGGCCTGGCCGCACAGAGATGCCACGGTGCTGAGGAGGGTGCTGCTCCAGGACACTTGCTGGCTGCCCCGGCGCTCTGCTCCCTGCGGGTTTCCATGGGTGCTTGCAGTGTATCTGCTCAGCTGCAAAGACAAGCAGGTTCCTGCTACTCACTTAGGGCCTGCAGGAAGACTGGATTGTAGTAACTGGAAGTAAAATGTATTGGCTTGTTTTTATTTTCTTCTCTGTTTCCAACCTGCAATGGCAGCAATTCTCCTTCTACTTTCACCTCCACTTGAGGGTCATGGCTATGTGGAGCCGAGCTGCTACGTTACTGTGTCCTCCTCTTTTTCTGAAAGGCCACGAATGCTCTTCTGTCACAAAAGTTAAAAGCAAACTGGATTCAGATAAAATCTTTTCCACAGCAATACTTCGATTACTGCTGAACTTACATGTGGGCTATACAATGTAAGTATTGTAAAACAAAACCGTGTTTAGAAGGGTGTTTCGTTTAGGGGGCAAGGATTTCCAGGAATTCAGAATGCAAAGTCTTCTGTGAAGCCCACTCCAAAGAAATGTGATATCCCTGTAAAGTTATCACTTGAGTCTGTAGATTGCTTGCCACAAGGGTTTTCAAAAACCTTTGGCTACTCTTTTTCTATTCCCCATCCCTCTTCCCTGCCCCCCCCCAAAAAAAATAAAAAAATAAGACTATCTTGATGTTGAACTGCTAGAACAGAACTCAGAAAATAGCCACTTGTGTTGCTGCAGGTCTTGTGTTGCTGTGCTTCAGCAACCCTCTGACCTCCCTTAAAATCTTCTAAATTATATCTTTTCTATGTAGGTTTAAGTGACAGAGGCATATAAGGGGAAGAAAAGCATATATACACTTTAAGTAGACCCCTGGAGTAAGTGTGATACCACGCTTATATGGGTGAGGACCTCTTCAGGTTCTGCACTGAGCCGGGGGAAAGCCGGGCTGTGACCTGTGAAGTTTGTGACTTCAGATTTGCCAGTGCTAAATTAGTAATATGTTGTGACACAGTACAATGAAATCCAGGCCCTAGTAATGGCAGTGGGATTTTGCCATTGATTTTGAAAGTACTGCAAGACATCAGGTGTAGAAATTAGTGACAAACACCAGTGAAGTAATTTAGTCCTTTTTTTTTGTCGTCAAATAGAGGCTCTTCTGCAACATGGAGTATTACAAAAATATGCTTCTCAGATGGAATTTTCTCCTATTGCAAAGGAACATTTTGAGCTATTCACCCTGCAAAGTAATACATGCATATAATAAAGATATCAGCTGCCTATTTAAAAAATTTGTGTAACACTGTGGCTAGATCTGGTTATGGTGTTTTCCACCATAATAACAATTAATCCAAAGCAATGTGTTGCATGGCCTAAATTTTGTAAGAATATCTGATCTTTAGAATCTTTGAGAAGGGGACATATTTGCACCTGACATGTTTACAAGTAGCTCAGATCAGATTATTGATTGGTCCTCTATATGTTGTTTTCCAGTGGGAGGATGAGATGGAGAGGCCAATCCATTACTGCACCTATCTACCAGTGGAAAGCAATAGTGCTAATGATACCGGCTTTCAATAGCTGATTTATATTATTCTGCAGTCAGTAAAAACTGATGATTTGGCCACTGTATTGTCTAAAGCTCTCAAGCAGTGGCAGGCCACAGTCTGACCCTCGGCAATGGTGTAACGAGACCCACCTGTTGTCCAGCCTGTGGTGTGGACGAGCCCTGTGCTCCCTGAGCTGTGCGTTCCCGGGAGCCCTGAGCTGATCCAAGGCTCCTTCCAGTCAGGATGTCTGTAAAGACAAGATGGGGCTCCTCAGTGCTCTCCCCACACCTGTGCCATGTACGGGCAGAAGAGGAAGACAGAGTCCATTCCCCAGGCAAATACTGCGTTTAATTAAACTGCTCAGCTTGGGCTGGGAGTTGCATGCAGGGCAGTGGAGCAAGCTGCAGGAAGGCAGGTGTTGTGTGGAGCGAGGCGGTGAGCCACTATCCTGCTTTGCCTTGCTGGTCCCTTCTTCAGGCCTCTGCTGTGTCTGGTTTGGCCCTGCGGCTGTATGTTTGGGTGGTTTCCAACAACCTGTGCATGAGGGGAAAGGCCGTGAGGCAAGTCCCGTGCCTGCAGACACGGGTGCACGTTTGGCACGGAGTCTGGCCTGGCCAGCGCGGCTCTCCTACAGAACAACGAGCGAGTTGCTGGGCTTGCACCTACCCTGGTCTGGGGCAAATGTTTCATGCCCATTTGTAACATGCGATAGCTGCCAAGCATCTTTTACACAGTCACAGTCTAGTGACTGAAGGATCCACTAATTAAGAAGCCCCTAATTAGGCTTTTAAATGATAAACTCTAATAGCTCTAGTGCAGCTGTTGTAAACTATAGAGTAAATTATACCCAGTTGAAAGAGGCCTTAATTATGTATTTATATAACAGACTTGAAGAACTTCGAAAAATAAATTTTTAGTATCTACAATTAAAAAAGAAACAAGAGAGTAACAATAGGGCTCTTAAAACACTGAAAGCAAGGAAATTCAAAGTTAATCTGAAAAGCCAGGCTGGTGCTGCGTCTTACACTCATGACATTCTGATTTTGAGGGGGATGTTTTTGTTTTTTATTTTTGCTGTACTTTTATTTTCATATTGAATGAGATAAAGAGGCACTGTCAGCCAGGAGTGTGTCCCCTGCTCTCCATTTCCTAACTTTTATTGGTCCACGTACAGTATTAATGATAGGTTTGTAAACTTTCTGTAGTTTCATTTTTGCAGAAATCCCAGCAAGAAGACCCTTATTAGCCAGCTCTTCTCCTTGCATCCTGATTTTCGGAGAGGTCAGCTCTATGCATCGCTTTGTGTAGTCAAGAGGGACTGATAAATTGGGAGCATTGGGCCTTTGGAACGTCCATTCAGGCCAAGTTTAGTCTGCAAGCTGCTAGTGCTGTTCTGAGCCTTCACCATGCTGCCCTTTCCATGGAGAGGAGTCAGGATGTATGTGGGACTATTCAGCTATGCAGAGGGTGCGCCCTGAGCTTCCTCTTTGCGGGGTTCAGTCCTGAACAGGCCCCGCAGCCCTGCGGAGCGCTCGCCCTCCCGGCGCCGCCAGCCCCGCTCGCTGCCTCCCTGCAGCCCCTCCGTGCTCGCGGGCCCTGGCCTGCACGGCTGCAGGGAGCACCAGCCCAAAAGCGTGGAGCTTTTTGGGCGTTCCTGCCGCATCCAAGCGTTTGCGTGCGGCAATGTCACAGCGGAGAAAATAAGGAATACGGCTCTCATAGTTAATTTCCATGACTGATTAATTAGCCCAAAGACTATTAAATTGTGCTAATATAGTTTGCCTCTTCGCTGCTGTCTTTTGACTTCAATGGAACTAAATACATGCTTAAAGTTAACTACATGCCTAAGTGCTGTGGTGAATTGGGGCCTAGGGCATTAATTAGAACTTGGCTCAGATTTACTTTCAAGGCTTTCCCCCCTCTTTTTTAACTCTTCAGAGCTCAGCAGTTGAATTGGTATGCAGATGTTCCCCTTTATGGCTGGCAGAGGCCTCTGTCACTGCTCTGAAGATACTCAGCCTTCAAGGCTGGTGCAGCGGGCAGGAAGAAACCCCCTCTGAAGGCTTTCAAGCTTTGTGGGAAATCATGATGTATGAGACAGGGATTCCTTTGGAACCTGAAGGGAACATGACAGACAGAATAATATGGGAGGAAAACATTGTCTTCACAATTGAGACTGATGGTCTCATCTTGTCTCCTTGTTATTGTTACCAACCAAGACTGAGATGAGCTTTCTTATGAAGAACTTCATTTCGTGGCAGGTTCTATATGTTGGACACACTGCGCTCAGTGGTAGCTTTCCATCCAAGGTACAGATATTGACAGGAGCTGAGGAACCCTTTGGGGTGGTGTTTTAGTTGAAAACCTAGAATTCCTTCCAGCATTGAGATGCATTTTGTCAGGAGTGACAGTTGCAATTTGATAATCTTTTGCCATTTTGCCTGCGTCTTCAAACAGCTAGCTGGAGGGGCAAAACCCAGAGCTGTTGGGCGCAGGAGTGTCAGCTTTATGAATCAGCTTTTCTAGCACTTTATTAGTTTCACTTTCCAGGGGTTAGTGCATGTTTGGAAGAGACAATTGATTTGTACGGATCTGTGTAGGATGGAGCAAGGCTGGAACTAAAGAAGGAGTGCAAGTTGACAGCAATGCAATCGCTCTAATTGACAGACTCCAAAGGCACTATTTAAAGCAACTTTTCTTCTTCTCCTGTTAAAGTTAAAAATGGCCCTCAATTTATCCTTGGATTGCCATGTTCAAAAATAAGTGTTTTCCTGTGTATTCATTTCAAACAGATCAGTTCAAATAGCAAAGGCTCATTTTATATACTCATCTTTTCAAGCTAGATGATTCAAATTGCTATCATGCAAGGCACAGGAAGATGGCTTGTTTCCTAGGTCCTCCAGAGTAAAAGCTATCTTTTGGGGGACACTGTGCATGTGAGATTTGTGTCAGTATTTTTTGACGGTTGGTTTTATCAGAAATGCATTTCAGCTATCGGAAATCAGCACAAACACACGTGCTGCATTTTGTGAGTGCAAAAATGCAAGTACAAATTACTCCCACTCCTAGGACTAGGAATGGACTAGGAAATGTACTGTCTTGGATGTTAGGACTGTCCTGGATATTAGGAAATATCATCTCTGTTTTTGCAATTGTCTGTTACTCCTTACATTTTTGGAGAATTGGGATCTTACTGATAATCTTACAAAAATAGATACTGTGGTGAAACCTCAGGCATGAATAAAATTGGATGTTAATCTTAAAACAGATTTTTTACAGCTATGTGCTCAGAGCCAGTGAATCCAAATGATTTTGGAAACTGTATTTGTTACTTATTTAGATCAAACAGCTGGGTGGAAAGAGGTCAGTGGTACAGGTATATATTGTAACATTTGGGTCTCCTTAAAGTTGAGCAGATAAGTGCAGCAAACATTAAACATCTCTGACTTGACACAAATAATAGGCAAAGCTGAAAAAAGCCTGCTGACAAGAGCAGTGGGTGTTGGTGGGTGACTTGCTGCAGTTTTAGAGCTGTTAAGTGTAGGTTTTTTAGCATTTTCATTATTTAAAAGTGGAGTGGTGGTTTCTTCACTCCCTCTGGAAAGTTACTAATTTACTCTGAAATACAGGGTAACCCACAGTGATTTAACAGATTTGTAACGTGCTTTAAAGGGATTTCAAGTAACAGACACCCTCCTGCTCTGCAGCCTTCACACTGCCTCAGCTCTGCCCTCTCTTCTTTGTCTGCTTATATCTGGATACCGAAGTGCAAAGCTGGGTCTGCCCGTGGGTCCTTTGGCTCCAGTCGGAGGGTCTAACCGTGGGCTTGGATGCAGGTTTGCCTCGTTCCTGACATGCAGAGTTTGTCGCAGTTGCGTTGCCGCTACTGCTGCCTCCTTTGCTACATTGGCATGTTGGGAGGCAGGTTGCTGAGCCACAAGCGGCTCAGGGATGTGCTGCAGTACCGCTGCAAATGGGCTGCGATTGGGTGCTTGGCCTTGAGGGTGGTCCCCAGGGTGCTGCTAGACCTTTTGCGTTACATATCTGCAGCCTGATTCAGAGGTGGCAACAGAGCTGCATTCCTGAGGGGTGACCTAAAAAGCAGACGGCCTGTGTGGAAGGGAGCTGCTCTGGGAGTTTTCCGCGGTTCTCAGGCTGAGTGGGTCCCAGCCGTCTAATGTTCCAGCCCGTTCCGTTATTTGCTACCTAGATGGTGCTGTGGTGAATAACTGTGCCTGTAACAGGATGTTTAAGCCTAAGGATGTAAAGGCCCGTTTAGGTGGACGGTATTTAAATTTGATGGAGCATCTGCAAGAAGGAGCTGGCCTTGCATTTACTGAGGGGAGTCTCTGGTGGTTTGTGGTAAGGGATTGGGACCCGAGACCGAAGCCACAACCTCCAGGACCAGACCACAGAGTTTACACAAGGCCTGCCAAGGCCTGCCCATCTGCCTGCCCAGCTGAAGGTCTGTGTCACCGTGCATCTGCTGCCTTGCTCCACTGCCACTGCTGCTTCCGAGAAGAATCTATCTTGTTCAATACTGCAAGGCTGTCTGGCTCGGTTAGTTTAATTTATTAGCTGCTCCTGCTGTGTTGCTTTTCAGTGTATCCTTGGGCTTATTTAGTATCAGGAACAGAGAGTGGAAATGTTTCTATGACAGTAAGGTTCTGGAGGACTCCAGGGCTTTTCTGCTCGTCCTCCTTCCCCAGCTTGGGGAGACCTGGACAACAATCGCTCATTCATAACAGAAGTGATTCAAGATGCACTGGGCTGAAAGGTCACTCCACGTTTCTGCTCCTCATCTCATGTGACTTGTATAAATCAAGTGTTTTGGCAAACTTTATGGAAAAAAAAAGCTTTTGTTACAAGAAGAGGTAGTAAGTTTGTGCAACCAACTGCTGTTTAGAAGGACATTTTGTTGTGAAATTCTTCCCGTTCTGGAAGCTCAAGCCAGCTGCTTTTGACCTGGGCCCTTACAGTGTAGGTAAGTGCAGCAGTGTTCAGTCTGACTGGGGCTGGTCTCAGGGGCTCTCATACATAAATGACCTTGACTTGAACTGGAAAAGGGACGGATATTGTTCACTTTCACTTTCTATCACTGACAAAAAATGAAAACTGTTTTACCAAAGTTGTGATTTCTTCCTTTCTTTGCAAATGGAAGGTAACTACAGAAGGTCTGAACTGAGTATAGATATTGTTACTCGTATCTCTTCTTTTGGCATCAATCTGGAACACTACTGAGAACAGATTTACAATATCTGCCTATTCCTTACCTAGGCACCTGGCATTTATGCCCATTCTTGCAGTGATACTTGGGAGATTAATGAAGCCAAATGTCTGAAAGGTGAGTAGGTAAAAGGTTGATACTTTCATGAACAAGCCTTTTCCTTTTGTGAATTTTGTCATCTTTTTTTAGTTCTTAAATATGGTTTTGTTCTTCTTAACGATGCTGAGGGGGAGGCACTGTTTTTTGTTCTGGTATGTGTGTCATCAGCAGAGTTATTAACTGTGTTCCAGTTGCAGGGTCCTTTGTTCCTGGATTGAAAGGATCTGCTAACTTCAACCGTGTGTTTTTAGACTAGACACTTACAGAAAACCTCTCCTGTGTTTATAGAGTGAGCAGTTTTAATCTGGAAGTCATTGAGAGAAACCAATAAAGAACTTCCTTGATGTGATTTTGGAGTTACTCTATGGCACTGAATTACATGTTTTCAGGTACTGGATGTAAGGGCACTTGAAAGCATTACAAACATTAGGTGCAGATGATAGTGAAAATGTTAGCAGTACTTATAGGTCAGTCAATAATGTTAGTATATTAAAGTGATATGAAATATTTCTTTGATTTCAGAGATAGCACCTTACTGTATATGGCATACCACAACAATATGATTCTTGGTATGTACAGATGATATGTTTAACTTTTTTATAAAAAGTTTTTATTAATCCAGTTTCCTTAAAATGCCTTATGAAAAGTATGTTTATTACAGAACACATGCAGTTACTATCTGCCTAATATTATCTCTATTGTAATGAAGTAAGCTAAAAAACCACATTTTTTTTTAAAAGTGTCAAGAGGATCTTTTTATTAGGCTGTTGATGGAAATGTTCATCAACAGTTAGGGATGTGTTTTTTCAAATAGATTTTTCAGCTTGCTAGTAGAAGCTGCAGAAACGCATGCGACTTGGACAAGTGTAGCGTGTCCCAGGGCTGCAGGGTTGTGAGCGCGACCTGGGCGCAGGGCCCTTGCAGTCGGCTCTCAGCGGCGGCACGAAATCCGCCCGGGACGGGGGGAGCTCGGTGAGGAGGTAAGGGAAGCAGCCAGAGATACTCTATTATGATGCTTTAACACCATGTCATGGGGCAGGATACAGCCTCTCTTATCTTTTGTGCCTGTCAAATGGGTGCAATGTGTCAGGTTTCATTAGTGAAGTCCTACAAAACAAAAAAAGAATGATTCTACAGTGATGTTAAATCTTGCTACTTTGTTTGTATTAAATGCCTGGGCAGAGATCAGTATTTGTTAAGGCACTGCCTTTGCAGAAATAGGAAATATTTAGGTAAAATCTGAACAGAAATTTGATTACCACTTGCTAAAATAGGGACCTTTTCCATGGTAAATAAGCTTAATTTTCTTGACAAAACTGACTCCTGCACTTTTGCCCAGATTCTTCCTAGGGTAACTGCAGTAAGTGGATCTGGCCAAAGAGTGAATCTGTCCCATTGAATTTCTTTTCTTCTCGTGCACTTGAATGAAAATTGTGCATCTTTTGAAGAATAGTGACTGAAAGAAATATTGAGGACTGCCAGGACATCTACAGAAAAGGATAAGAAAATTACCACAGCAGCAAAGACAAAGAGGCTCTGTTAACTCTTTCTTGTAGGTTGTATGTATTAATAGTAACAACTGAAGTTTTGTATTTTTGCAGGGAAACACACAAGGCTTTGAATTGTATTGTTTTAATTGCAGCTAACTGAATGAATTTAGTGGAAAATCACACACAGTGCTTTGATTGTCTAACTCCCTGGATGTGAGGCTTTGGGAACAGTTTGTTATTATAAAAGAACTGCACTAACAAAAAATCAGCCAACATGAAATTGCTAGGCTGAGGGACAGTTTGGAGAAAGCTGATATTTATTTATGAATTATTAAATAAAAAGTACTTAATACATGGATCATCTCTCACTGCCTGCACACTTCATGCATTACTCATCTTCTTAGACTTCATTTTTTCTAGGACATTGCTTCTTACAATCAGTCCAGAAGTCAAAACCACCCTTGCAAAAATGCAAGGAGATACCTGTGCATTTGTTATGATGGCTGTTTTGGTTATGACGAGGGACTCATCAAAAAATGTGAAGCTTCAGTTCTAAGCAAGGACTCTTGGCCAGACTTTTAAAGGTGTTTCAGGTTCCTAAATTACAAGCAAGCACCTAGGCCTTAATTCAGATATCCTGAATTCCACACATTATTTCTTGCTAACTAGATAGGAGATACCTACACGGTGGCCACAGTGCTTTTGGCCACCAGATATCCATTCCTTCTCTTTCGGCATGGAGGATGGAGCTGCAAGGGAAGATCTTTACTTGAGCATAGATTTGTGATTTTTTTTCTGGTTATCTGGAGATAACTATTATCATTGGCCCAGCTCTCCACAGCTGTATACATTTTCCTCTATTTTCCAGGCAAGAACCAATAAACTGAAATTATTAGGGATTATCCCTCTCAGGCCTTTTAGCTGTGTGGGACGAGCATTTTGCCCTCCTCCTTTCCTTTGGCAGCTAAAGAGGACACACATAATCCAGGATCCTTGCCTTGCTCCATTCTTGAAGATAGCAGTTGGTGTTGGTGGATGCGTTCACTCACAGTCATATATTTGACAACCACCAGTCCCTACTTCAGAGGACCCAGCTGCAGGATGGGTTAACTGACACAGAAACAGTTCCTCAGCTGGCCACATAATAAGGGGATGGGTAACGTGCCGCCGTAGCGAGCGAGGTACATACGTATCCTTCCGAGTGGGAGGTCATCGATGGCTGGCAGAGGACAGCACGGCAAGGGAAATGTGTGCCGTTTCTTCAGGTTGCACTCTGCTGCCCTATACCAACAGTGCCAGATGACATTAATTCTATACAAACAAAAAACCCATTATTAATCAAATTAAATAGTGTTCATGCAACTTTAAAAAGATAGAGGTTTAATCTTATGACTTTATCTGCAGGCCCGTTAGCCTTCTATGTCTATGTCAGACAGCAGACTGTCTTTTACTCCTATAAAATTCTGTACATTTACAGTAAGGTCTGTTTGAAGTAATGTGAAGATTATAACGCTAATCCTAGGTATCAGTCTGGCTGGTGTGAGACCATGTTGTATGGAAGGGGTTCAGAGGTGATTGGGCAGAATCTGGCCTTGCATAGCTCTTACTTAGAGTTGGTCAATCTCCTTGTAACTTTTTTTCTGAGGTTAGAAAATATATTTTCCCAAATAACCTATTTTCCTGAAGAAGACATAGCTGTATTTTTGAAAGGTCTTAACTTTTACAGTAAATCTGGTCTGTGCAAATGTTGCCTGGCACTCATAATGTAAAACAGTTTTCTTATATGAACTTTCAAGAGTGTTTTTTAGTAATTTAGAAAATATTGGAGTTGCTTGCAACAACAACAACAAAAAATCAAAACAAAACAGCTTTGAAAATGTTGGTATGTTCAGGAAAACAAATCTTCACTTTATTCCAGTTCTACTATTCTCTCTTGGATACCAAAATCCATACCAAATACTATTGATTTCAAGCAGTTCAACATAAGATAGTGTAGAGCTTCCACACCAAAAGCCCTGCTCTTTCCTGCTTGGGGGCTAAATCTCAGCAGTGCTAACTGTGCGATGTCAGCCTGGGTTTTACAGGAAAGTCTGCAGTCGATGTTTGCACGTGATAGAAAAGCTGCAAGAAGCTTTGCTTGTAACAAAAGCTTGTGCTCATTTCACTTCCCCTGCCCCAGCAGAACATGGAAAAGTTGCTGGATTAAAATCCCCCAGATCATGAAACTTATTGTATTGGAGGCATTCAGGATATACAGCCTTTTAAAAACCCCTGTGACTTCACAGTACTTAAAGATAACAACACAGTATTGCCAAAAAATGTGGTCTTGTTGAGGCCCCTAACTAACTTTATCTCATGATGGAATCTTATTTTTGCCAGCTACAGACAGAAGATACAGCCTAAAGTTAAAGATAGATATAGCGTCTGGTTCAGATCACGATACGAAGAAGGATTCAGGTTAATTGGTATTTATTCTTAGTTTATAGTTCTTCCTTTTGGCTTTAGACGACAGGGATAAGTTGGAGCTGCTGGGAGGAGAAATTAATGACAGCGACTGGTCACACTTCCCTTCAGAGTCCTTCTGTGCATATGGCCTGTATCTCAGCCCTGCCAGATACCTGGCTTTCTGTTCAAGTCTAGAAAAATTGGGAGTTGGGTATTTGTGCCAACTCATAACCTGTCATGTATCTCACTGGGTGGACACGACAGCGGGTAATTTTTGCTGGTGGGGCTGCAAAGGTGATGCTTCAAAAGGTGGTCTGGTCCCTTGAGGGCTGGATGGGACTTAGGTCAGGACTGATGCTTCCCAGGAGGTGGCAGGAGAGTGGAGATTTCCCTGGTCCCTCCTGGATTTGGTGCCTAGTCACATCTCGGAGCTCATGGTGGTGCTTACGATCTGTCCTGCATGTTGCAATTCCTGGGTATTTTTAGTCTTGCCGTGGGATTGTGCAAGGCATGGAGGGAGCTGTCCAAGCCACTCGTGGCTGTCACTGTCCCTGACCAGAGGTCAGTCTTACAAAAAAAAACAACTTTCCAAAGCTCGTTCGAGGTTTTCAATTCCCCTTTCTCATCAGGATGTTCTGCAGCCTTGTCAAGGCTCTACCAGTAACAACCAAACATAGCGAGCAGCCATTTATCTTAAACGTTGCTATTCTTTGTGAGGCCTCTGGGATGCTGTCCCCAGCTTGGCACTGACTTCCCATAGGGCAGAGCAAAACCATTTCTGCCACCCCATGGGGCCTGGTGCCAATGTGGGTACCAAGGCTTTGGCCCCAGTCTGGAAGCTTCCACAGTTTCCAATTTTAGAGGTGTTTTTTTTTTTGTAGTTTGTTTGTTTTTGCTTGTTTGTTTGTTTTGTTTTGTTTTCCTCTCTCTCCTCTCTGTTGTTCAGTTAGAATTGAAATACTCTGAATCGGCCTCTTGTCCCTTTCAGAAGAGTAGCCTTTAGGATTTTGTGATAAGTGCTTTTATTTCCTCATCAAACATTTGAACAGGAATTAACTTCTTTATTTTTAGTATTTTTGGGATTTTTTTTCTCATTGAACCCCACCAGGTGCCCTGCCCAGGCAACTCCTAGGCACAGGGTGGGCTTAGAGCCCCTGGCTTGCACCCATAGGCTGCCAGCTCACCCCACCCGTGCTGTGATTGGCTGGGCATTGCCGGGGCGGGGGGGCAGTTGCCAGTTACCTTTATGAGGTAAGAGTGGCAGTTAGGATTTAAATTTGGGCGTTGGCAGAGTGGTTGCCAGTTACCTTTATGATGTAAGAGTGGCACTTAGGATTTAAATTTGGGTGTTAGGCAGCGCCTGTGAGACCTGTCTGGGAGTGTTTTGGTGAGCTGCTTTGATTTGCTATTTATTCTTTAAAATCTCAATGAGATTTAAATTCAGTTCCCTAAAAATACTTCTGATAGCAATCTTTCTTTTTGCCTGTCCTAGATTTACTCTGTGGAGGAGCTAAAAAAGCATTAATTCCCATTTCCCATCTGACTGCTACATGATACTGTATCCCTCTTAGACTGAGACTGAATTGTCAATCTTAACCAATCTTATTTTTAAGACAAAATGAATGCAGCCAAATTAGCCCGGCATACAATGTGTCTTTGAATGGAAGGTTGCTTGTAGTGAGGAAGGAAAAGGACCTTCAGAGTTACATAAAAGCAAAATTTGTGGTAATTCTGTCTTTGAGACTCTCTGGAAATCCTCTCAGTTTCTAGAGAAATCATGAATCAGTAGTAAAGGGAGTTTACTGGCAGATTTGGGGAAGCTAAATGGATGATTATTTAGTTACTATAATCTATGGTGTCCTTTGAAATCCCCCTTTTCTCTATCAGGTAGACTACAGGCTTCTACTCCAACAGTGAGCTGAAGTCTCCTTGTATTGATCAGGGCACTGGGGTGCTGGTCCTTGCAAAACTGTATTATCATCAGCTTCTTATCCTGTATCCAAGCAGGATGTCAAATGGACAAAGCTCATTACTTTTAGCACAGAAAAACCCTAAATCTAAGCCAAATCCCATCTGGAAAAAAAAAAAAAGTTAGATTTAGAAGCCCCATTTCAGAGCTTCTTATGCCCTTGTTAAGATCTTTAAAAAGAGAAGCAGTAAGATGTTTTATGGTTCATTTCATTAGGGAAGTTTTGTTATGGCCTGCTGTACTGCTGATAAAAACCTATTAGTGTGGCTAAAACCAGATTAAATTAGGTGTTTTCCATGTCATTGTCTTCTCCAATGCCAGCTGATTCATCAGCATAGCAGACCATTTGGGGGCAATTGGCGCTGTTGCTTTAGTCTTTGCCCTGGAGCTGCATAGACTCTCCATTGCTGTCTCTGTCTTGTTCCCTAGGGGTGCAGAAAGCTTATTATGGGGTCTTTGCTTTTACTACCAGCCATGGTCAGGCAGCCACACTGCCTTTGTGTCTTTTTTCCCTGCTTCCTTCCCCTCTTGCTTAATGAAGTCACAGAACCACAGAATGGTAGAGGTTGGAAGGGACCTCTAGAGGTCATCTAGTCCAACCCCCCTGCTCCAGCAGGGACACCCAGAGCACGTGGCACAGGGTGGCATCCAGGCAGGTTTTGAAGATCTCCAGAGCAGGAGACTCCACAGCCTCTCTGGGCAGCCTGTTCCAGGGCTCTGTCACCCTCACAGGAAAGTTCTTCCTCACATGGAGATAAAACTTCCTGTGTTTCAGTTAGTACCCATTACCCCTTGTCCTGTCACTGGCCACCACCAAGAAGAATTTGGCCCCAGCTTCCCTACATTCTCCCTCCAGGTATTTGTACCTATTGATCAGATCCCCTCTCAATCTTTTCTTCTCCAGGCTAAACAGGTCCAGCTCGCTTAGTCTTTCCTCCTAAGATAGATGCTCCAGTCTCTTAATCATCTTTGTTCCTCTATGCTGGGCTCTCCAAAAATTCCACGTCTCTCTTGTACTGGGGAGCCTAGAACTGCACCCAGTACTCCAGGTGGGGCCTCTCCAGAGCTGAGTAGAGGGGCGGGATCCCCTCCCTTGACCTGCTGGCAACACTACTCCTGATGCAGCCAGGATCCAGGAGTGTTTGCTGGCTGAAGCACTTAGGGCCATGGTTTAGTGGGCATGGTGGTGAGAGATCTATGGCTGGGCTTGATGGTCTTGAAGGACTTTTCCAACCATAATGATTCTGTGATCCCATTGGCCTTCTTGGCCACGAGGGCCCGTTGCTGCCTCATGGTTAACTTGTTGTCAACCAGAACTCCCCATTCCCTCTCTGTGGAGCTGCTTTGCAGCAGGTCAACTCCTAATCTGAACTGGTGTCTGGGATTATTCCTCCCCAGGTGCAGGACCATGCACTTGCAGGGTCAACAAATGCCTTCAAATCACCTGTGTTTTATTTCTCCACAGATCTAAAGGACCAGCAATCCCACCTGCTTCCTGTGTGTTGGAAACATGAGGGTAAAGACAGATCTGCACCAAACTCTAAGTATTATGACAGCTATTGGTAAGCTCAGATATTAAACCTTGTGTTGATTTTACTCTGGAAAGCTCAGTACGAACTTACTATGCTTATGGACTGCTTAAAAGTATCTTTTTCCAGTGCTGAACATGGGTATAGATGTCAGAATTAATGTTCAAATAATTATAAGTGGTTTTCAGAGTGTGTCTTTCATTTAAGATGAAGTATATACTATGTGGATTTCTGAATAGTTTCTTAGACTTTTTAATAGATTCAGGAAGACTATACTGAATTGTTGGCAAGTACATAGTAAAGAAGATGTGGTTGAATTACTATTTTGAAATAGCTCTCTCAATACATGGATTAGTATCTACTGCCTTCCTTTTAACTAATGGCTTTGTTTCTCCAGTATAAATTTTATGACAGGGTCTTGGAAATATTATAGTAAATATGTATGCTACAAGTAATATATTTGCTAGAGTGCTATGTTAAATAATGCTTTTATGTTTTGAGCATTTCTGAAGTGAGCACAGATAGCATATTCATTTTTAATTATATTCTGTGGTAATTGCATGTTTCCATCAGCTTCTTAACACCTTCCTAGGATATACTTTATTTTCTGTTCTATTACTTTTTTTAAAAAAAAAATGTTTTAAATGTATGCCACTGACGCGAGGAGAATAAATGTATGTATTGAATGGGACTAGTTAAGAGTATTTGTTTGTGTTAAAATATTATTAAGTCTTTTCACACTACAGGTCATTACAAAAAGAAAACAATTCTATAGCACAGAAAACCTGCAAGTTTAAAATATTTTGTGTGTGGTGCAGAAGAAAAAGGTGAAGGCTTTTTTTTTTTTTAAAAAAAAAAAACGATTTTCAAGGTAAAAAGGCTTCTTTTTCTTTATTTTTTTCCCTTAATAAATAAAAAAACAAACGAACAAAACCAAACAAATGGGAATTGGAGAGGCCTTGGCCTCCCAAATATTAGGAGTTTCTATTCAGTGATTATCACAGGCTCATTCCTGTGAAGTGTTAAGCCTTTGCTTTGGGCCTTCATGCAGGGAAATGGAACAAGACTCAAGTAGAGATTTACACTGCAGGATTGATAGTGCATTTCAGAAAGTCCATAAGCTTTCAGCAATGCTCTCTACAAACAGAGTACATGTGCCAAAGTACATGTATTTCTTGAGGTAACACTTTACAAAGTTTCTGAACTTATATAATTACAATCAGAGTAAATATTACTTGGAAGGATTTTTTTTTTCTCCTTTCTGAAAGACTGCTGTTGGTTTTAGTTGTGTCTGCTTTGGTGTAGAGCTGTGCTGCTGTCATGTGGTCTGTGTAAAAAGAGCACTCCCTAATAATCAAAACTTATCAGGATGAAAGGGGGTTTGATGCTGCCCACCAGGGGGTCACTCCAAAGTAGATGGTATTGTCAAAAAATGAGAAATTATCTGCCATCTGGGCAAACTTCCAGTATGGAAGATTGTGCTTGAAACAAGGTCTACTTGGAAGAGCTCCGAAGCAGTATGTGCATAAATATCCAGGGCTGTCCTTTTCCTTTTGCTTTAATTTGATCTTTCTGCCATCTTGGTGGGAGGTCCCTTTTTATGTTTGTTTCTTAATACTTAGGACCTGAATGTACCTTCTACTATGTTTAGGAATTCTGCAGCATTTGTAAAATGACCTTTTCCTGCTGTACTGAATGGTTTCCCTGCGTGAATGATGCACTCCGTGTTAGGCTGTATACATTATTTTTTGTCAGAGATGCATTTTCTTTCAGGAAAGTGGCCAATTGTAGAGAAATCTTGCAGATGCCGCATGTTAAGAAGAGTCATGTAAGAATAGTAAAATGTGCATTGAAATGTTTCGCTTTCTTTCTGTAACTTCTTTTATGTTAAAATTCGGACTGTCTGCATTGATACCTTAGTGGCCCTTCAGATTTCTGGTGTGTTTAACTGATGGGCATTTGGGAGGGAGTGCATGATTAATGTCACCGCAATTTGTGAGACAACAGAAGTCAGTTTTAGACCAGTATATTCAGTATTTCTAGAAGGCCCTTGCAATACAGGGAGTGGGCAGATGCTGTAGTGCACATGGAGCCTAAGTAATTCTATGCAGGATCCTCATAGAGATTAACCTACCTGTATGCAGTGGGTAAAAGTAGCAGTCCTCTGCAGCTCTGTGAGGCCTGTGCCTTTGAAAGGAAGTGAAAGGCAGGGGACAAAGGGACAAAGCACTGAGTGCTTGCACTCAGGTTTCCCTGTCTTGAGGGAGCCAGCTGAGCAGCCTGCTGTACTCTGGTGTTGCCAGCTGCATCATCCTAGATGAGCGGGTGGGTGTCTCCTCGGTAACACTGCTTTCTCTTTCCAAAATCCTCTTCCTAAGCCTCCCAGACAGTATGCTTCTGTCCTCCCTAAGGACCTGGAGACACATCCAGGCATTCAGTCTCTCCCTTTCTCTTATTGTCTGAGAAGTGACAAAAGCAATTCCAGCAAAGCTACTCATGTGCTTGTGTAAGCTCTAGGCAGAATGTCCCAAAAAGCTGCAGTCATCTTCCCATCTTACCTTAACTCTCCAAACAAGGGTGGAGAGGAAGAAAGAGAAGGATGTTTCCACAGAGATTGCAATGTTGTGTGATATGCAGATTCCCTCTCCCTGCCCTGTGACAAGCATGGTACAGGCCAAAAAATGCTGTAATTCTCATTGTGGCTGGTTTTTTTTTTTTTTTTTTTTCCTCTCCTTCCATCTTTGTCACTTTTTCCTCCTTTGCTGAAGGGGTGCGGCTTGGGGACTAACTAATTATCAACAGTTCAGTGGTAGATGCTATTATCGGAATGGTTTGATGGAGACCTAACTCTCAAGAGAATTCTCTTACAGGTCTAAGCAGACATTTTGCAACCTCTATATGATATTTGGCTTGTGCTGAAGCCAGCCTACACAGTCACGAAAGCATTAACTCTATTTGCAAATGGTTGCTCCTTTCTCATGGGCCTTGTAGCTATCTTGCATTAGTAGTCACTGATGTGTTTTTAAAAAATGACATTAACTATTTTATGTACCTAATAACATTTTATAATTATGAGTTAAAGACAAGGTTGGTGATAGTTACCTGTTTCTTTGCTCTGTACAGTTAACATGCACTCAATTGCTTTTTTTCTCATGTAGAAATCACACGAACATTAGTCATGTAAAAGCTATAGTGTTTTGAAATAAGTATTTATCAACATATCCTATTGTGGTTTATTTTTAGTCTCCTGATGTGATTGACTAGTGTCTCATATGACCATGACCTTTGTCAGTAGAGCAGGGAGGGTGTGTCATCACCCTCTAGGTTAGTATTCCTGTTAATTCTTGTCAGATAATGATATTCACATGTCAAACCCTAAACTCTAACACTGCAGATGACAGAGCTATAGCTTGAGTCCTACAGTTAACCAACTCTTCCAGGCGCTTTTAGTTCAGCTTCCAGGGGACACTTGTGGTGCCTCACCAGAGAGTCAGTGGTGCTCGGGATGCTGGAGGACACACTGAACTCTAAGTACAGCTGCCAAGGAGCAGTGGTCTCACAAATGTCCCAAGCTGTAATTATGAACCCCATGCCAGTACTGCAGGTGCCTTGGATGGCTATGATGATTTTCTCAAACTGTTTGGGCAACTAAATCTCACTGTGGGTGTTTCTACCAGCTATTACCCTGGGTGTTATTGGGAAGTATTTACAGCATGTAGCTGCCTGCAGGCACCTTCAAGGAGCTCCATGTGCCTCCACCTGAGCAGCGCAGACTCCTGTCTTACTTATTCTGTAGCTACTCTGATGCTATTCTCTACTGCCCATTGCAAGTTTGCTAATTCATGCAGTCTTCAGAGCTGTGTGTGTTGTTGTTGTTGTTCTTTACCCCCCAGTACCACTTGGGAAAATTTTTCTGTGGGTATGAGAAACACATCTTGCCAGCAGAAGATTGGGGAAGGTCTAAAACCTGAAGTAAAACTTCCATGCTTTAAGATTTAATGAATTTGTCTTTTTACAAATAATGAAAACTTGCAGGTCAACAGTCTGGATTTCAGGCTTGTAAAGCTATTATGTAAAATAACCATTGGGTGGTTCAGAGCTGTGTAGGCTGAAGTGGTGGTCTGTGAGATGTTGTGGCTAGACTAAAGAAAGCTACTTGGTCTCCTTTCTGTTTGCAATAACAGACTGTATTGAGAAATCACTATAGTGATTTCTATAGCTGTCCCAAGAGTAGAATGCAAGATGTGAATATGGAGATGTGTTCATGAAACACACTCATCTGTGAGGATGTTTGAGTGTTAGCTGACAGGTTTAGCCTTCTAGAGAGCAGGCTAAGGCTGCCTACAGAGACAACATCCATGTGATTGCTCCATGTTGTGAGAAATTTCAGCAGGCTGAACTGAAGGTGCTGGGGGCAGCTCCAGGGCACTTCCAGACAGTCTTGCCCTCTGAGAAGAGGGAATGGCTGCTTCAGGGGGGCTTTTCCTTATATGTGGGGCTGTTGCCTCTGCATATGTTGCCATGGGCAGATGCTGTTCCTGACATGCCTTTCCAGGGTGTGTAGGGGTGTAAAACTGAGTTCCTGCTCCCATGACTGACTGACCAGGCTGGATACTATCCCTAGAGGCTGCCCAGGAAATGTTTAATTTGCTATGGTTGATATTTTCGAAATAGATTTAAGTGATCTGTTCCCACTCATCACTATTTCCGTCCTGCCATGGAGTGCTGCACATCTGCTCTGTTTGTATGAGTACTCGCTGGGGTCACCCAGACTGCACCGCATCAGAGTATGCACTTTCCATGTCTTTGCTAGCCTGGCTTATTTCTACTAAAGCCTGCCAAGAGGCTGACAGAAACAATCCATCCACAAACCACAGCTGCAAGGAGATTACAATCACCCTAGGCCAATGCTGACTTAAGTTCCTAAATCACTTTGGCTGCTTCATTTTTTTTTAAACTTATTAGCAGATGGAACTACCAGTTATACAGTTAAGAATGAACAAAAAAGTTTTTTTTTAAAAAAACTATCAGCTTGTTGCCTAGGAGAGGATTTATGGGATGCCAGAATTCTTGCTGCCTTAAGGAAATGCTGTAATGACAGGCTAGCTAGGCTAGGAAGAGCTGAGTGCCTTGTAACTGTGTCATATTCATGGCATGGTTCAGCACTCAGCTGGGGCGAGTGGGTGGTGTCTCTCGCATTCAGTTGTCAAAGTTCTGGTCACAAAATAATGAGGTAATTGTAAAAGCCTTTCAAAATATTTTACAGGGCATGCATATACTTTTTTTTTTTTTTTAATTGGTGATGCTTAGGCAGTGCCCAGTATTATGGTAGCTGAGTACTTCCTGGCTCATGCAGGAGCAGGGTGTTATGGGCACAAGGCTCTACTGCTGCAGCACTGCATGGAGGCACCTGTGTGAGCAGGGAAGTTAGTGCCAGCTGAATTGGGGCAGTCCGACTTCTCCCTGTGATGTGGATACTCTCTCTTTCCCCACACATGTACCCTGCTTACTTCTTTTACCTAGCTTTTCATAGAAACATCTGTTTGAGGGTCACAGGAGTTGTAGAGATTACGAATCCTCTGAAACTTAAGAAAAACTCTTGAGCCTCCAGAACTAGAAAACACTAGTGTGCAAGGACTAGAGGTGTTGCGCAATAGCTAGCATTTTTGGTATCTATGTTATTTTTGTAGGCTGAGAGTCTTGGAGCCAAAAGCAAGTGCCTTGTTCTGGTGTTGTTTGTGAGCAGGATACAAGGCAAGGAAAACCTGACCTATGATGGAGAGATGAGTATGGCAGGAGGAGCCCTGCAGCTCCCCACGTTGGTTTTATCCTGAGGAATGGAGACTTTAAAATTCCTGCAGTGTCATCTAAAGACAAAGCACTGCAAGACTAAACATAACTGCTAAATGGTGAAGCCTCTCTCAGTATGGATGTGGATATATCAGCTCCTAAAAAATGCACTTGGTATCTTAGTTAAATAAATTCTTGGTCTTTGAGAATTTAAGCTTCTTTAACTAAGCATTAGATTTTTTTTTTTCCAAGAAAATTTCTTTTACTAGGAAGCAATGAATCCACATCAAGAATGGATGGGATCACTAGGAGACTTGAATTCAAATCTTAGTTTTGCCAGTATTTCCCACTGCATTTCTAGAAAAAAATCAGCTAAATCATTTATAAAACAAGAACAATTTTTCAGTATAGTCCCATAAATCATTTATAAAACAAGAACAATTTTTCAGTATAGTCCCAATATGCTTTTCTCATAATCCTGGGTTTCAGATTTACTACAGGAATAAAATTCACCTTGTTGATAGGATAATGTGATAACTAATTAGGTAAGATGTTTTTATAGTGTTTAAGCAAGTTGCAGCTCTATAAAATCAGACAGGAATATCATGTGCTTAGATCTGCATTTCATCAATTGCTGAAATGGCCATGTGTTTATTTCTCCACTAAGTGGAAGGACAATGCAATCTTTATTTTCTTAATATTTTTGTTATCTCTCCTCACTGAACTGAGAGAAATGATCGAAGCACTGGCTGATAAGCACTCTCATGCTGTGCTGTGGGATTTTGGTTACAACAGCGGCTTCCTCCCTGCTCGGCTAAGCAAGATACTGGAAGAAAAGAATAAGGAAGGTCCCAGAGGCACTTGAAAAACACTTCTGTGTGTGTGAGACAGTGAAGCAGCCGTAGCTAGCATTTATTTCATGGAAACCTCTACAGTTGATCATGACAGGAGATGACTAAATTAATGCTCAACTCATGAAAGCACCTTCTTCCAGAGACCACTGCTTGCTCCTGATCTGCTGCTAATTAGTCTCCGCCCTGTGATACTGAGTCATTATATCTTGGCCTTTTCCATGGCTGCTTTTGGTGTGGAAAGTGAGACAAGTATTGCTCCCTTGCTGGAAATCATCATGTCATCTTTATCCTCAATACCTGCTAGTCCAGACAAAAATGGTTTGGTGTTGTTTTTTTGTTATTGTTGTTTTTAATAGTGATCTCTAAAGGGAATGTTTTGTGTTGATCAGCTACACTATATATTGTTATGGTTATGTGCAACATACAGCATCTGACTGGATTGGGTAATGTCACAAATCACTTGCTGCTTTTTTCTTGTTTTTATTTTTTAATTGGCAAAGCTACTAAGCTGTTTTCAAAGCATCTGTCAGTCAAAACGTGGAGGGTTTCCACCCTTTGGACTCTTTATAGCTTCTGTCAGTGCCAGGTGCCTGTTTTTGTGCTTATCATTAGTTTGACACAAGGCCTATGCACTGCTTTCAGCCCTTAACTCTCCCAGTTACTAGAAGATTCTGCAGGATGGTGTCTAATAGCTTTCCCACATCCCCTTATTCCACACATCAAAGTGACAAGTTATGTTTTGTTTTCTTCGTGCAGGAAGGGGACAGGTAGCAAGGTTTACCAGTGTTTTGCTGGTTTGCCTGACTCTTAACGTAGCAGCCATTGCTATTCTGGTGAACACACCCTACTGCTGAATTGTGCTCAGCCAAGACTGGTTCAGGATTGGTGCTCTGACTCGGATGAACTGGAGAGAGACCTCCATGACTTATGGAAGCAATTAAGATGACTGAAATGGAAAGTTGCTAGTGTAGTGGGTCACTGCAACAGATGCACAAAACCATTCTGTTATGCCTTAACCCTTGAAGGAAGAGAAGACCTAGGAGGATGGGTAGCTGCAAAGCAAAAGGGCTAGACCTAGACAATGAGAGAAAAATTCCACTCAACTGTTAGAAATCTTTACTTAACAAATAGTAGGACATAGCTAGTGGTTCCCCCAAGTATCAATCTACTGTGCTGTGTTGCTCCTTCTCCCGTTATCACCAATTGCCCACTGTCTGATGTTTCCTTCTGACATGCTGGGGCTGGACAGCATGGTACCTTCTCAGGATGGCTGTTCAATTAAGCAGCATAACTCACCTGGCTGGCCAACAAATGCCTTAAATTGGCTTGCTGGCAACTAGGAACCGTGTGTTGGGCTCTAATCAGTGCTTGTTGTGGAATAAACAACCCCATGGCTGAACCTTTCTGTTTGTGCCTGCCAAGTCTGGATGATGTAGGGAATGCAAGGGAACACTTCTTGCTTGCTGAGAGGAGCTGCTGGGCTTCCCCCACTTGTCACACATTTCTCCAGCAGCAAGTCCCTGCTTCTTTGTGTTCCCATGCGAATTAGAGCGGCTGTGCCAAGCAATTCCACCCATTACTTGTGTGCTACACTGAGGAGACCAATAGTGACTGTTTAGAAGGGACACATGGTGACAACTGTTGGTGACTAATCTGGTGGGAAGATATGAAGATCATGATAAAATGTACTTAAATGTTTTTCTGTGGTACAAGAGTTGGAAGAGTTGGAGTAGCCTGATCTTCCAGTCCAGTAAAACCCCAAAGATTCCTCTACTCTTTCTGGAGGCTTTCTCTACTTTTTCTTCACATCTTTCTTGTAATAAGCATTGTTGTAATAAAAATAATGGGGAAATTTTTTTTTTTTTAACAAGACAGGTTTTTTTTAAGCACATGTAAAATGGTTTTACAGCAATACAGCAACCCCAGTAATATGAAAGGCAGAAATCCTTACTGCTGAATATTTGTTCCCCTGACAGTAAACCTTGGTAGAACTTAAATAGTCTCTGACCTTATAGTACTAGTTTACAATATCAGTAGTTTCCTGTCATGACTCAGTGGCTGGAACACTGCTTATATCTGTGAGAGTCTTTTTTTCCCCTTTCTTTTTGCAGCCTCTCAGGGTGGGTGGAGAGATGAGAGAGAGAGATAGTTCTGGTTCTTGCCCTTTTTTTTTTTTTTTTTTTTTTTTTTTTTTTTTTTTTTTTTTTTTTTTTTACAAATCAACCTGCTTCTGCTTTTCCTATTGCTTTTAATCCTCTTATCCATCAGCTTCCCATTCGCATATGTTGTTGACCAAATCTTTTCCCCTTTTGTTCCTACTGACAGTGTCAGACCCTCTGATAATGCTTGGGAAATACTGAACTCATTCACTCCCTAGCCTTTTCCCCCTCATTGGTACTTTGCTCTTTCATTCTCCAAATCAAACCTCTTTGCATCATCCCTTCCTCTTCAGTTATCTTGTGGAACCTGTGCTGCTACAATAAGCTCTGCTACCAGTAGAGGATGATGGGTTTAATAGACTGGGTTTGATATGAGCATTATACATTGGACAGTGTTAGGATGGAGTTAAATTTGGCTGTAGAGTTGGGGACTATAGGCTGGAGGGCAGCTGTTCATCTGTGAGCCTTCTGTGGTTGGGATAATGATGGAGTAAGCCAGTGGCAAACCCCATGCATGTGAAAATAGTCTTCTGTCCTGTGGCCTTGCTGCTCCTAAGGTAGTTATCCCACTGCTGCAAGGCTAAGAATGAGCATTGATGTTTACTTCCCTCAGTTGTCACCAAGCTCCCAGCCATCTGCAGGAGCCTGCAATAAGCCTCACACTTCTGCAGCTTCCATCTTGGAGATGTTCAAGCCCAGCCTCAGCATGAGCTCAGGCTTAGGGGGAAGCAAGGGACAAGAGGGGCTTTTCATTGCATCTACGGAGGCAATCCTCCACTGTCCCTACAGAAGGGGTAAAAATCAACTTATGGTCCTTTGCCTTCTATTGCTATTTAGGCTTTTAGTCTGAACATCAGAGTAAAATGCCCTTCTTGCTAAAATTAACAAAAAGCCTCCAGAATCTCAATATGTCATATTATCAATTCAACTCTAAAATTTTCCTTTATTGTGTAGTATTCCTGGCTCTGCAGCTCTTCTTCCTGAAGCCTGAACCCTATGCCTCTGAGTAGTACTCTGGGAATTTGCTTCCGATCACAATTCACAAGTCCTTTCAGTCTGATGATTTTGGCCATGTGCCAGTCTTCTAGGATTTGCAAAATTGTTCGAGTTCTGGAGCTTCTTTTGTGTTGAACTTAACCTTAACCCTTGTGTTAGGAAATTATCTTTACCAGAAAAGTCTATCTTACTACTAAAGACTTGTAGTGAGTTATAATCATGGCTCTGCTACTTGTGCTCAGCAGGTGTGAAATCAGAAATGTGAAAACAGATATAGGAGCCCATTTCGGGTCAAAATTAAATGGAGGATATTCTGAAGTGCTGAAAAGGAGTATTGAGCTTCATATGATCCCCTTACCTTCTCTATAACCACAAGAGGCCCCCAGGCTAGAAAAGTATTCCTGTTCAGTAGGAACCATTGGCACATGGGCTTGGCTGTCATTTTCCTATGATTACCTCTCCAGGACATGTGAAGTTCAGGAGTGGTTTCAGATTTATAGCTTGTCTGTAGCACTCTACCAAAAACTCTGGTCTCACCCTGGTGTAAATTCAGTTCAGCCTCAAAGACACTGGAAGATGTTTGAATCTACTGATAATAGTAGATCAGATGGTGATCATGACTCCAGCAGCCCATGTTTCTGGGAACCCAATTACTCATGTAGACAACAAAGTAGTGTGTTTCAGACCAAAAATCTGGGGAAAGGCTTACTGAGAGCAGTGGGACATGCAAAATTTGGCAACAGTCTTGGCTGTTCTCAAGGAAATGCTGCCAATATTCCTCCAGTGGATTCAACCCAGGAATATATCTTGGGCCACAAAGTTGCAGAAGTGAGTTTGTGGAGAGCCAGACTTGTCTCTGGGGGTGCGCTCCCTTAGGGACTGTAGCCTGAACACTGACTTTTCTAAATGGATTTATGGACTTCACCTTGATTAGAACGCTATCATAGAAACATGTATTACAGGCCAAAATTAACTGGAAGTCATTCCAACCTCTTGCTTACGCTGTGGCTTAAGGGCCTTCTACTGAAAAATCTAGGAAGAACCATTAAATGATACTGAAATCTGCCATGAGTTCTACTATATGCTATTTGCTAAGATGAGATACAGTCCTGCCCCTGTGACTCAGGAGGCCCTTGTTCAGTTGCAACATAGTCAACAGCACAGACAAGGCTTTTTCATGTGAAATATTAAGAAGTAATTTAAGTCTATGCAGACCAATCTCCTTCTTAGTTTTCAGGATATTATAAAATCAACTTTTTAGCTATTCTCTAGGAAACTCTAGAGTAGTGGTTTGGGCAAGAGAGGAGAAACACTGTTCTGGGCACTATTAAGTAGAACCAGATGAATTTACTTTAGGTGAAAGTGAAGAGACCAATCAAAATAGAAAAGCAGAATCTTTCTAAACTTTGCCGTGTGGCTCTGAAATCTCTATTTTTCCTGAGGTTTGCATAAAAGCTGCCCCTTTATCTCTTTCAGGATGTGTATTTAGATGCTGCTGGTAGGTTTTGCACCAGGAAGACACAGTGTGTGCCAAGGGGCTGTGCTCCTGGGGGGAGGCCTTGGGACACTCTGCTCTTATAGCAGAGCAGACCAGTCCAAGAAAAAAGGTTTTGAGATCATTTTCAGGGTCTCCATACTAGATGTAAACAGATGACAAACTGCTGTGCTTTGAAATTTGCCTTTTTTTGTTGTCTTTTCCTATACAGCCTGGATGTTTACTTAGTTTTATGGCAGCATGTGCAATTTCCTATGAGAACTCCATCCTTCAAAGCCTTGCGATGCCTTTGTATATATAATTATTTCATTAAATGAAAGGGTGGCGGGGGGGAACACCTCTCGGACTTCCACTTTCCCATCACGGGCCGCTTCAAGTGTCTCGGTGCTCGGACACTCAGCTCCGCCCTCCGCGGGCGGGGCGGCCCTGCCCTGCCTCCTGGAGCCGCACCGGCGCCCTGTTCGCATGGGTTGGGCAGCCACGTTAATTCCAGGAAAGCTTTTCTTCTTTCTTCTCTTTGCATTTTTTTCTTAATACTCCTGAGGCTCATAAGAAAGTGAAACCAAGCCCTGCCATCTCACTGCAGCATTTTGGGATAGTAAAAGTAACAGACCTTGGATTTGTCGACCAGCCTATGGGAGTATTTTAGGTCCAGGTGCTAGGGGATTTCAGAGCATAAGACGGACCTGCTCTGGACTGTGCTGTAAAGGTGTTTGCGCCTTGCTGCAACTCTGTGCTCTTGCGCGCTGCAGGACTTCTTTTCTTTCCTCCTAGTCACCTGGGCTCTGAAACTGGAGTTATAGGTATGTGCAGTCACAGTCACTGCTTTCTCATAAATGCTCTGAGGGTCGTTCTCAAACTTACTGGATACTTGACAGTGCGCTTCCTGTACTCCACAGTGCTCTGTCCTGTGATGAGGACAGATCAGTACAGTAGTGCACAAAAGTAGTTCCTAGTCTCCAAAGGAGGATTATTAGTAGATACTGTATCAATCATATCATAAAATCCACTTTTTATACAAAAAGAAAGTGTGGTGGTAGCCTGCTGATAAAGGGTTTGTGTCTGATCTGAATGTGTTACTGCTGGGTCTCCCAGGGAGCAGAAGGTCAGGGAAGTGATGCTACAAAGAGAAAAAAGATGTGCTGAAAGGCAACAATGGACCCTGTCTGAGGATAGTTTGTTTGCTGGTAGTGTGATATGTTTCAGTAAGTATGGAAGTTTTCTTTTAACACCAACTTGTAACAAAAAGATAGGAAGGATTTTGCTTTATCTAAGGTATCTGCCTGCCAACTTGTGCCAGAGCTGTGATGAGGGGCTGGCAAGATGATGGCCTGAGGCACAGCGGCAAATGATAGCCTTGCATTTTGAGGAGAGCTCAGAAGGCACATGGCTTGTGCAGGTTTGGTGGTTGTCTTTTTTTTTTTTTTCCCCCTCTCTCTCTCTTTTTTTTTTTTTTTTTTAAATTTTCAGGGAAAAATTTGAAGTACTGTAGGTCAGCAAGATTTTGTTACTTTATACTCTGCTCCCCTTTGTTTCTTATCCTCCATACGGCAAATATATTCCCATTGTAATTTTTATTCTTATAGAGCCAAATCTTATATTCATGCAGTTATTTGTGTAATTAAGGGACTATGAAACTGGTCCTGTGAGAGGCCCAGTGCCACAGATATCTGGATGACACTCTTACCAAGCTAAGGGCTGTCTGGTATTGCAGCTGCCCTTTGCTGGTGTAGTGGCTCTCTGAGCACTGCTGAAACTTAGCAGAAAAAGGAGTTCCAAAACCTCCACAAATGAAGTGGGAAATGCTGAGAAAGTGGCGTGCTTGAGAAGATGACTAAAGCTGGAGGTGTGAATGTCTTTTGGGGTGCAAAGCTTAGTGATGCTGCTTCTCTCAGAATGGACCACGGATTTACGGTGGTTGAGGAAGAAACAGTCGGCAGCATGAATGTGCATTTCAGCTAAATGCAAGGCTCTCATCATTATAGGTGACAGAGCCTGTGTTTGCTTTTTGCTTCCTTTCCGTGTTGGAAAAGGAAAGAAAAAACAATCTGTTAGTAGAAGTGGAGTTGCACCAATTTGCTGGAGTGCCGAAGCTGGAGTAACCTACACTGCAGGTGTAGGTGACTCCCATTGTCCTTTCAGTCCAACAGGGAGGCCAACTTTACAGCAGAGGAGATAGGCCCCATGCCCAGATGGGAAGCTCAATATGATATATCCCCAGGACCAAGGGAATCTGCAGTCTGCAGATGCTTTGCCATGTTTTCCTAAGAGCTTTTGTTTTTAACTTTCTTAAAAAGCAAATAAAACATGTTTCTTTTGGCTGATAGCCCAAGTGCTTAAGTAGGAGATTCTTACATGCAGCATGGAGGTGCTTATCTTCTGAGAGCTTCTGTATTCCAGAAGGATACTTTAATTGCTGTGGACCATCTTTTGCTGGGACAAATTAACTTCCTAAACTATTTCCTGGCTTTTTGATGATGTTTTTGCTCTTATGGCTTTTTGATGATGTTTTTGCTCTTATTGCTTTCTCTGCCCAGCCTTCAGAATCTGCTGTCCTCTTCACTAGCAAAAAGTGAAATATTTTTGGGGAAAATTATCTCTGTGCATTTTTCCTTTTGTTTCCCAAAATGGAGACTGACAGGGCTGGGAGGTTATGAGTCCTTCTTCTGTTGCTCTTCAGAAGATTTCTGTAGCTTAGAGGCTCTGTTTTTCCGCAATCCAGGAAAGCGGAGAAATGGAGATGATCAAAGCTGAATTTTTGGTGCAGTTTTCTGCATAGACCAGTGTATCAAAATATCATCCAGTACAGTTTGTCAGGACTTGGTATGTCACCTAGTAACAGACTTTGCAATTAGATCTCTCTGTTGCTCCTGCAAGTAAAAAAAAAAAAAAAAAGAACGAAAGAAAAAAAAAGGGAAAAAACGAAGGGAAGAAGGAAAGAAAAGAAACAAGTGGTTTTAAAGCTCTTGCAAGCTCCCAAAATCTAAATACAAGCGGCGTGCTTGCTTCTACAAAGCTTTGGCACGTTGCTGTATGACTGGATGGGCCTTCCTCGTGACTTTCTGCAGTGGCTCCAGTGCCCGTTTCTGGTGACCCAGCTTTCAGCCAGTGCTCTTGCAAAGCAGATAGCAAGTGAAGCCTAAGAAATTTTTACTTGAACATTCCCTTTGGCATAATGGTGGTTTAATGTCTGGGATAGCAACCTAAGTATTTCTGTGTGCCTAAGTGCAGCAAGCAACCTTAGTAATGGTTAATGAATTTTCAACATGGCTTTAGGTAGCTGGTTTTTTTCTATAAACAAACTTTTATTTTTTTTTCTGTGCTTGTTTCTCCATAAGGATTGATTTGAGCAAAGTAGTACTGACAGTTGGGAACAAGCAGCATTGCTTTTTCAGACATTTTCCGTCCTGTTGATGCCACATGCTCTGTGGCAGTGCAGCATAGTGGTGGTTAATGAGAAAGTGGGGTACACTGATCAGCCTGTCTCCTGTCACTCCCACATGAGGACTGCTAGTGCTTGCACGTGACTGTTAATGCTGCATATGAGTACCCTGCTGAATCAGTGGGCAGTTTCAGCTGAGACTCTTTTGGAGTCATTTGAGTTGTTTTATACAGCATCAAATGAGTTGTTTTATACAGCATCAAATGAGCAACCTGGCTCAGCACAGCTTCAAAAAATTGACATTTTCAATGTTTTGATTGACTCCAAAACAAAAAGGGATAAGACTCCAGCAGTTTGGAAAGACACTGTTGCTGTGGTAGGTGTTAAGCAGTGATTAATGTTTCTTACTTTAAAACCAAACCTCTCGGCTCCTTTCATACGCTTTTGCTAGCAACAGCAGATCCGATGCCAGTCTTTTAGGTCTGAATTTTTTTAGATACAAACACTATTGCTGTTTTTGGTTTCTTGACAATTTGGGGCTTAGGAGTTCAGCAATTACTACTCATTCTGAGCCTTGATTCTTTAATCTGTATGGAAGTTGTTATCTGTTGAGCTAATCTATGGAATGTGTTCTGCAGCATTTTTACTATATGGAAAACATTTTGTGCTTATTATCACTTGCCACATGCATTTAGTCTATTTTTGGTAATTCTTCAGGGCCCATCACCATGGTATCGTAGCACCAGTGAACTTAATGCCAATATCCATTCATTATGAACCACCAATGCAAGTTCTTTCTAATATTAGCACAGCTTCATTGTGCTACTTATTTTTCATTTTTCAAATACATGCCATTTGTTTTTAAAAAGGCTAAGATGACATGTGCTGTAGGTATAACCATTTCTAAATGGACAAGTGAGTTTAACAAACCTGGTGGGCTAGATCTACCCGTTACTGCTATCGGCATGTTATTCTAGTAGAGATGCACTTGAGTTGACTGTTTTAAAAATGATCTGTATCATTCCATATCACTCCAGCAGCATAACGTGATCAAAGCAAAGTGGTAGCTGTGGCTTGTGGAGCTTATCTGTGCTTTTTTCCCCCCTAAATATCAGATATTCTAGAATCTGTAGGGCATGTTGTAAGCTGTCTGATGGTGGTGTTGGTGTAACATACAGGAAAGCATCAGTAAATCTGATGCACAGTGATAGATCCTGATGTGTTTCAATGCTGTCCATCTCCAGCCTCGCTGCACTGTCCTGCCTCCAGCCTCCTGTACAGTGGAATGGTAATTCAGTCACTTTTTTTTTTCTGATCTCATACTGGAAGAGAACGAAGTGCTTAAAAGAATTTGTAGAAGATAATATAGTAAGAGGCTGTGATTCAGCTCCCAGTGTTTGCAACCTAACATGGGGCCAAACTCTCCTCAGTAGTGGCTAGTGATAGGACAAGGGGTAATAATACTAATTGAAACATAGGAACTTTTATCTCCATGTGAGGAAGAACTTCTTTCCTGTGAGGGTGACAGAGCCCTGGAACAGGCTGCCCAGAGAGGCTGTGGAGGCTCCTTCTCTAGAGATCTTCAAAACCCACCTCGATGGGACCCTGTGCCACATGCTCTGGGTGTCCGTGATTGAGCAGGGGGTTGGACTAGATGATCTCTGGATGTCCCTTCCAACCTTAACCATTTTGTCGTTCTGTAACATAAAAATTCAGTAAGCTAAATGGTTCAATGCAACATATGTGCATTTGTCATGTGGCAAATTTTTATTAAATACATTTAACTTTTGCAAAACCATTATGCAAATTATTCTGAAAGAAATAATACAGGACATGAGTGAATGAAAATAAAAATGCATTTATTGCCTTCATAAGTAGAAGTATATTTAATTACTTTTAGTTAATCAAGGTGTATTTAAAATACATGAGAGTGGACAGTGTTAGGGAAAAAGTTAAACTCTTATGAATCAAACCAGTAACCTTGTTCTGCTGCAAAGGTCAGTGGTTGGGGCTGGTTTGCAGCTTCTAGATAGATGCACAGAGAAAAGGCAACTCTGAGAGCTAAGCAGCATTTCCTTGAGCTACTGCTGATACTAGGTCTTATTAGTGTCTTGCGTTTTATGTATGTATCCCACCAAAAGTAACAGGAATGATTTAATGCTCTAGGGGCAGTATCTACGAAGGCCCCAAATGATTTATGTGCTAGTGAAAAATCATTTCGAAGGGGAATGAATCCTTCCCTCACAGCTGCAAATCATGCTTTACACTTTGTGAGAAAGCATACCTTTGTAGCCCTGTCATTTTTTTTTTTTTTTTTAAGTGTATGTCATTTTATTTACATGTATAGCTGTGCAGTGTGACAACACTTAAACCTCCCCCTAGCATAGCTTCACGGTGCCTAGAAAATGTCCATCAAAGGCTGGTTGTTCCCCTGACAGAGGATACTTGTGACCTACTTTAGCCATAGGTGTCCAGTCTATATTAATTGTCTAGGGAGGGCAACAGGTATCTTGAGGGTGAGACAGCCCATCTGTCTCGGGGTAGAATAGGTCACATTCTGAATAGGTCACTACTGTGTGTGACTGCCAGTTAGCTGTCAGGTTACCGCTCTCACTGTTCTTGCTCCAGGTGAGCAACTGCTGGGCTTCTCTTCAAGATAAGCGATTGTGCCTGAAAATCAGAGCAAAACAAAAAACTCCAACATATGGTATTGAAGACTAGATGGCAGCTTGCTATATAAAAATGTGCTGACCATGCACACTGTACCACCTCTGCTAATAAAGGCACTGTTTCCTTACCTTTGCTTCAAGTTGCATCCTCTTATATGATGTTGTTCTTTTTGCTTCTGAAGGGCTAAAAGAAAGCTTAGTCTTTCCAGCATGTGCTAGCAGTATTATTAGCCATGCCAGCTTTCTCTCTAATTTCTTCAAGTATTACAGCCTAGAAAGAAAAATGTGGTTGCAGATGCTTCCAGGCTGGCAGGTAATGAAAACAACTTCATGCTGCTGTTGTGCAGAAATGGTCAGCAGGCCCCAAATAGCTGATCTTAAAGGAGATGTGAAGTGACATGTGTCACCAGAGGCCAGAAATAATCATTTCTTTGCAGTCATGGTGATAGGAGAGGACCTGTAAAGGCCCCTGACCTGCAGGCAAGCCCCGCCCCTTCTAGGGGTTACTTGTGTAATACATTTTCAATATAGGAAAATTCACAGCCCTGCTTTGCAGACTGCTGCAGTTCTGCCCTCCCTTTTATCATTATGTCTTGAGTGGGTGGTTTTTTTTGGTGTTTTTGTTTGTTTTTCCCTCTGTTCTGGATCTTTCTTGCTTTCTGTTAAGCCTGTCACCTCCTATATATTTCTATATATTGTGGATGTTGGAGAATGGCTGGAGCTGGGAGCAGTGAGAGTGATATCAAGAGTGCTGCGGTGCTTTTGTAGCTCTGATTACTCGTGCGTGTGCTGTGTTTGGCTCTTGCTTCCAGTATTGCGACTTAATGGACCCCTGTTGCACTCGGGACTTGCCATGCTCCACATCCTTCTCTGCAGATGTGCTGCCTGGAAGGTTTTTCTTCTCCTGTAGTTGTGAGACTCACTTTTTTCTGCCTCCCCCACCCTGCCCGCCTACTGGAAGCATCTTCACATTTTCCCCATTGGATTGCATTTCTTTTTTTCTCAGAGCATTTCTGGAAGTGATTAAAGTAGTTTTGCATTCACGGTCTATTCTCCAATATAGTAGCTGTCCCTTCTGTCTTGCCTCCCAACCAGATATAACTTAGAAGGCCATGGTGGTCTTTCTTTTCTGTTTCATCCCTCCCCCTTCACTTAATGAAAAGCTAGAATAGAACTAGACCTGCTACTGAGTCCAGTAAACTGCAGTCAATATATTCTTCCCTCTCAGGAGTGCACCACAATTAAGTTTCCTAAATCTGTTTCTTGCTGATTGATTTTATAATCTATGTTTTATTTGGACCATGCTTCCTTAATTTGCTTATGATAGTGTCAAGCCAAATAATATTCATCTGTCTAAAAATTATTTTGGCTAGCAATGGCTGGTAATGATTAGGACTCAGCAGTCCCTGACTTTATGCATCCAAAAGCTCAACCTTCATGAACAGTAGGACTTGGGCAGTTTTTGTTGAGTGGAGGTGACATATATAATTAAAATATCAATAGAAAAACACCAGGATAATCTACTGAATGACAAATCAATTATCCATTTCTGTAATACCAAAATTAAATGTGGTGTATTTTGATTCACATTGGCAGTCTAAAGAAGAGGTCTTCACTTCCAACATGTGACACACTGATATTTACTTTTTTCAATCTAGTGCATGAAATTAATTTTAAAGGAAATCATATTAATCATAGATTAGTTTTTTTCCTCTCTCCACTCCTCCAGCTGAGTTTGAGGAAAGCCTCTTATGTCACACAGTGGAGGAATTCGCCCTGAGTGTACAGACTGGACTGTAGTGAGCTAAGCCAGCATTTCAGGTCTGTGACGCACCACACGCTGCTTATCTACTCATTATGGGCTTCACACTGGCCATTGGAGTTTAGTGGCCAGTAACTTATTGGTAGCAGCCACAGCTCCAATAAGCACTGTGGATGTCTCAGACTGCCAAGCCCTGTGATAGTATTTTTCCCCTGCTAATGAATGTTTTTTGCTGGCTTTTGTGGCTTTGTATTTTCCTATTTTGGTACCATGCACTCCTGGAATTAACCGCTTTCCTGCGGGACTTGCTAGTTGTTGTTCCAATGGTTATTTTGGTAGCACAATTTTTTTTTTTTTTTTTTTTTTTTAAGAGGAGCTTTGGATTTCTGAACAATGTCAAGTAGCGGTTCTGCCCTTGTGCAGAGGGACAGTTCAGACTGCCAAGGATCAAAGGATGAATGAAGCAGCTTGAACCCTGTGTGTTGTGTAGCTCTTGCTTGCTGCTTTTTCACCAGCCATGCCCACTGGCTAGTAACTTCACAAACCACATTCTCGAACAGGAATAATAATTCATGAAGAGCTTCCTTCAGGCTGCAGATGGCAGGGATCTTCTTTCTTTCTGCCATTTGCAAGCAGGAACGTTCTTCTAAGCAATTACAGTGTTTTATCCTCATATTCAAACTCTACGTTCTGCTGTTTTCTGTCTTCTTTCATGAGATTCCAGAAATAGAATACCCTCCTTCTATGACTATGTAACTGGAAATGTAAGTGCAAAGGGAAATACGAAGTCTCTTTCTGTTGTTTATTAGTCAGTGTAATAAGTTTTCTGTTCTCAAAGAGATTATGGTAGTATTTTATGCCAGTTTTTTTTCTAATCTGCTTTCTCTATTACCAAATTCCTTGGAGGAAAACTTTTCAATTCAGTCATCAGAGTAAGTAGAGTTGCTTTATGTGCTGTTTCCATTTCCACTCCTCAAGTCCATGTCATGGGCAATGAATAACTTTGTATGAGTGCTATCCTCAGCCCATCTATGAACATAGCAAGCAACATGTAAATTGTCCAGTTGCTCACACAGTCCATGGCTATTGTACATGGATATGTGCAGATGTAAGCAACCTCTGTGTTTCTATCAGCTTCTCTTTCAGGCTTTATTCTGTGAAAGAGTTGAGCTCTAAAAGTTGTTTGAAAAAAGTCTGTATTAGAGAAAAAAAGAAAAAGATCCTAAACTTGAGGCTGAAGAGACTAGAGTATGCTTTCCCTGTTATGGTCTAATCATTCTTTCTGTTAGTCCCAAGGTGTATAGATTAATGAATGAACTATTCTTGAAGCATCTAGTTAGGCCCATAAACTGCATGAGTCTGGAAATATGAAAAGATTTGTCATTTGATGCCTTCTGTCATGCCAGTGGGGCTGCTGGGTTCGGTTTTCCTCGTAATGTTTCTGTTCCTAAAACACCTTGCTATTTACACCCTGTGCCATGATTATTTTGAGGAACTAGTAACGGTTTCCACATAGGTCCTGGACCTACTCATGTTGTGGGAATGCATGACGCACTTTCTTGCTTTGCACACCTACAGTAGTAGAGGGGGGAGAAAAGGCTAATGAGCAGATGCCAGGTCTTGGTGTTTTTTACTCCAGGGTGCCTAAGGGGTGTTACATGTCCTGGTTTGCATTGGCTTCAAAGCAGTGTGGTTGTGACAAGCAATAGCACAGAGGTGGGTCCAAGTCCTCCATGGCCATGATGTTTGGGAACCCTTATTTTAGACTGCTCTGACCCTCTCTGGGATATGTGTGATGTGGAAACAGAAAACCTTCTCATGCAACACACTGCAAAGAAGACAGATGTTTCCTCCTGGTAAGGGAAGCTTTCGGATGACAGATATTGCAAAGCACACCTTTTAAAAGAATTCAATTGGATACCAATTAGCCCTAATGAAATAAATTTTGCGTGAAGGTTTTTGTACAGAAGTGAGTATTCACTGTTGCAGTATGTGAATGGAAGTATCCTTCATTACAGCACTTCATGGTGAGAGGGTTGGAGCATAATCATTTGCAGCTGTTGCTGTCTTGTTTCCACTGTCAGTGTAAATACTGGGGATGAGTGCACAGGCCAGCTAGACTTTGGGCTGACCTAGATGGCTTCTGGAAACTCAGGATATTCCATTCCTAAAAGGCTCTTAATTATTCCCATCCCACCCTGATTGAAACATTCTTTACTTGGCCAAAATGTGAAGGAGAAAGTAAAGGGTCCAATTTGGGTTCCCATCGAGCAAGGGACCTATTTCAACGAGAACAAATTCTGGCGGGCAGTGGACAGCAGTGGCCTGTGGGATCAAATCAGTGTTTCTCTAGCATTTGGGAATAAGGGTGGTGGTGTTCTTTCTCTCTTCCTCAGTTTTAAAATCTGAGCTTAAAAAAAAAAAAGTCAGATTTGTTCTGATGCTGGTATAGGGTCCTGTTAGTTCGTGCACAATTTTCTCTAATTTATCCAAAAATCTGTTTCATTGTGACACATCCTGCTGTATAGCACAGCTCTCCTTTAAGAAACAAAAACTTCCTCTGTACATCTCTAAAAAAGCACTCTACCCACAACATGGTGAGCCCATGTAGGTTATGGAGCACTGAGAGAGACTGAGTCATTCAAAGGATGTTGTAGATTATTTCCCATTTAAAGACAAAAACACTTTAAGAAAAGAACAAAGAAGGACAGGGTTTTATTGTAAGGAAAATAGTTGAAAGTGAGTCTAACCATGCCTGCATTTTACCATATTGGTGTTTACTTATTCTAGGTAGTTGCATTTTAGCCAGAAATGGATGAAGGAGGAAGAGCTACGGTCAGTGTTACTGATAGTTACTGGAGCTGATCACTGGCCTGTTAATTTTTTGATTTTTATAGAAATTCATAAATTCTAGAGCTGTTGCATGTGTAAACAAGGCAGCTTTGTGTTTGTCTGTCTGTCTGACAAGTGATTCATCTGGAAGAAAAACAAATGGATCAGTCCTTGAGACTGTTTACCAAGTGCTGTGAGCTCACCAGGGTCTTCAGCCTTGATCCTGCTAGATCTTGTTGGAGCCTTCAGATGTTCAGATTTAAAAAACCTGGATTTCTTGGAAGTGTCTCCAAAAACCTCTCAAAAGCTGTTCCTGACCCTGTTTCTGCCCCTGGAACAAGGTACCTAAGGTGGCAGCCTGTGCAGAAGCTTGTGATGCCGTGTGGTGTACGGGGTGTGAGGGAGCCCAGGCTTCCTGTGTGTGAGCACACAGTGGCGGAGCTGCCTTGGCAGACCTGCTCATATGCTGATGGTTGAACTTTACCTGTGCAAGGGTTAAAATTCTTGAGAAAAGGCCTGACTGAGCTATTGAACCACAGTAATACATTATGGCCATAGGACCCGACCTCAGTGAAAAGAGACCTGCTACATGACAGCTTTTCAAACCTGCCTTTAGTTCTCTCTGCAGTGCAGCAGGCACAAGCCATTATCTGTGGACACACCTGCCAGTTAACACCTCTGATATTATTGTCCCACTGCGCTAATGAGGAGGACAACATAAGATTTTTTTTTTAAACCTCATTTTCACCACGTGCAAGCTTTTATTTTCGCTACCAAACTCCAGTCAAACAATGTCCTTTGGCGCATGCTCCTGCCCAGTGCCTGCAACTAGCAACTGCTTTGATTTAGGCAGAGGCAAATTAGCACTTCTTTTTCTTTGCGAGTTCCTCCTCTCCATTTATGGCCAGTCTGTGTGGAAATGACTTTCAGCTGGCCATGTACAAAGTAGGATTTTCAATGAAGGGTAAATTTGTTTCCTTCGTTTAAATGATGCCTTTGAGGTATGAAAGATCTTGCTGTGAGGTGAATAGGCCTCTGCTCCTTGCTAGCATTTGGGGCTAGAACAAACCAGGAAATGTCTGTGAGCCTTGTTGCAAGTCTCAGGAATTTGGCAGCATGCAGGGAAGGAATTTTTCCCTGCTTACTGCTGGGGAGGCAGTTAAACAAATAAATAAGAAAGCCAGTCAGACTGAGAGCTAACTCTCCACCCTGGTGTGGAATCTGCTGGTTTGTGAAGCTCCCAGACTGGGTGGTTTGCCATTAGCCACCTTGCCCTCTCTGGACAGCATCTCTGTCTTATGTGGAAACCTCTTCCCATGATGTTTGGGTCATGATTCTGGACAAAGGGGGTTGCTTTTTGCACCTCTGAGGGCAGCCGGTGTGAGAACTTCGAAGTGAGTTAGAAGAGGAAGTGGGGGGACAACCAGGCATCTTGGGCTGGTGGCCAGATATGTGCTACTGTGCAGTCCGAAGTCATCTTCTCAAAGCTGTAATGGTCCTTGCTGACTCCTGGGAGGTGGCTCTAAGGCTGCTCAGGGCAGGGAGGGCTTTGGCCATGCTTCTCATCTTGTATCCAAGGAGTTTTACCCAAGTTGAGAGGCAAGCCCTGCCAGTAGGGCAGCTCTCCTCACTATAGAAATCCTTCTCACATATGCGACACCAATTTAGGGACCAAAAATTGGCAGTTTTTTAGCAGAGCTTTGGAAGGTGATATCAAAAAGCTCATAAACTCCCACAGAAAGGTAGTGTTAGGTGGCAGCTGTCGTGGTGATGTGCAGTGAGCCCGAGGGAGCCATGGGGTCTGGGCTCATTCTGTGCAAGTAGTGTGCCCAGTAGAGCTGTGCATTGGGGCCACAAAGGAGCTGAGTACCAGCAGGCTGTGCTTTGGAGGATACTGCAATATAAACATACACATGCATCTATATAGATTATTCTGTCTCAATTTAGAGGCATAAAAATTAATATATTGGCATTAATTTAGCATCTTTCTTATCTCTCAGGCATTGTATTTTGCAAAATACAATGCCAATATATATGAAATTATTGTGAATAAGGCCATTTATTAGACAACATTACAGCCTTTAACAGTCATAGGCTGAAAAGCAGTTGAAACATGCAAGTTTTTCCGACAAAGTGCTGTCTGTCACGATAAAGTGAAAATTGGAATAGTAAATATATACATATATATATAGGGTTGCTGCTTAATATTACTGCCATCACTGACTTCCAGACATTTTAGCATTATTCACCTTAAGAGGCTTACTGACTGTTTTCTTTTGAAAAAATTAAGCAGTTTTGCTAAAAGGCTATCATAAATTTTCAGGGAGGGTGTTACACAAATAAGAATTCATTTTTTCCTTATACATTGCCTCATTCATATTTTTCAGAGAGATAGATGAAACTTAAATTCCAGAGCATGATGCTCCTGAAAGTGATAGTCTAGTCACAAAAAGGTTTTTTTCTGACTCCATGTCTCTCTTTCAAATCAATGTTTGTTTGTATTGCTGTCTGAATTGGTTTTAGACGCTGACCTTAAGATGTTTCCCTAACTTGTGACCTCATGAACTGAGATGCAGTTTCCTTAAACTAGTGAAGGAAACAAATTAGATTGGACCAGTTATTTAGATCACATTGTGTGCCAGAACTTAAGGGAAAAGTTTATGGATTCTTTCCAAGACAGCTGTGGCTCATCGGACATAGCTGACTCAGAGGATATCAGACAGTTTGTGCTGGAAGACACACTGTGCGTGCTGACATAGTGGTTTGGAAGAGGCTGTGGAGTTGTTTTTGCGGGGGGAGGGAAAGGAAAAACAGTATTTTGGAAATACGAGACATTTCTTATATCGTTCAAAATAACCTGTGTGGTTGGAGGACCCACAAACTGAAATAAGCAGTATAGATGCTGAGCCATAGTCTGTACCTGAGTTGCATCGGCCACAGCTTTGAGGGAACCAGTGTCAGGAGTACATCCATGAAACTCTCAGCAGTTGCTGGGAGCTGCAGTCTGCACAACTTCCATTGGGAACTGGCTGGAGCCCTTGCTAAAAATAGATGCCTGCCTCTGAGTCACGAGTTACTAGTCTGAAAAGTAATTGGTTCAGTAGCCTTCAAGCTTGACGGCTTTGGGGTCCCTACCACCACCCTCTCAGATACATTTCCAGATAAGGTGCCCTGTCCCAGTGAAATCAAGCAAGGTCCTGTCCTGGCAGTGGGTTGGGGACTTGGGATTTGCTGCCCTGCTTTTAGTAGTAAGAGAAGGCTACTGCGTGGGTGCAATTATAAGGAATTCTACTTTTGGGGCTTCATCAGGATCCAGGGTTTGTGGTAGACAAAGTCGCTACTTGCTTGTGGTTTGTGGTGGAAAGTGTCAAGTTATAGCATCTAGTATCTACTCTCAATTGCTCATTTATTTCGATTTGTATATGTTTAGGGTGCTGTAGTTGCCACCTTGAATAACTGCAGTGGTTAGTAGGTGACTAGCTTTCCTAGTCATTTTATTTTCTTGCATAATTTATTTTGTCTGACTGTTACGCTGATCGCTAGCTTAAAGCCACCAAAGGTGTTGTTATAGGCTGTCTGTGAGGAGGAGCTGCCTGCCTGGTGCAGGTCCCACTCAGGTGCCTACCTCGGTAACCATCTGTGTACTGTCCCTGCTCAGCCTCTCTTCAGCCCTATATGGAAGAAAAATCCTTCTAAATGGCTATTGGTGTAGACTGTCTCCCTTTCTGAGGAAGGATGGAGGGTGTTTCTCTTAAGGATGTTGCTTAAAGTTCTGGTTTTCAAATATTAATTTCCTCAGAAAATTCACCTCTCTATAAGGCCATGTCAGATTATTTATTTTTGGCTGAGAGCATGGGACTACCTTCATGAGGAACACTAGGTTAATTGAGCTATTGTTGCATAATTTTTTCTAGCTCATGTAAAAACAAAGGGTGGTGGAAGGGGTGGAGCAGCTCTCTACTTTCAGTGCACAGTCCTTTTTCAGGCAGAGCCCCTCTCTTGTCCTCCACAGATCTGACGGGCAGAAAGGAAAGGCTTAGCCAATGGACTAGCTACACCCTTTGCTGGAAGAAAAAAGGCAAAGTGTGATGAACATTCAGCCTGAGCCTCAGATCTGTGGAAAGAACCCTGGCAGCTGCTGTAGGGAAGTAACTGCTTTCTAAGAAAAAGGAAAGGCCCAAGCCCCTTATCTTCTCCTAAACATGAATATTGGCAAGAGTGCTTTTAAGCCCCCCTCCACTTTGCCTCGTATCAGAGGCAGGGGAAGGCAGAAGTGCTTGAGGCCTGGGCTGCCCCGTGCCCACAGTGCGCTGGGCCTAGGGAGCAGGATTCCTCCAGCTGCAGCAGCTGCTTTATGTGGAACATCCCCAGTGAGACCTGCTCTCAGGACTTATGTGTTGGCTGTGATAGGCTTCCAGTCACACTAGTTCCAGATAGCTTGGATGGACATGTATGTATATTATATATATTAAACTCTCATGTGTAAAACAGTGATGCTCAGCTTTCAAAGTTACTGGTGCATTTCTGAAGTGAATATACTTAAATAACCATTTGTTTTGTTTGAATGCCTCAATGCATTTGTTACCCCATTGGTATGTTAAGGGACTAGAAAAAGTAAAATAACTGACTTATTTGCAAAATGGTACTTCTATTTCTTCTGAACTTACTGTAATGACCTTCTATTTGCCTTAATATGTGAAGTGACTCTGGCTAGAATTAATGTTAAGGCAATATTCACAAGCGTAATCAGTTTCACCTCTATAGATAGACATTCTCGATCTTAATAATAGTGGTTGCATATTGATGGTTCAATTTTGTGGTTCTGCACATATGTTGAGCATACAATTTCCTCTTATATTTTTCTTGGCAAAAATAAAACTGATGCTTTTCAGGCAACTTGGTTTTTGTTTGCTAATATCCTTATAAAATGATGGATTTATTGATGGAAAATTTTAGAAGGACACCCCACTGCTAAAGATTAGAGAGATAAAATAGTAAGGGAAGAAGTATCCTCCTCCAGCCTCACAACGCCTCTGGTACTGTCAGAACTCCAGAAAGTGAGGCTTATGTTTTCAGCTCCAGCAGATAGTGTGGAGCAGCACAGACCCAGCCCCACTGTGTTAACCTTGGGCAGAGCCTCGGAAATAACTACAAATACTTTTGTCTGAGCAGGTCACATGGGGCTGATACTCATCCTAGAAACAAGTTTGCCTGAGGTCGTTATTGCAGCTTTTGAGAGAACATGGGAAGCATGGCAATGTTTTAGTATCCTAGACCCTGAGAAAAAGCATTTCTGAATTTTCAAAAGTCCAGATGCTGCTTCTGAGAACTGTAAGAAGCGGAAATGAAGTCAGGGGCAGACAGCAAGCTGCAGGAGTCTCGTAGAAGGGAAAGTGGGAACAGGACGGAGAGGATGGAGAGAAGAGGTGCAGCTGAAGCCACTTCCCATCCGTCTCACAGCATGGCCCTTCAAACTGCTCTTGTTCTGAGGTTTGGTGTTGCAAGGAAAAATTCCAGACGCATTACTCATTTATGTTAGTGTCTGTTGACCTGATAGTGTTAGCTGGGAAAACAGACTTGAAACAAAGAGAGACCAGACATGAGTGAACAGAATAGTAATAACTTTACAGTAAATTGTGTCATATTGAGGATGTTAATAATATGCTCGCATTTTACTGAATGAATTAAAACTTAGTTAAATATTGTATGTTACTGGAAGGGAAATACGATTTTACTTAAGTGGGAGCATTTTAATTTTGTCACTTTTCCTTTGATTTCCTTGAAGTCTCCAGAATTGATTTTACAGGGTTTTCAAAGCAGATAGTGTATTTATAGTTTTATTATGCTTGCTGCCATTGTAAACAAAGCAAGCAGTGCATCAAGATTAACATGACTAAGAACCAAGCCCTGCCAAAATTTACACGTGTGCAAGCTGGTGTATGCAAGTACCTTCTGTGCACTAGTACAAACTACTCACATGAGTGAAGTTATGAGTTAATTGCATGTGGATATTGTTTCCTCACAATTAAGTAATCTGGTTTCTGAAGCTGTGAAGACCTGGTGTTATGTAGCTCCCATGGCCCCTGAAATAAGATAGACTTGTAAAGATTGCATGAAATGGCTTCTTTTTGTTAAAATATTGAGATGAATGCTCCTTTCTGTGCTCCAGTCTGTATAATATGAATGTTACATCATTTCATCTAAAAGAGCTGAAGGTTTATATACCTTTTCTGTGTAAAGCCATATGAAATGAAAACTAATGGAGGTTCAAAAGGTTTCTGAACATCCCTGGGAAAAAAGGGAAACTGAAATGAAACTTTTTTTTTTCATCTGGAAACTGCCAGAATCTGGGGAGGAGGGAGGAGAGAAGGGGGAAAGGGACTCCTCTTTTTTCCTTTCTTTTTTTTTTTTAATTTCTTCAAGATCCTCCTAAGATCTTTTCTTGCTGTGATTTGCCCTATGAGAAAGGGGTCTGTTCCCAGATGCTTTCCTGGCCTATTTTCTGGCAAAGGACCGCATGATGTTTTTGTGCATGCTGGTGCCCTTCCTAGCCAGGATTCTGCTGAAGCGGTCGCTGCCCTGCTGCAGCTGGCACAGGTTGGCATGAGGTGCCGGCCCTGTTCCCGCTTCCCAGTGGAAGCGCAGAGCTCTGCATAATGGTCCTGGTTGACTGTAGGGTTTTTAGTTACTTTTGCTGACCTTATTCTTAGGAAAACCTGGATGTTAGACCCCCTGTGCAATTGCTTTAACTAAGGCGGCACCTGGTCTCTCCAATGCGGGAAATTTCTTGCATAAGAATCTGGAAATTCAGTAACAGATTACTTTCTTTCCTGAGTAGTATCCTTGCTGTTCCTCAATTCTCAGACATCCCTTCCTGATGAAAAGCATTTTCTCAGGCACCTCATAAGGCCTTTGCCCGTTCCCTGCACATGGACTGGAGTTCTCTGCTGACAGGGCTCTCCCATTTCAGACTAAATTAATTACTGCGTTTTACATCTGCTAGCTCCCTGGAGTAGTTAAGTTTTAATAACGCTCCCTACTTTCTGTAAGATGGCTTTTTTAATGCCGTAGCTCTGGCTCCTGGGAGTCTTTTGTCTTGCTGTTGTGGCACCTGGGACTCTCAAAGCATTTAAATGCAGGATGCTTGTGATCCATTTGTGACAGCTCTCCCTAAATTCAGCCAACCTCCTTTTAGATGTGTGTTTTAAGGAATGGTTATTGATTTAGGGGGTAGCCAGTACTGGCTCCCAAACTCGAGTTATCTTAGTTGCCCTGACTTTTGGAATTTGGCAGAGTGACATGATCCTGTAGTGATTATGGCATGAGACTTGCATGTCCCAGATTTCTTTAAAATCACAAGACATGTAAAGTGAAGCCGAATTTGTTTGAAGTAGATTGTTCTAGCCAATGGGATATTCAGTAAATGTACCTACCATGTAAGCAAGCATTCCCCCAGGCCACAGAAGATGTTAAGCAAACAAAATGTTTTCCCCTTCACCTGGTATCCTTTCCCTCTGTGTAGGGACTTGCATGGAGAAAAAGTGTGCCAAGGCCTGCAGGAGGCAAGAGGAGTTGGGGAGAAGAGTGAGGGGCGGGGGTGACCGTCAAGAAGAGAGATTTTCACAGCCCTTCAGTCTTGGAGGGAGACGCTCTGCCTATTTGACTTCTGCTTTCTCTGTGCCAGAGTTGGAGGAGAAAAAGACCACAGTTGAGAAATGCATCTCCTAGCAGGTATTAGTTAACTCATTTAAATGCCACTTAGCAGATGTGTAGACACAATCCTGCTGCTTAACATACACTGTCTGCTTGTAATAACTCCAGGGGGAGTTTTGCTTGAGTAAAGGCAGCTGTACTGAGCCTGTGGGATCAATAATTGCTCCTAACAGAGTCTGTTTCTGCCCTGTATGTGTACATGGCTGGCTTTGAACGGTGCTGAATGTAGAGAGATACCCAACGTCAGCAGTTACAGCCTGGCTGCCAGCTTTGCACTGACAGTGCTATAGGAAGCAAGAGGAGCTACTGACTTGAGATGGGATCAGGGGCCTGTGGCCATGGCTGTGGGTAAAGACAGGCACAAGTCATCCCAAAATATGCATCTGTTGCCATACTGGAGCTACAGAGCTACATGGCTCTGGGCAGCTCAACCCTCTTCCCTGAAGCAACAAAACTCAGTGTGCATCAGCTTTATGCCTAGCTCAGGTTGTTCTCTTGAAGCGACTGCACCTGCGAGAGCATAACAGGTATGACGGCACCTGCAGGCAGCTAAATGTTTGCTTTCGCTTCTGCTCTAGAGAAGTTAGCCTGGCTTATACATGCGCTGGACATTGGTCTTCTCCAGGTGCAGGATCATGATGGTTTTTTTTTTTTTTTTCACTCCTTCCCTGTTATTAAAACTCGTGTCTTGTTCTGACAAATCTCCAAGTAGTTTAAATCACTGGTATTTTTGATGTGTAGTTCCTGCATTTGATATACCTCTGAACTTTGTTGTTCACGAATCACTGTCAAATTCACATGTTCCATCAATAAATAATACAGCATAAATAATGCCCCTGATAAATAGGCTGAACGGTGTTCACCCCCATGCTGATTGCAGTGGGAGCTGAACTGATACCTCTCTCTGGCCTGCTGCAGCACCCTGCTTAATGACTCGCTGCTTCCTGTATGTCAACTGTTTTTATATTCACCTTTATTATATTATTAACCAGACAATATTTCCTTGCTTTCTCTTTAAGCCACCCTCAGAGTTCTGTGTCAGAGATTTTTTTTTTTAAACTGTCAAATGACTGCTTTCCCATCACAGTAGTCTTCAGTTTTACTGTCTCTATGCTTAGCAACTAATAGTTGAAGTAATAGATCCTAACCATGGAACTGGCATTCGCTCGCAAGTAAAAGCTGCCAACAAGAGCCGTAGGTGACTCACTAAAATACCTCGGTAGGATGTGTTCACAGTGGTTCGGCAGCTAGCAAAGCACACTAGATGGCTAAATATGTGACTGCAGAGGAAAATAATTTAAGTAGCAGGAAAGCCAAAGAGAGGCTTGAGGCAAGATGCTGATACAATTACAGCAGAAATGAAACCCAAGCACTCTCTGAAGAGCTGAGTAACACGTATGGTAGAGCTGTTAATGTACCTGACACAATACCTTTAAAAGCAAAATCCTGTTCATTTCCTCCTGTATGTTTGTTTCATCCTGAGCCCAACATGTAGTCAGAACACAATATTATAGGCAACCCAATACATGCTGGCAAGCAGCCAGCCACGATCTCTTTCCTCCTGGCTCTGCTGGTGACTTGGGCTGGCCTGGGAGCTGGGGAGTGAGGAACTGCCTTCAGCATGTGGTCAGGCGCCTTTTTTTCCCCATAGCTGGCTTGGGCATTGACACCAAGTCAGGAGGCACCAACTGCCTGGAGGATAATGAGGTGCAAGGTGGCCTGTGAGCTCCAGCCTTCCCCAAGGGAAGCTCCAGCCTGAGGAGCTGCACTGGGTGGCTTGGTGGCTCTGGTGAGGAGAGCCACAGGTAGTTCTTGGAGTACCATCTGTGCTTGGACAGGCTCCCTGCAGCTTATGAGAGCAAGATGTGCTCTCCTTTTTCTCTGGTTTGTCCCTGAGTGCTGCCTCACTCATCCATGCATCTCTGGTACTGCAGTGTCTCTTGGGTCTCAGCATTAGCCGATTCCAGGCTGCAGCTGGCTCCTCCCAGGGGCAGGCTGTGCATAGCGCTTGAGTGCTGCTTGGAAAGAAATACAGACCTGGCAAAGCCAGCTGTGTGAGAAACCACAGAGAAATCAATAGATGAGACTGGTACCCAGCAAATGCTCTTGAGGTTGTTGTAGTAACATTGCAGCACACTAAAACTAGATCAGTCACGAAAATTTCTAGTTCTCTGAAGATCATAAACCCTGTGACAGGTGGTACAGTTTAGAGACCACCAAACAGACAGATTTGGGGCAGGGAGGGTGATTACTTCCATCAACCTCTGTTTTCTGGCACTGAGATTTGTGGTTACTTTGAAAGAAAAATTCAAAATGAAGTCTAGTCGGTAGGGACCACATAACTCAAGAAAGGTGCTGTGAACCTCCTACCGCTGAATCTGCCAGGGTTCACACAGCTCTGGCTGTGCCACAGGCAGCAGTAGATTGTACTTTCCTGTTTGGCTCAAGGGCTAACATTTGCCCTTGGTCACTCTTTTCCTCAAGTGTCATGTATAATAAATCTGTTTTCCCTAGCTATGATATACTCAGCAGAGCACTATCTGTCACTGGGCCATGGTTTAACAGATTGGAGTTTTGCAGTAGAGCTCATGTTTGAGCACATAATTGCTTTTTCTTATAATAACAAATCAGTTTGGAAAATAGTGTCCAAATGATAAAGTATCTAATAAAGAAAACTGAGAAATCAGATTCCAATACATATTTGGTTTTATTAACTTAAGGAACAGCAGCATTAAGGCATCTATTGTGACTCCTGGTATTTTTTTTTTTCCAGTGGAAGCTGGGGAGTCAGACAGCTAGTACTGTCGGAAGCAAATATTGCAGTCACTGGGGAGGCATAAGGCAAAACAAAAATAGCCACGCTGTGAACTGTTATCTCAGCTGTGAAGTATGCATATCTACGCTGAGAAGCAGTGGTTATGAGTGGCAGGACAGGAGGCAGCCTCGCACTGAACAGGGGTGTCCCACGTGATGGATGCAAACAGTTAGCAAAGAACTGGGAAACAGGGGTATTTTCCAGGAAGGCTGTGTCAGGGCAGTGTGTATATTCGTTCTGACAAAATACTTTATTTAATTCTCAGTGCAAACTATCTTATCTGGAACTCATCACTCTGAAGTTTTGTCCTGCCAGACCGATGCACTAGCGTTTCAGCACAAGCTAGGCTGAGGGCTGCAGTCACCTCCCACCTATCTTCTCCTGCCGATGCTGCAGCGCTGCAGCACTCTCAGCAGTGGGGATGACCTGGTGCTTTCAGCATCTGAGGTCAAAGCTGTCCGCCCTGCACACTGTGGTGCAGGTGGTCTCTACAGGTGCTTGCAAATCCATTTGAAGGTAGAGATCAGACCCCTGTGGGGGCTATAGTGCCCACTGCCTGCTGCCTCTTTTTTGGCTCTAAATCGCACCCTTCTGAGGAGGTGTCCATCACTTCTTTAGGAAAACATGCCTTTAAGAGTGGCAATCTTTTTTTTTTTTTTTTCTCCCCTAAAGGGCAGGTAATTATCATGACTATTCATTCTGAGTCTCTTGGCATAGGGCATTAATGGGACAAAAACATCTTTCAAGCATATCCCCTCCTCCCAGGAAGCTCCCATAAGGTGGCTCTGCAGCCTGGGCTGGCAGCAGCTGCCTTCCCACCACTGTGGCAGGCGGGAGTGCCCTCCAAGAGCACAGGGAGTCGTGAGCCGACACGCAAAATGAGGCCAGGTTGCCAACCTGGAAGATGGATTATTCCTGCACTTGCAGAATTACTCCTCCGTACAGTTTTATGGCTGAATTTTGAAGGCTCCACAGAGCAAGTGCTTGGAAAGGTGGTGGGAGTGTGGATGATGCTGTGCCAGTGCAGTGAGTGCGTGTCTCGGCTTTGCGGCATGTTGCCATTAAGAGTAAAAACTTGTGGCATTTGTTTTTGGGGGTAGCTACAAGTTGGTGTCAGTCTATTGTAGAAATTTGAGACTGCTTAGTAATATCCGGCTTTGCAAGGTTGTTTCTTTGCAAGTTTATTTACATTCATTTTATAGTCAGGACCATGAGAAAGTGTATTGTGGAAGGTAATAGGAACAATTCTCAATTTGCTGGCTACTGATGGAAGTGCCTAGACAGCAAAATTACATATCTCTTTTTTTCTCTAAATAACTCAAAGAAGAAGAAGGAAGAAAAAAAAACTTAATGTCTTTGTCTTTAAAGACTTTGTTTATAGTAAAGTAAGTTTACACAGCTTGCAGGGAATTAATTTGTAGGAAATGAAATCTCTGTATCTTCTGCATCTTATATACATGGTCACCATCTCATTCCAAATCATACCACCCTCTGCACTGGGACTTTGAGGTTATCGGGAAGATTTCAGGTTTCAAAAAGAAATATTTCTAATTTTAGATTGATAAAAATGAATAGAAAGAACATGTAAAATCTTGCTTTTATATCCTCTTGAAGGGCGCTAGGTTTGGTTAATATCCTGACATAAATTGCACAGATCCTGGGAAAATGTTGTAGGCCTGACTGCAAGCTCCAGATCATTCAGGGGTTGTTTTCAGAAAACAACAGGCACTCCCAAAACATCAAAAATCAACCCCCTGAATGAATGTTCTTATCTTCAGCCTCTGCCCATCCTTCTGCCATGGGATGTGGGAATGTAAAACATAGAGCTATAGTGGTAATGGTCTTAGCCCAGGCTGATGCAGGTGGTGCTGGATATCTTTTGCTTTTTGCCATAAAGATTGGGTAAAAATTGGTTGTTCATGTGAACCTTTGAATTTTTGCCATCAGCTATCTGAAACCAGCATGCTTTTGCACATGAAATGATCTTGTCATAAAGGGTTCCCAGGCCTAAAACAGAAGAGACTTCAAAAGTCACTTAAAATTTGTGGCCCATTTCACTTTTACTGAAACACTTGCAATTTATTTTAAGGGGCAGAGGATCAGAGAAGCAGGGAAGTTAAAATTCCAGCACCACCGTGTCCAATATTTCCGCAAAGTTTTGGGAAGTTGATGGAATCAGCATCGCTGCAAGTGTGCAACGTGATGCTGGTGGTGGTGGCCCTGGGAGGAGCATCCCTGGCCGACTGTGCCTTCCCCTTGGTCTCCAGAGCTTTCTCCATGGTGCTAAGCCAACTGTTTGTTAGTAGAAACCTTTTTCACATCTCAAAACAAAACCCCAAACTGAGCTCATCTGATTTTTTTTTTTTTTTTTAAAAGGGGGGGGGGGCACAGGGAGGAAGCAAAAACGTGGTTTGAATGTTTCTGCTAGGCTTCCTTAATTTGCAGTTCTGTGGGGAGCGTGTGTCCTCCCCTGTTCTTGAATGGCATTTGTTGTTCCCCATTAGCCTGCCTTTTTTGAGCTGCAATGGCTTAGTTTTCCATGAAACAATTACAGCCTTCTCTGGAACATTCCCCCTCTTCCACTTGGATCAAGTTGTGGTTGTTTTTTAACTGAAAATAATAGCAATGATAAACAGTGCAACCCAGAATTCCTATGAGAGAGAGAGAGAGAGAGAGGTAAAGCATTAGTATAATTAAAGGTCAAGAAGCAACGCCTAAACAGAAAGCAAGGAGTCTGGGAGATGCAGCAGGGAGTGGATGCTCTTCGGGGTGCTGCATTGCCAGCCGGATTGCCAGCCAATGGCCAAATGTGCTAGTGACAGCGGATGCAGGCGCAGGTCATTGCGCAGCCCAGGGGCATCAGGGACAAGGGGTAGAACTGCTGAGTGGGCAGCAGAGGTGTGTGGAGTCAGGGGAGGTTGCCCCTGCTGCCTGTGCTGGAAGGCTGCTGGGGCCTCACTCCAGCACAGCAGTGAGGACTCACATCCACTATGTTTTAAGAGAGGGTTAAAAAAATAGATTTATTTTCAAGATGGATCATGATGTCTTTGACTTGCTACATTTGTTTTGCAGGGGTAGAGAGGGGCGGGTAGAGGGGTGAAGACCAGCACATGGAAGGAGTCACCTCTAAACACACACAATCAATATCAGTTACTGAGCTGTAAAAGAGTAGCCCATGCAAATGCACTGCAGCAGTGACCCAATGGAATGGCCATTGTGCAGGGAGTGCATAGCTCTTTGATTGGCGTTTGTGACTGTAGTGGTAGTTGAGCTATTAAAAGAACAATTGCCGAGGTTGGCTGACGTCAATACTTGAAAGGAACTTCACCTGTTTCAGAAGCAAAAATACAAACAGATGTCTGTTAAAAATATATATAATTTAAGGTAATCAGAATGTCATATAATAAGAGCTCTGTTGCACCTAATTGGTGTTCCTCTCATTTAGCATGATGGTTTGTATTCCATTTCCTCATGGGGTTTGGTTATTGCTTTTGGTTAATACTATCTGTACCTAATGACAAGTAAACTTATGTTCTTTTTTTCTAATTCTTTTCAAAATGGCCTTGTGTCCTTTTGTATTTAAAGGGAAAATATGCATATATATATATAGCTGAGCAGAAGTCCTGGATAAAATATGCAATTGCATAGGACTGCGTTTTCAAAATTGAGATAGCTCATCTGGCTTACCTCTGTTAGCTGTCTGTGTACAAGCAGGAGAGAAGCAGGGGAAGAACTTACTGCAGAAGCAGGGTTCTTAGAATGCCCTCATGGCTCAGGGCTTTGGTGCCAGAGGTTTTTCATTACATCTTGACTAACAATTCAGCATTTTAGGATAAGCTCTGAAAACCCCATCCTGGTTTTCTAATCTGTGTAACTCAGAATTTCCCTGGATCCTCTAAATTACTCCCCTAAAACCTATATGGTACTCAAGACCTAGAAGTTATCGTTTAATATTACAGAAAAAGAGCTAAACTATATAAAAAGTCGTAGAAACAGGAGCTGTAATCAAGGGTTTAACAGCTTCTGAGTAGTGAATGAAGCTGTTCCTCCTCCAGCCCTAAAGAAAACTCAGTCTGTAGCCACACTGCAGCCTTGGTGGAACTCCACACGCCCCCTGGGCCTGGAGCACCATTTCCTGAGATGCCCAGTCCATCTGGATTTCTTGGGCCTTTACAGGCTGACCTCTTTGCTTCTTTAAATTGTTCAGCAGGAGAAACTTTTTAAAATTTTTCTCTGCTAGGTCATTCTCCCTCCTGAGGCCCTCTATCCCTGAGTTAGCTTGTTGGTGTTGTCAAAAGTTCACTCACTGGATGATCGGGTACTTGGTCCTCTGTCCAAGATATATGAATTTGAAAATGAAGGTCATCAAGCTTAACAACTTTCTTTGTCTGTGCCAACTACAGTAATTTCTCCTGTCACCTTTTAAGATTTTAGCTCAATACCAAGACCAAACTATACAGAAAGGTAACAAAGCCACTCTTTTACAATGGGTTTTGTATGAGGAATGTGCACCCGCCCTGAAATGAGGATGAGTTCTCTCCTCAGATGTATAGGAAGGGTCAATTGAAATGTGTATGTCCAAGTACTGTATTTGCTGAGTGTTTACTGTTATGAGATTTCTGATGAGATTACTAGCTAACCTCTTAAAGCCCTTTCCCGCCCTGTTATTTATGAGTCTATGTTGCTCTGTGTTCTCATAATGCCTCCTTTATGACTCCTTACATAGTTTATTCGCCATTGAAGTTAAACGAATTGGTTAGTAAATTCCTAGATGCCCCTTTTTATAACTCAGTTGAGTGCTGTATTTTGTTGCTATGAAATCCTCTGGCACCTCATCTGTTCTCTGTGAACTTTAAAAATCACTGCTAAAGGTATCATACTTTCCTCTATTCGTTCTGTTAGTAATCTTGAATGCTTGTCATTCAGTCCTGTGGGTTTATAAATACTTTCTCAGGAATGCTTTTCATCTTTCTCTTTGATTTACTTGTGGTTCAGTCAAATCATCAGTAGAATCCAAGCCGCAAAGTCTTCTTTTTTTTTTTTTTCTTTCTTTTGATTGCAGCAAGATAGCAGTAATAGGTGAAGAGACCTCAAGTTTCCCAGCACAGGACAAATGGC